>ML797553.1:431172-495416 GCA_009831015.1 Picea engelmannii
CCTAGGATGATGATGGGGGGGGGGGGTGATCATAGGTTTGGCCCCCTCCTCCAACTCAATGGTGTGCTCAAACCCCCTGTTAGGTGGTCTCCCCGGTGGAATTGCCTCAAAGACCTGTTGATGTCGTCCCAATAAATTCTTGATCTCTGTATGGTATTGTTGTCAACCTTTTGAATCCATCTGAGTAGTGATCAAGCATTTTGCGGCATATGCTACCTCCCCATGTCTAAATATCCTCTTCATCCTCTTGGATGAAACTCTCCTGGGTGATCTTGTCAACATACCTCTTAGAACAACCTTCTTCCCATCCTGATCTTTGAATCCCATTTCCAAGGTTTGGTAGTTGGTAATGATTTTTCCCAAGTTAATCATCCACTGAACTCCTAACACCACATCTGTGTTTGATAGGTCAACCACATAAAATGTGTCTCTCACTGTGTAGTTTCCTAACTTCATCTCTAAGTTTGGAACTCTATCTAGACACTCCATTGTGTGGCCATCTACTACCGCAACATCAAACCCCTCAAACTCCTCTGTCTGAAGTGCTTGTCTCAATACTAATGAAGCGTCGATGAAGTTGTGGGTGGCCCCACCATCTATCAGGGCGATTGCACGTTGCCCCTAAATAATCCCTCTGATACAGAGGGTATCATACCTGGGAACACCAGAAAGGGTCTCTATGACACCTTCCTTTGTTGGTTTCCTCCTGTTATCCTGTTCTAGCGGTTATGGGACTACTGGAGGATGGGCTCTTGCCGGTTTCGGTGGTCTACTGGGAGGATGCTCCTCTGCTTGTGTTGACTCGTCCTCTGAACTAGTGGATCCATTGTCCTGCTCCTCCTCCTCATTGTCCACGCTATCTGCTGCTACCTCAATATAATGAATCTCTCCCTTGCCCATGCACCTGTGGTCTGGGACCCAAGGATTTCTACAATTGAAGAAAAGCTTCTTCCTCATAATCTCTTGCCTAGTCTCATCATCCAACTTCTCCTTGCCCTTCCATTCTATCTAGAATGGCTTCTTGTCTCAATTCCTTTGGGGCACAAATGGTTTGGAGAAAGATTTAGTCTTTGGCACAGAGTCTGCCAGATCTCGAGTGCGAAGGATGGCATCCTACAAAGTGGGAGGCCTGTATGCCTTCACCCTTCCTCTCAAAGGCTCTATGAGTCCTTTTGTGAATAGCATGATCAGCCTGGGCTCTGATATATCTGTCACTGCCATGGCTACCCATTGAAACTCTGTGATGAATTCCTCTGATGTGCTAGTTTGTCTCAACTGGGCTAGATCCATGAATTGTATCTCGGGATCCTTCCTGTCAAACCTATCCATGAGCCTATCTGTAAACTCCCTATAGGAGGTGATGTGACTGTGACCCAATGTCACCAGTCCATGATACCACCACTCATGTGCCTCACCCTCCAAGTGTAAGGTCATGAAACTGATGGCCTCTGTCTCGGTCATCTAGTTGAGCTTGTAATACATGTATAGCTTCTGTATCCAAGCTCTGGCGGTGTATTTGGACGATCCATCAAAAAAAGGGATGGTGAGTTTCCCAACTTTTCGGATGAAATCGAGGTTATGCCCCTATTGTTGTTATGGTCCTCCCCTCTGTGGCTCTTTGGGGTGGTTCCTGAGTCTAAGTCCACAGTACTTGACTAAGGTCATGTCCTGATGGAAGTCATGACCCAATGTTGTGTACTCCCTCCTATACTGTGCAATGTCATCAACATGAGTGGGTGGCCTCTGTGCTATTGGTGGCGGTGTTGATATTGGGGGTGCCCTCTGGAAACTGGGAAACAAGGGTTTGGGAATCCTACTTGTAGAGGTGTATGTGCGAGAGGGTGACTGGGGTCTACTACCTGCTCCCAAGTTCCCCTATGCTTCATGCGGGACTTGTGTATATGGGGTGCCCACTCTAGCCAATCTATCAACCAGCTGTGTCAAGGACTGAGACATGGTCCGTTGACTAGCTAACATATCGTTAATAACCTTAATGAAAGATGCCTCTAGATCTACATGGGCCTTTCCACTTCCCTCTGGTTGCTCATATATGTCTCTTAGCATCCTCTCTGCCTTGCGCTCAGCCTCACACTTTGCCCTTCTCTCTACTTCTATGTGTGCCTCTTCCTCTTCCTCTGAGCTAGGAGGAAAAGGGGGAAAATTAGGCCTATGCCTTCTTTCTTGATGCCTATTGTAAGTGACATATTCGTCACCTAAGTGTTCACGACCCTCTGGGTCTTCTACTGCACTCATTGTCTTTAGTCACAGGCTGGTAGGACTAAAGATCTGATACCATTGTAATGTTCCTGACTTGGCTAGTGTAGGAAACGATGCTAATGTGTGTGTAGGATCAAAGTTTTACATCATATAAATTATCATACAAATAATAAATGTGACAAAGGACTGCAAAGTTTGTATCATGATATCTCTATGGATTACAAAATGGCTGAATGCAGTTGAATAAACTGACAATACTCAACTAGATCAACATACAAAGGATCTTAGACAGAATACAAATAAGCAACTGTGGCTGAATAAAATAACAACACTTAGCTAGATCAAAAGACAAAAGGATCTTAGTTGGAATACAAATAAGCAACTAAAAGATAATACCCGGAATATGGGAGCACTGCAGAATCAATGAAGAATGTGGAATACCTTGATGATCTTCTTGGTGACTAGGGTGTGTCTTTCAACACCAAAATCAACCAACTGGTGTCTTCCTCCTAGAATACACTGAACTATCTCTCCTGAGATGTGCCTCTTCTCCTCAATGACAAGTCATAATTTGCATAATGATGAATTAGGTCGCTGACCCTTCCTTTATAGCTTTCCAAAACCCTAAATCATGCTGAAACCCTAATTCACTGTTGACTTCCAAAACCCTAAATCACCACTGAAACCCTAATTCACTGTTGACTTCTATTTTTAGCTCATAATGACTTAAAAACGCTTTTAACCCTTTTTAGTTCAATGTCACTTTCTGAATATAACACCTGTGACTAGAGTGACCTCTAGTAACCTTGTTTACCCCTCTTTGGCCCTGGCTATAGTCTAACGGGGCAGTTTAGACCATTAAGCCTGCTCTCTGGAGCTCTGATTTGGAAAGGGACATTACACACCATGATTAGGAGGGAGCATATATTTTCTAACATTCATTGATGATTATAGTAGAAAAACATGAGTCTATTTCCTCAAACACAAATCTGAAACATTTGACAAGTTTAAGGAATTCAAGGCATTGGTTGAGAAACAAAGTGGTCTATCCATTAAGATATTGAGATCAGATAGAGGAGGAGAATACAAGTCAAATGAGTTTTTGGAGTATTGCAGGTGTCATGGAATAAAGAAGCAATTCATTACAATCTATACACCTCAATATAATGGTGTTGCATAGTAGAATAATCGTACAATAATGGAGATGGAAAGAAGCATGTTGAAAGGCAAGAATCTAGCTAATGAATATTGGGCTAAAGCAATAGCTTGTGCAATTTATATATTGAACAAGAGTTCAACAAAGATTGTGAGGGACATGATTCCTCAACAAGCATGGAGTGGTAAGAATCATAATGTTTCTCATTTTAAAGTATTTGGTTGTATTTCATATGCACATGTTCCTAAAGAAACAAGGACTAAATTGGCTGATAAAAGTGAAAAACGCATTTTTACCAGTTATGATGAACAATCGAAGGAATATAATTTTTTTAATCCTATAACCAAGAAAGTCATTGTAAGTAGATATGTTGTATTCAAAGAGGAAGAATCATGGGATGGCAATATAGACAAGACAATTACAGGAATAACAACAATACCATATGAAGAACAAGAAGAAAAAGGTCAAGGAGAACAATGAAAATAATCAAATGAGCAAGGAGGAATACTATCAAGAATTTCACAAGAAGAAAACTCACAAAGGCAAGTTGAGCAAGGAGAATCATCAAGTCCACAAGTAAGTGATGACCCAAATCCTACACTTGAATCATTAAGACCAAGATTAAGATGCAAAAAGACTAGAAGCTTGCAAGAAATATATGATAAAGGAGATATGATAGATTTGCAATCTAATTTTGCTTTATTTGCCCAAGATCCTATATATTTTGAAGATGCAATTAAGGAAGAACATTGGATTAATGCAATGAATGATGAAATGCAATCTATTGAAAAAAATGATACATGGGATCTAGTTGATTTATCTATGGAGAAATAATGCATAGGTGTGAAACGGGTTTATAAGAGTAATATAAGGCAAATGGAGAAGTTGACAAATATAAGGAAGGATTAGTAGCTAAGGGATTTACACAAGAATATGGAGTTGATTACAATGAAATATTTGCACCCGTAGCAAGACTTGACACAATTAGGATGGTACTAGCTATTGCAGCTCAACACAATTGGAAAGTTTATCAAATGGATGTCAAATTAGCCTTCTTGAATGGATATTTAGAAGAAGACGTCTATGTGCAACAACCACCAGGATATGAAGTAAAAGGAAAAGAAGACAAGGTTTACAGGTTGAAGAAGGCACTTTATGGATTGAAGCAAGCACCAAGAGTGTGGTATAGCAGGATATATTCATACATAATAAAAAAATGAATTCATAAGAAGCACTAGTGAGCCTACATTATACACCAAAGTCAATGAACAAGGTCAGATCTTGATTGTTTGCCTATATGTTGATGATTTTATCTATAGAGGTAATCTATTTATTGATATATTTAAAACAACAATGAAGAAGGAATTTGAGATGATAGGCTTGGGGTTAATGAAATATTTTCTGGGCATTGAAGTCACACAAAATGATAAGAACATTTTCATTTGTCAAAGTAAATATGCAAAAGATGTTTTAAAAAGGTTTAGAATGATAAATTGCAGTCCAGTTTCCACACCTGTGGCAATTGACACAAAACAAAGTAGAGAACAAAATGAGATGGATTTTGATTCAACCATATTCAAAAAATTGGTTGGAAGTTTGATGTATCTTACAACAACTAGGCCAGATATAATGTACGGAGTCAGTTTGATTTTTAGATTTATGGATACACCAAATAATTCACATTGTCAAACATGAAAAAGGTTATCAAGATACATTGCAGGAACTATGAATCATGGCATATTGTATTCTACTTCAAATAATTTGCAGTTGGTTGGATACACAAATAGTGATTTTGAAGGGAGTATTGATGACAGAAAGAGCACATCTGGATATGCATTTCATCTTGGAACAATAGTTGTGGCATGGGCATCAAAGAAACAACCAATAGTGACAATCTCATTAGCAGAAGCAGAGTATGTAGCAGGTACACCAACAACATGTCAAGCAATTTGGATGCGAAGAATATTGAAGGACCTAATGCATTAGCAAGAGGAGTCTACTACAATCTATTGTGACAACAAGTCCTCCATTGCACTATCAAAGAATCATGTTTTTCAAAAGAGGAAAAAAAGCATTGACACTAGATACCATTTCATTGGTCAACAATGGAGAACTCATCCTACAACATTGCAGATCAAAGGAACAACTTGCAGACATATTTACAAATGATTTAGCACAAGACCAATTTGAGTATTTGAGAGAAGCTTTGGACATTATAAATATTGATATAATTAGTAATAGAAATTAGAAGAGAGTATTGATTGGATTAATTTCTACCAACCACATTTAAAATTGAAGCTTCCTTAGACCACACAATTTTCTGGATCTTCAAAATCCTTCTAAAAAAACCTCTATAAATAAGAGGGAGATGTAATCTTTTTCATATGGCAATGTCTTCACTTGCTCATGGAGTTATCAATAAGTGAGACATCCACTTATATTTTAATTTTTAATTTAAATATTAAAATTTAATATATATATATATATATATATATATATATATATATATATATATATATTATTTTAAAATTGTTTTTCCTTCAAATATTACATCACAAATCTTCATTTCCCATTAAAACTAATTATCTTTATATTTTTCAATCATTCTCACATTACATCACAAAAATGCACATGAGAAAGGGTTCAAAATCTGCATCTGCATGTAAGACTGCTTCACAATCTTTGTATATAAATTTATGGCAATGGTTACCATCAACAAAGTGGGATAAATGACTGATAAAATATAAGACAATGGTTGCTTCACGATCTTGCCATATGACTTAAGGACCATGGTTAAAATCAACGAAGGTGGAGAATTAATTTATAAATGTTGTACAGGCAACAACTTTTTCTCAGTTTTCTGAATCATAGAGCATGATTATGAAGATTATTATTAAGTCCTTTGGAGATTCTCAGTTTTCTCAGTTTTCTTTTGGAGATTCTATGCATTTATAAGTCCTTTTTAATATATGTGCATATACCTGCACAGGATTACCAGCACCTACTGTAAAATAGTGAAAAAAACCACAATAAAATATTAACTTGGTCATGCTTGTGCTCTACGATTTACATTCATATAAACAATCTGGCAAACGAACGCCCACAAATATTGGGTTGCAGAGCTGCAAAGTTAGATCAAATGAACGAATGACTGCATAAGATATATCAATCAATAAAATATCTGAAAGATGATGGTAATTTTATACAATCCAGAGAGCTGGAAAAGCTATATCCATGAACACAGTTTCACAGTCTACATTTTCATGATCAGCATCGTCACCTTTTGAAAGCAAAGGGGTGTAGTAGCGGTGCCGTTGTTTATGCTTAACAAAGAGACGGTAAAGGTAAGGAATGAGGCCTGTGTACCCCTCCATTCCCACTGTTATTTCCATTCCAGTTGCCCTACTTCCCTCCTGCAACAACTCCAAACCTTTCCTTTCTTCTAAATGAGTCTGTGTATTTCTGAAGCTTATGCAGCAATGAATTTATAGAGATGAAGTCGGTCTCCGCTTTGAGGGCCATCCCATCCTTAACAGGATAAGGAGAGAAGGGCAGCTTGCAAGTCAGTTCATCGTGTTTTCTATTCTCTCGAATGGCGTCCGATCACAATTATGAGTACGCACGCCACGGTGACGTGGTTTTGTTTTTTCTCATACCGGAAGCCATGTAGGGTTCGTAATGTATCCCATTACGTGCTCAATTCCGATCAAGTTGCTTCGCATTTAGAAACACATTCTTCTCCCCCTCGATTAAATTACTTGCACATTACCTTTCTGGGGGGTCAAAATTCATGTAAGTTATTCCAACGGACTAATATTTAAGACTTTTTTAATATGGGGTGGACTAAAGTTTAAAGCTTTTTTAAGTATTGGGTTGGGTGGACTAGTATTTAATATTTTTTTCTTCTAGTATTGATAAAAAAAGGACAAACAATATGGTATTTCCAAACAAAATAAATAAGAAATAAACAAGCCAGGCCTATGCAATTTTTTTCCCTTGTAAGTTATCTTTAGTTTTTATATTATCATAAAAAGTTTGTAAATTTTTTTTGTTGTTGATATGTAGCTGAGGAACCAAGAGCAAGGCATCAACTTGTCTATGGATTTATGAAACTTAAGTCTTTTAAAAGTGTAAAAATTGAAATAATAAAGCCTATGATTGTCTTTTAAAAGCGTAAAAATTGAAATAATAGACTCTATGATTGTCTGTAATGCAATATTCTAGCTTCTGCTTATCATGAAAAAGACTAATATGAGGTGCGGCAAGAACACCTAGACTTCTCAAACTAAACAACTTACTAAGTAAACCAGAAAACATGAGAAGTTAAGCAATATGAGGGCATTCCTCAACCACGGGAACCTGTGGTTGGGGAAAGACCAAGTTAGTCAGGTCCATACCAACAAGTTTGTATGCTAACACGTTTGTTTTGTGATCCGCCAATTTTATCTACAATTGCACATCGTCCAACTGCAAGACCCATAAACATATTGATATGCTAGTAGATGTCTATGGTTTCTAGGTACTAGGATTCACGTGCTCGTGTGGTGCCTGGGTTTGGAACCCACGAACCAATGGTGTGCACAACTTCATCGTCCTGAATAAAATGGCTAAGAAATTTGATATATGCCTCTACCAGGTCGATTTTGGCTTTGACCTTTGGCGGGGTGTGGGCTTGATAAGATTCGGTTGAATCCTCAATTGTTGAAATAAGCCTCAAACCTGAATTTCCTTTGGAGCGACATGAAGAAGTGCCTTTAGCATGACGGGAGGAGCTACCTCGATCCATGGATGTGGATGGGATGAGAGGAAAAAAAGGGACACCATGCTGGAGGGGATACCTAGGTTCGAAGGGGGAGAAGGAGAAGACAAGTGTAGAGAGAGCAGATGTAAGACAAAGGAGCGAAACAATAGAGTAGGATTTGGGGGGGAGTTTAAGGAGAGGACAACTCGTCGACGGATTTGGAAACATAGCCCATAATGAGCCATTATCAAAGTCATATGAATCATAACTGCAAGTGAGGGAGCCTCTAGAGTCTGAGATGTGCGAAGGACTGACCAAAGGATCCAAATGTACCGAGGGAGCGTCATCAGGTCGAAGCTAGTGGTGGAGTGACATCAAGCAAGGGAGGCCATGAGGAGCGCACATGTGAAAGAGTGATGTTGCAAGCATAAGGTTAATGAGGGAGCCTAGGTGGACTGGCTACAGAGGTCGTGGGTAATAGCTCGTGACTTGCCTCAGGGAACGACCCCACTGTTGAACACTTCCCTGTCACCCGATAGGGAGGATATACATTTTTCATCTTAAAAAGAAGATTTTTTAAAATTTATTTATTTATTATAAATCACTAATGTACAATAAATTATCTATTTTGTTTATCAATATTTTGATTATTATTTATACAATTTTATTATTATTATTAAAATTAATATTTATACAACTTAAAGAAATAATATTTGATTCTAAATCAATAAAAAATCTCTTTATTATATTCTATTTATATGAATAAAAAGACATTAAATAAAGTAAATCTCTTTATTATATTTTATTTATATGAATAAAAAAACATTATAAAGTAAATAATATCATAACTCATAATTATGTTGTCCTCGGTACTGTCATCATATATAATAAAATGAGCCTTATGCAATCACTAGATGTCACAAGTGTTGCATCACAGCGTAGTCCCTGTCGGGTTGGAATGGGAATAAATGCAAAGGTATCAGGGAATAAGTAGTGGAGGCAAATGGAAACTGTAGCGGACACGTGGCAAGCAACATGAAGTACAGGTGGTATCCATGCAGAAAATGACACGTGGATCCTAGAGAAATTTTGACATTGAAACCATTTAGTTTTTGAAAGCATTTTCATTCTAATTATATTGTGTTTTGCATAATCCATCTTGCTTTTATTTTCTTAATAAGATTATGTAATTTTTCCGATTACCAATAGTACAACATACATATATGAAAGAGCACATATATCCCCATCGCGTGTAACTTGATATATTGTTGGAGTTTGATTTTCCATGTTCGAAATTTCCGTTCCTACCTTGTATGTTTTATCTCTTTACTGTATTTATGAAATTCATTCATAATGATCTATGTATACTTCCAACTGGCTTTCATCCCAATATTTAGAGTTAAGTACAATTTTCACAGTCACTCCTTTATTTTTTCCCATGGAAAAAGTAAGCAACATCCATTTCATTCTATTAAATAAATCATCTAGCTTGTGTGTCTCTATATGTGTTAGGATAAATAAAGTTGTATGCGGTGGCAAAGAAATATATATATATATATATATATATATATATATATATATATATATATATATATATATATATATTGAAGATTCTTTGATCTTCTTGTGTGACCTCTGTGTTTGCTAGTTTTTTTCTATATATTGTCAGAGGTTGATCTGCAATTTCTCTCCAAGAAGAGGGCATATTTGTATAGTACCAGCTTGACATCTCAACATGTCTATCCAGTTGATTGTTTTTTTGGCAATGATAAAACATTTCGAAGGTTTCTATTTATTCAATATGTTAGGACCAAAGTGACAGCCTAACGAGGATGTCAATCCTACTACGTTTTTGTAGACGAGTATAGTTCAAATGTGGGATCTAGAGAATTTTCGTGGTAATGACTTAAAGCAATACAAAACGATAGAAAATGGTTTTTTGTTTTTGTTTTTTGAAATAAAGGTTCCTGGAAAATAGGACCAGGAATCACACACGTTGAACATTCAAATTAAATAATCACAATTTCCTGGCATCCAGCATAGTTGAAGATAAAAAATATGAGCACATACAAATAAAAGAAGATGATCGGCATGCATAAAGAGAACTAATTTTACATTCCGAAAACAGGGTTACAAGGCACCGTCGAGATTGTTCCCGAAGAGTTTTCTTTGAAATTTATCAAAAAATAATAATGTCTGTTACATATTCCTAGAAATTTAAATGTGTTTGTCATATAGACTAGGATTGGGGCTCCCACAGACCATAAAAGAAATAAGTATAAGAAATAGGACTGTAGAAAGAAGAAGTGGGCGACGATAGAGAGAAAGACCTGAAAAGAAGAAATTGGAAGTTATCAATCTTTGGTTAGACATGTCTATTTAAAGAGGTGGAATAAATGGATTGATAAACAAAGAAGTATGTGATCAGTATAGACTTACTATGATGGTATATATCTCCTCCTTTGTTATTTGCTTGCTGATGCATTTTATTGCTCTCGTCGATGGCTACTGGAATCGTGCCAATTGCTTGTTGCCCTTCGTTGGTGATCTTGTCGATTTCCCTTTGGAGCCATTATTCAATGTATAATATTCTCATGGGGACCACGTTGATCTCATCCCGAATTTTTGTGTTGAAACGCTCATTTTCTAATTCCCTTAGATCGATAGAAAGATTATGCAGAACCTCATCATTTTCTTCATTTTATATCGAATAGTCCACTAGCCAGTTGTCCACATCATCTTCACCATATTCTAGGATGTTGTTAAACTTTTCTAAAGACAACCCCTTAAAAGTATCAACTTGTTCATCGAAGGCTTGCCTGGTTGAGGAAAAGGAGTTGACGATTAAGTTGGGGTCTTGGACCTCGTTGGTACTTTCGGCTAAGTCTATTTTGGTCATCTTTCTGAATAATTCTTCTTTCTTTGATATGGCTTGTTCACATGATTGGGCAATGAGATGTAGGTTCTTAACTTTCTCTTTCCAACATGCATTTAATTGTTTGATCCGGTTTGGGTTGGGGATATCTTCTTGTCTTCTTCTCATATCTGTAATGTTTCTGACATGGTATCCAAAAGAGAGGATCGTCTCCAGATAGAAACGTTCTTCATTTTTTAAATCTGCCTACAAATGTTCGTGCAAATCATGTGCCCTCGCTCCAAGGGAAGATATACTTTGTGATGTTTCCCAAGCCTGAGTAATTAGCTCCATTATTTTCTTAATATTCTTCTCCACATAGCCTCTACATGATGTGAGGAGGTTGGAAGATTCTTTTAACTTGGTTGCAGGGGTGGCAAGCATGGTTATTTCTAAAGTAATGGAGAGCAATGGGATAGGAATCAAAGCTTCCTCCAATTCCTTGATTCGGTCCTTCAGTCTGGAATTCTCTGCCTCAATGCCTCCAATGGAATCATCAAGAGAATCTATGGTTGCTCAGTGAAGTCGGGAGATTTTGGATAGTTGCATGTTCCTAAGGTTAATCTTTGAACAAGATTTCCCTTTCTTATTTTTTATATCTCTCTTTTCAATAATTAAATTTTTAGATTCGTTGTAAAAAATAAATGCTCTGGAATATGAAGGATTCATCTTCATCAAAAAAATTGGTCTCAACTATTTCCATTTGGAGACTATGGTGGATCATGTCCCCGAGCTAATCAACATTGCAGAATACGTTATCCATATCAACCTCAAGTTCGATGTCCTCACTTTCAATTTCGGGCTCTTATGCTTTCCCTACAACGTTTTTTCTCTTCTTCCTCACGGGAAGCTTGTGAGAACTATCAATTTTACTGCAAGGAGGGTTCTTATCTCCTATTTCATTTGAAGAATTCTAGGTTTCTTTCTTACTAGGGTGGGCCGTTGGAGCGATGCTTCGGGATGTCGTACTCTTGGGAGTGGTAGTTGGGGATTAAACACTCTTCTCACTATGGCCTTTTCCCTGTTGTTTGTACAATTCAGTGGTGCTTTGTAATGTCTCTAGGTCGCTAGCATCAGGAGTAGGAGTGTTGTCATCATTTTCTCTGTCTTCGTTCAGGTGTATCTGGATAAAAGAATTGTTGAAGCCAATTGCTAGTAAATGTTCTAAAAAAATCCCATTAGGGTTGAACCCTCTTAGCATTTCAACATATCTTAGGTTCAAGTTGTTAAAATGGCCTGCGAATTCATCAATCTTGTTGACGTTCCTGAACACGAAGTCCCCGACTTTCCAAGGCATAGGAACAAACTTCTTTTTTCTCTTCTCATGGAAAAAAATGCAACCAGTAGTTGTATTGCCTTGCTATTTCTTTAGAAAAAATTCTATATGTAATGTGACATGGAAGGAAAGAAGGATTTTCCTTGGATCAAAAAATCATTATCACATAATTCTCCATTTTCTCAAGTGTCCCCTTCCTGTCTAAAAACTTGGTTACCTGGTCAAAAATGCGGGGAGCATCGTTTCCTAACAATAAATCTTTGAAAATTGAGACAAAGTCATTAAAAACCTCATAAAAACAATGAGATGCCTTGTGCCTCCACAAGGCCTAGTACCAAAATCTTACTGGGTTGAATTCCTAATTTACCTTCTTGGACACAGACAATTTTGGAAACATACAGCAATGCGTTATCACGAAAACCAAGTAGGATGACATATAAAATTTCTTCTCCTCTTTGAATCATGACAATTGAGAATAGATATCAATGGAAATTAGATTCCCCCAATCAAAAATGGCTTGTTCCTTGATTGTGAAATACAAAATATAAATAATCATGGAAGAGATACTTGTTGTGGATTCCTATCCCGTTATTCTTGTAAACAACCAGGCAATTTCCCGGAATGGATTTCTAAATGAACTAACCTGCAACCTTGTGATATCTTCAGGAACTATTGTCGGGTATTCCAGGAAGTTGGACAAGATGATCCATATGGATATCGATGGCCACCCACCTTTTCCAACTGGCTCAAAATAGTTTTTTGACAATTTTGGCAATTTACTATTTTTAGCAGTTTTAACTTCTGGGGCCATTTTGAGGGCCTAAATGAAGGTTTTTTGGGATTGAGCTCCCCAATAATAATTGAAGTCATAATTGAGCCCCTAAAATGAATCTCCTCGATGATACCTTTCCAACGGGCTATCACACGCCTAAAACGGAGATCGTATGCAAAATTTACGACCCCAGGAAGTTGATGTACTAACTTACCCAATGGGGCCCACATGACTTTTGGCGATTCATCTCCTAGGGTTAGGTTTTTGGATATCTAGGGTTTTTTTCATTCTTGTTTATTGTAAAAAGGACTTGAGAGCCTCATTGTAATATTCTTCTTGTGAATGCGCGCAGTCGTCACATCTCTTCTCAGAGATAAGCTGCCACCATTCCAGCATGCTTGTTTCCGCTGCATTTTATAGTTCCAACTTATCTCGTTATTGAATATAAAACCATCTTTACTATATCTCTGTTATTTTTTGTTCAACACCTGTTAATAATCTATATTCATTTCGTTCTTCTCATAAAATCTGGATCACAAGAGGTCCAACCCGTTATCATGCCTTTTTAGGAATTGCTTGCAGTCTTCTCCTTTGAAGTTCAATGTTGGCTCTGACAATCTTAACGTCTTGTGGAAGACCTGAGGTGAAAAATAAACAGGAGAGTGGTCCCATAGTGGAATAATTCTTTGGCCTAAAATATATCTCTCGGCGCACGAAGAGACTACCTCCTTACAGTAAAAAGCTTCAGGGACACAACTTGCACGAGCAATTCCAGAGGTCTAAATTACTTCATTTTGGGTGGAAGGTGATGAGTACTAAGAGTATGCCCTAGAACACTATAAGTTTTGGTCCTCGCACCCGAAGATGTTCACTGTATCTCCACAGAAATTTTTTCGAGCCGGTGCCATAAGTTTACGAGAACATCCATTTGCTCCAGACGATGTTTGAAATGAACAGTTGGAGGGGATAATATAACCCTCCACAAATCTTGGTCCAATGTGTGTGAATAGGAGATATCCTCGAGCCTTTCGCTCATTAATGGAAATCTCTATTGTTGCTGCATGATGAGATTTTAGCATTAAATCTTAGTAATTGCATACTTAGAAGTGTGAATGTGGTGGGTACGATGAGGAGCAATCAAGGATTGGATACTTCATGAACCTGCCAACCCGACGAGCCACGAAAGACATTCCATGATGTTTGAAATGAACACTCGGAAGGAATAATATAACCCTCCACAAATATTGGTTTAATGTGTATTAATGGGAGATATCCTCGAGCCGTTTTCTCATTAATGACAATCTTTACGATTCCCGCATGATGAGATGTTAGCATTAAAGCTTACTAATTGCATATTTAGAAACAAGTGCGAAGGTAGTGGGGATGGGGAAGAGAAATTAAGGAATGGCTAAGTATGGAAAGCGATTGGTTGGGATTCAATATAGGGTTACAAGGGATACTCAAGAGAGGTGAGGGCCCGACGGTCAAATTGTATGTCTCGAAATTTTTGATTGAAAAATGCGTAAAATGAAAGAGGGCATGATGTGGCAGTTCAACAATCAGTTTGTATATCATGAAACTTCGGGTGCTATTTGCAGGTCGCGAAACAATGGAAGCATAATATTGAGCCCGCCTATCCGGGAATCCACAATAAAAAAAGTGGCTAAGTATGGAATAGGGAAACGGTCGGTCGAACTCGTTTTCGCTAATATACTGAAATTTTTAATAGATATGCCATTACCTGGCAAGATATTTTCTGCATGTTTCTGGACAAGTTGTGTAGGGATAGTCAGTGTATTGTCTCCTTGAGCCTTTTTCTCATTAATGAAAATCTTTACGGTTACTGCATGATGAGTTGTTAGCATTAAAACTCAGTTATTTCCTACTTGGAAAGAAGCGCAAATGTGGAGTGCATAGGAAACAATGATTAGGAATTGGAGATTTTGTGAACCTACCAACCCAACGTTCCACGAAAGAGATTCCAAGAAATGGCCAAGTATGGAAAGAGGTCGGACAAGCTTCAAAATAGGGTGACAAGGGTTCCTCAGGAGACGTGAGGCCCCGACGGTCAAATTGTATGTCTTGGAACTTTTGAGTGCAAAATGTGTAACATGTAAGAGGGGATGTTGTGGGAGTCCGACATTCAATTTGTATATTGCAGAAGTTTGGGTGTTTTTTGTAGGTCACAGAACAATGGAAGTGAAATCTAGAGCCTGCCTTCCCAGGAATTCCTGATCGAAAAAGTAGCTAGGTATGGAATGGGAAAACGATTGGTCAGAGTCGTGATATAAAAGCATGAGTGAAAATGTGAACCCGTGAGTTTTTCAACCCATGCAGTTAGACATTTTCGAAAAAATGACTAAGTAACCAGAAAGAGAAAGTAGAGGGGAAAAAGAAAGCGGAATTTGGTTAAGTATAGAAGAGGGAAAATAAGGGGATAAAAGAGAGTGGGAAAATAGAAAAGCGGAGGGCAATTTTTGTAAGTGGGAATTGGTCTCAAACAAGCCCCATTGTTGCAAAATCATCATTTTCCAGTCGAATATTTTATCCACTTACTCGTTTTCTATTGTTCTTGTATCATTAAAAAGGGTGTGAGAACATGCTTTGTTGAAGATTTGTTTTTATTGAAACTTGTGGGAGTAATTGTGTTCTTCATACATTGTTTAATGCCTTGAATTATTATTTTAAGTATTAAACTTCCTTCATGATGAGTTGTTAGCATTAAAGCTTAATAATTGCATATCTACAAATAAATGCATTGTACTGTCAACTTGACTGTAATTATAACAACGACGAAGTTGAATTTTAATATTGTGGTTGATTTCATAGCCCCATTTGATTTCAGGTAGCATATATCATTTTTGTTTTCAAAATATTTGCGAAGAAGAAATTTTGTAATTTCATTAATAAAGTAAAAGTGCTCAAATAGAGGTCAGGGGATGGACAACCAATAAAATGTTTCCTTTTGGATTAAAGGAATCAAGGAAGCGAGAGGGAAATAAGAGATCATTCGCTCAACAAGGTTGAGATGAGAACAAAACTTCTTGGGTGGGGCCCCAACTCCCCCATCGTTAATTAGTGTTGTTATGTTCTATCTGCATTACAAATGGAATTGAATGTTGGTTTGAAACTGTGTGAAATTCATTTATGTTTCCATAGAAGTCTCATGTGATCAACACAATGCATTGTCATATAATTGTTCAATTATACATGTTTGATCAAATTACTTGAGTCAATACAATATTTAATAATTACAAGACTATCGAACCATGCAAACAAGAAGAGGTGTTCAATCCAGCAAAGAAGCACCAACCAAAATTCCAAGGCAATTTTTTAATAGTAAATATATAAAACAAATAGTGGGTAATATATATTTATCCATAGACATTGGACTGAGTTCTTTGCACCGAAGCATTGAACATAATTGTCATAAATACAGGTAAAGGAGTTACAAAAAAAAATAAAAATGGATACAATTATGTGTTGTTCATCTAGTGTGACAACATGCAGGAGCTATCGACAAGCTCTTGAACATGCATACAAAATTGATTGTCATGATTTTTTAGGAACTCCTTGCAGTCTTCTGCTCTGAAGGTCAATGTTGGTTGCGACAATATCAACAAATTACAAAATACTTGAGGTGACAAAGAAACAGGAGAGTGGTTCCACAGTGGAATAATTCTTTGGCTTGAAACATGTCAACAACACTCCTTCTCCTGACGCTGGCGACCTAGAGACATTGCAAAACACCACTGAATTGTACAAACAACAGAGAAAAGGCCCCAGTGAGAAGATTGTCTAATCTGTGGCTACCACTGCCAAGATCACGACATCTCGAAGCATCGCTCCAACATCCCACCCTAGTAGGAAAGCAACCCATAATTCTTCAAACGCAGGAGGATATAAGAACCCTCGTCACAATAAAATTGATAGTTCTCACAAGATTCTCGTGAGAAAGAAGATAAAAAATGTTGTAGGGAAAGTGGAAGAGACCGAAATTGAAGTGAGGACACACCAATAGACCACCTCCTTACAGTCATAGACTTCAGGGACACATCCTACACAAGAAATTCCAGAGGTCCAAGTTACTTCGTTCTCACTGGAAGGGGACCAAGAGACCACATCCCTATAGGAAAAGACTTCAGGAAAATAGGTTGTACGAGAAATTCTAGAGGTCCAAATTACTTCATTTTGGGTGGAAGGGGATGAGTAGTAGGAATATTCCTTGCACCATTGGGAGTTTTGGTCCTCACCCCCTAAGATGTTAATTGTATATCCAAAGAACAAGAGAGTGGTATTGCAATTGAATAATTCTTTCGCTTGAAATATATCTCTCGGTGTACCAAGAGACCATTTCCTTACAGTCAAAGACTTCAGGGACATAGCCTGAATCAGGGAAAAATCCAAACCCAATCCAAAACCCTAAAAATGAAAGGAAAGGATACATCTCTGAGGGAAAGGACCGTCATCCAAGTCGAGAGACTCAAACTCTCAAACCGCAAAGCAACTATTTCGTTCAGCGTTGATTTATTTTCTGAAACCCCTTCCTTTGGTCTTGTTAGGGCCATCATCGTCGAGGTGGCAAGTTCCCCCCGTTATGGTGGATTTCAATTTGGGAACAGGAGTGGGAATAATGTCTGCATTTCCATCATCCATAGTTGTATCATTGTCCATCGGATCATCTTCTTTCGGCTCGAAATCAACAACATCAACCTCTAGGTCGACCATCAATGCAAGGGGGCTTGTCTGAGCAGCGAGGGTTGCCTTGGAATTCTTTGGCTTGAAATATATCTCTCAGTGCAACAAGGGACCATATCCTTATTTTCTTCTGTGCATAAGGAGATGAGTAGTAAGAATATGTCATAGACCACTGGAAGTTCTGGTCATCATGTTCGAAGGTTTTTACTATATCTGGAAAGAACTGTTGTCAAACTGTTGCCATAAGTTAACGAGAACATTTTTTTTCTTCATATGATGTTTGAAATGAACATTCAGAAGGGATAATATAAACCTACACAAATCTTGGTTTAATGTGTATCAATGGGAGATGTCCTCCAACCTTTCACAGATTAATGACAATTTCTACAGTTCCTTCATAATGAGTTGTTACCATTAAATATTATTAATTGCATACTTATAAAAAAGTGTGAAGGTGGTGGTGACGACGAAGAGAAATTAGGGATTGGAGATTTCGTGAAGCTTCCAACCAGACGACGCGTGAAAGAGATTCCATGATTCTTTAAATGAACACTCGGAAGGGATAATACAATCCTCCACAAATCTTGGTTTAATTCATATTAATGACATATCTCCTCCAACCTTTCGGGCATTAATGAAAATCTTAATGGTTCCTGCACGATGAGCTATTAGCATTAAAGATTAATAATTGCATATCTAGAAAGAAATACGAAGGTGGCATGGATGGCGAAGATAAATTAAGCATTGGACATTTCGTGAACCCACCAACATGTGAAAGAGATTCCAAGAAATGGCCAAGTATGGAAAGCGGTCGGTCAAGCTTCAAAACAGGGTCACAAGTCATACTTAGGAGATGTAAGGGCCCAATGGTCAAACTGTATACCTCTGAACTTTTAACTGCAAAATGTGCAACACGAAACAGGGCATGATGATGGACTTCGACGGCCAATTTGTATATCGTGGAACTCCAGGTGTTTTTTGTAGGTGATGGAACAATGGAATCACAATGTTGAGCAATCCGACTTGGGAACCGATGATGGAAATAGTGTCTAAGTATGGAATGGGGAAGCGTTCGGTCAGACTCGTGATATAAAAGCATGAGACATAGTCAGGAAAATGACTAAGTAACCAGAAAGGGAAAGTAAAGGAGAAAAAGAAAGGGGATTTTGGTTGTCAATTTGTATATAGGGGAAGTCTGGTTGTTGTTTGTAGGGGGCGGAACAATGGAAACACAATGTTGAGCCTGTCTAGTGGGGAACCCGGGATCGAAAAAGTTGTTGAGTATGGAACAAGGAAGTGGTCAGTCGGACTCGTGATATAAAAGTATCAGTGGAAATATGAACACGTGAATCCACCAACCTGCGCACTTAGACATTTTCCAAAAAACGACTAAGTAACCAGAAAGGGAAAGTAGAGGGCAAAAAGAAAGAGGAGGGAAATTTTCGGAAGCAGGAATCGGTGTTAACAAATCTCCATTGATGGTCTTAACAATAACTATGAAGTGAATTAGAAAGGTGAACAGGCTCTTCAATTAAGGAATAGAGAAAGTGAGTCATGGTTATACTTTCCAGGATGTGTTTGCATAAGAGAAGCATAAAAAAGCTACAGAAAAAATAAATTTTGGGATGTTCAAGTAAAATTATTGTACTGTCAACTTCACAGTAAGTATAACAATGACGAATTTTAATTTTAATTTTATATGGTTGATAGCATAGTTCCATTGGACTTCACAAAGAATATATCCTTTTATTTCAAAATATTTCTGAAGATGAATTTTGGTAATTTCATTGATCAAGTAAAAGTGCTAAAATGAACTACATATTAAATTTGCTTCACAGAGCTTACATTAAAAGGTAAAGCATGTCTTGTATATTCTTTAAGATCATAGAAAAACCATTAAGATCCTAAATGTATCATCCAACCACAATTCAAAAACCGGGCCCATGAGAACCTTGAACTATAGCACGAAAGCACATGAACAAAAGTGTGCCAAACACAAGACACGACAAAATCAACGGAGACTGGGCATTGTATCCCATCTATAACCAAATCCCCAAATGGGCACCAAGAAATTTGTCGATTACTATATTACCATGAACCAATATCACTATGAAAATTTGCTTCTGATAGTACTATGAACCAATATCACGTTGACCTGACAATGTTCTAACATTACTAGTTCTAGAAAAGAGTGTCAACATTTAACTTAATGGAGTTCGAACAATGCCAAATTTGCAATATTATTGAAAATTCCTGATGGTTCCATTTAGAGGAGCAAGCCATTTTGACGACACAAAGGATGGAACTTATTTATTCATAGTTGGATACTTTGTATGAGGTCTGTCATCATGCTTCTCATTCCTGGATTGAACAATCTTATGTGCTTCCAGTTCAATTTTCCATGGCACTGCAAAATTTTATTCATATCCTCATTGGGTAGCATGGACAGATACAAATGAGATTGTTTTGTTTCATGTCAAATTTTGATATGATTTTTTTTTTTTTTTTTGGTTTAGCCGATATGCAGTATGGTATTGTCCTCATTTAATGTAAATTTTCTATGGACGTGAAAGTCGCGTAACATGTAGGCATTGTTTTCATTTTTCTTTAGGTATACTTCATATGGAAATTATTCTAACCCAGAAAGAACATATTTTAATAGAGGTTGTCTAATTTTACCATGTACAATTGTGTTGTTGACGGTTTGGATGGCACATTGAGTCAATGTCTATATATGTAAGGGCATTTTTTATTGCATCGTAGGCAATCAATTGTGCCATCATTTATGAAAATAGAGGCAAAAGCAGGAGAGTTGCATTTGGCACATACAGGCTCAAAGGGGGGAGAGTACACACTTGTTGCAACCAAAACACCCTCAACCTGCGCACATGAGCATAGTAGTTAATATATTGAACAATATAATATACAATTGTACAACAAAAAAGCTGCAGAAAATTGTTTAAGGCAATTTCTATGAGAAAAGTGTGGATGGAATTGTAGATGTATACGCGCAACAATTGTCGAGCTAGTTATTTTCTTAAGATCCTGAACTATATCTTTTCGAAATTTTGGTACAAAGATTTCTTGGGTTGTGAGAAAGATCCTTTCTTTAACATCTCTTTTCTTTGTTATATTTTTGAAGAACATAAGTGGAAATTTCCCTTTATGAAATTGTTGTTCCAATGAGGAAACAAATTTGAATAGGTGTCAAACAATTGCAACTGCAACATGGAACAGTTCAATAGTTGTGTAACATAACTGAGATATAGGAACATGTGAAAGTAAAGGAAAAAACTAGATATGGAGAATGGTACAATTGCCTTGTCGTTGTTTGACTCTCCGTGTTGCGAGCCAACTTTTCTCGTGAGTATGACAATTGCACCAATGGTTCTGATTGGGTAAGTGTTGTCACTCTGTGCAAGTTAGATGATAGTTGTGTCCAGTACGAAACGATATTCTGAACAAATCATGGGAATTTTTTCCACAATACTTGTTTCTTTGAGCGATATAATCTGATCACAATCACCACAGTCATATACTATTTTCGGCAATAAATTAAAATTTGTAATGGATATCCCATTACCTAGCAAGATCTTTTTTGTCATGTCAGCATGCACAATGCATCTAGTTTTGTTTTACTTGTCTAAGTAGGTGCTATACACGACCATTATGTCCCCAATGAACACTTGTCCAATTCAACGGTTGTTCAATCCTTCTATCGATAGTATATTGGGTGTTCTAAGTTTGGACCTGGTGAGATTTTTTGAACATAAAAAGTAATGTGAATGGCAGTCTACATCATTTTTTTGTTTTCTTTTTTTTGGCATAAATGTACAAGTAGACGCACAACTTGGATGAAGTATGCAGGTAAGAGTTTTGTAACCATACTTCTTAGTCTGCGGAGCTTGCACTATGTTGGGTGTTTCACTTGCACTCGTCGATACTTCTTGTGAACTACAAAGCATGTGTTGCAGATGACATCAACATATTTATCATGGCATAGATGAATAAATAGCTCAGGATATTTGTATGGTAAACATAGCAAGAGCACAATGTATGAATCTTTACCTTTGGCCTTGTCACTATGTTGATGTTTGCGATGATTGACTACTCATGCCCATGTCACTCATCCAACTTTTTTTGTTGCAAGCATGTGTACATGAAGGACTAAATATGCATATGCATTGTATATTTTTCATAATTGTTCTGGATGTCACATACAGGCTCGAAGGAGATGGAATATGAAATAGGGTGTCAAGGGATACTCAGGAAACATGAGGACCCGAAGGTCAAATTGTATGCCTCGAAAATTTTGAGTTCAAAAATGTGTAACACGGAACAGGGCATGAAGGGAAGTTGTTTCCAAGTCACGGAAGAATAGAAGCACAATATTGAGCCCACCAGCCCGGGATTCTGGCTGTCAATTTGTATATCACATAACTCAGGGTGTTGTTTGGAGGACACGGAACAATAGAAGCGCAATTTTGAACCCGCTAGCCCCAAAACCTGCGATCAAAAAGTGGCTAAGTATGGAATGAGGAAGTCGTCAGTAGGACTCGTGATATAGAAGCATGAGTATAAATGTGAACCCGTGAGTCCACCAACCCACACACCTAGAAAGTTTTGGAAAAACGACTAAGTAAAGCAACCAGAAAGGGAAAGTAGAGGGAAAAAAGAAAGGGGAATTCAATTAAGTATAGAAGAGGGGAAAAAAGGGATAATAGAGTGGGAAAATAGGAAAGGGGAGGGAAATTTTTGGAAGCGGGAAGTCTCAACAAAGGCCCATTGTTGCCAAATCATCATTTTCTAGTCCAATATTTTATCCACCTACTCGTTTTGTGTGTTTTATTTAACATCACAATTGGTATACCTTTTTGAATATTGTACTTTAGCTTCCTCTGTTACGACATATAATATTTCATCCTCTTGTCCAACCAATCTGCTTTTTTCAATGTAGCAATGCAGAAAATACAATGGACATGAAGGTAAGTTGGTATGTAGAAAGACATGTAAAAAAATAAATACAATTCTATTTATTTCAATGTAGCAGCACATAAAATACAATTGACATAAAAATAAGTTATTATGTAGGAAGATACATAGTATCTACATACAATAAATTAGGTGCAAAGTAGTAGAACAAATATACAGACAATAAATGAAATACAAAACAATGGAATATAAAATAAGAGTAGAAGCATGCACCTTTGTATTTCCTCTTCTACATTAGTGGTTAAGAGTCCTTCGTCTTCTCCAGTTTTTTGTTTGTTTCAATGTGGGAATGCACAAAATACAATGAACATGAATGTAAGCTGGCATGTAAGGGAAAACAAGTAATATGTACATAAAGTAAATGAGAATCAAATGAATAGAATAAAAGATAGAGTTAGAAGCATGAACCTTTGTTTTTCTTGATCCATGGTTGTGGTTATATAGAATTTTTCCTGGCCAGAATATATTACAAGCCAGAAAATATTAAGAAGTTGGATGGTCCCAGCTGAATGATTTGGTTTTGTGCAACAAAGTATCCAGATATTCTTTAAGACATGTAAATATAATTTTGTAATATGTTTGATGTATATTTCATAATTCAAGTACAAGACAAATTGTATCATGGTCAGACCAGTTTGTGTATAAGATAAAGAGGTTGTACTGTGATATGGGCACATTTCACCATATATGGTCAATAAGTGTGTTTTGTACATGTTTTATCTTAACCTAAAGAAAGCGGAGATTGTAATTGCACATGCAGTTTTCCAATTCTTTTGTTATGACACTACTTTGTAGCATGTCAACACTGAAGTCTCCTAGAATCATAATGGATTCTTTCAGATGTTAATGGTGTAATGCATTTGAAAAAAAATTCATTATGTTAGCAATGTTGCATGTAGAGCAGCACAAAGATTGAATATTGCAATTTGTAATCCACGAAAAACTATTCTTGCTAGCACCATCTCAACATCTTTTTCTTCTACAAGAACATTTTGCAAAGGCATGTAGGTATGGTTCAAAGTTTGGAGAAAAAAATTAGAGAAACATTTAAGAGCATGAGAGAAAGGTATGCCAATTTTGTGCAATTTTGTTGCAGCTTAGCCACCATTGTACCATACCTAGCCCTTCTACAACTACCTGTAGTTTTCTTCTACAAGAACATCTTGTAAAGGCAACAAGCTTGACATCATATTTTTCATGCGAAAGACATGGGTTTGATTCCTGTACGGGATAGGTAGGTACTCATTCCTGGGAAAGTTGGGAATATCATAGAGGGCAAGGTGTGAAGGATGAATGATTCCTTATTCAATTGAGGCGTTAGATTTCCACTTCGTCACATACGACAAAGGACCGAGATTTGTAATTCTAGAAAAAATGACAGCCGGAGTTGTGCAGATGACATTGGCTTGCACATGGTGCAGAGCCTAGGGAAACAATCAAAGGAAAATTTAAGAGCAAGAGAAAAAGATATGCCAACCTCTATGGAAAGTCTGTAGGATAAGAATGATGAATAAATACTTAAACATTCTTACATGAAAAATGGAAACAATGACTACGAATGAAAGTATGTTATTGAAAATTACTCGTCAATGATGAACGATAGAACTGCAGGCCCAATTGCAGGTGCATGAATTGAACCCTGCAATGTGAAAAAAAACAACCCCAACTGTCGGTGCAGGACCCCAACCTTGCAAAGTCGAAGCAAACAAAAACAAGAAGCAAGCAACAAACCAGTGACCAAGCATGAACAGGTCCAATTGCAGGTGCAAGACCTCAGCCCTACAAAATTGAACCAAAGAAAAAGAAGCAACAACCAACAAACTAGTGAACAAGTAACAACTAGTGAACTAGTAAAGAATATATGTATCTTCAATGATGACTAAATTTCATTCCAATCATAGAAGAAATATGAAACATATCATGACCATGCGACTGGACATACTTAAGCATTCTTGCTTGCAAATTGTAAACAACAAACAACAATGAATGAATACGAATGAAACTATGGCATCAAAACTTACTCGTCAATAAAATACCTCCAACTGCGACTATAGGATTCCATCCTTGAAAAGTTGAAGGAAACAAAAGCAAGAAACAAGCACCAACAAGTCCAACTGCAGGTGCATGGCCTCAACTTTGCAAAGTTGAACCAAACAACAAAAAGCAGCAACTGACAAACCAACGAACCAACGAACAAGCAACAACCAATGAGCCAATAAACAATATATCTATCTTCAATGATGATTAAATTCCATTCCAAGCACAGAAAAAGTATGAAACATATGATGGCTATGTTAGTGGTGGTGGACAATAATATTATCCAAATTCATTGCAACATTTTATGGAAAAATTCGAGGAAAAATGTATTGTGACAAGCGTATTTAAGTAAACATTTAAGGTTGTCAAGCCTGTTTAAGGGCCTCACGCTATGTAAACATTTAAGCTATCAGGCCTATTTAAGGGCCTTGCGCTATGTAAACATTTAAGTTGTCAGGCCTATTCAAGTACCTTAAAAAGAATGTCAATGCTCAAAACTTTCGGTATGTAAACATTTCAATAAAAATATAAATAATAAAAACATTAAAAAAGAGCGTCGATGCTCAAAACTTTCGGTATGTAAACATTTCAATACAAATAAAATAATTAAAAAAGAGTGTCGATGCTCAAAAATTTGGATATCTAAACATTTAAAACATTTGGAATAACGAAGTTGATAATAAGACATTGAATCTATTCTCCAATGAGATGATGACATATAAGTTTTTTTATTATTATATAAAATATAAAAAATAATGTTTTTAGTTCTATAGGTCGAACAATAGAGATGATGTGAAAATTTATAGTCAAAGGACATATTAATATGAAGTCAACGAATTATCGATCGCTATAGTCCCTCTATGCCTTCAGCAAGGACTAATAAAGTTAACCCTTTCACAATGTAATAAACTTAGCCCTTTCACTATGTAACGAAAAGAGAATTTATTCGCACACATCAACATGGTAAAGGATTTTATATGTATTAATTTCAAAAAGCATGTGAGGAAGTTAACATAGTAATATATATAAATAGTTTTCTAAATAAATAAGTGAACTATTTATATTTATATTAACAATTAAAATGGAATGAAAATGAAATAGAGTTGTTAATATATTTATTGGATAAATGTTTAAATGGTAAAAATTAAAATTAAAATTTATTTATAAAATGTTTAATAGGATTTAACATTTTTAATTAAAAAAATTTAGGCAAAAGTTGAACATAAGTAGGAAAGATAATAACATGTCCTTTTAGTTGTTTAAATTAAATTTAATTGACTCATAATCTAAAAGACTAGATGATTCCTTAGTGGATAATTTTATTTTCACCAATAATATATTAATGGAGTCATTATCCTTAAAAAATTTAAATTTGATCATTCTACAATTTCACTTCATCTACAACTAAATTCAAGATAAAAGAATATCCAATTAGAGTTTGAAATGGCATGGATATTATGATCTACAATCTAATGTATATTGTGTAATCAAATATATATACATTAAAGAAAATATTTTTCAAAACCAAAAAATAAAATATATATTTTATTATAATAATAATAATCTATTTTTAAGATCACGACAGACATCAAATTGATGTATGTTAGGCGTGGAATAACAAAACTTCTAAGATTTTTTAAATACTAGAAAAATACTTCTACTTCTTCAAAAATATTTTTTTTTAGGTAATATGGTTTTGATATTTGCAAAACACAACTAAAGAACTTTGTTTAAGGGAATAAATCGAAATAATTAGATTTTTGCTTATGAGAAAACTTGTGAATCCATATATTTAAATAATCAACCTTATATTTCACTTTCATTTCACTTTCACTAAGGTTCAATATCATTTTTTAGGATTTTGAATATCATTAAATTAAAAGATCATTTTGTACATTATTGGAAGTATGAAATGGGACATGTCATACAATTAGAAATTAGAAGTGAAAATAGATTTCGAGAAATCCCCTTTAGAAAAGAAAATGAAAATTTCAAAACGTGTCAATTTCAACCTCTTCTTGTTCAACGTAATAGGCACCACTCTCTTTCTTCTGAGGGGAACATAAAAATGTTAGATATCTCAGTTAGTTTTCACCCAATGAAAATTAGTGACATTTAGCCATGATTTGTCTAAGAATAAAGTAATAGGGCTTGAGAACAAAGTAAACTGAGCTTGATTTGAATGATAAGATGGTGAAGCAAGTTCTATAGCAGGTGAAGTCAATTTTGGCTATGAAGATTGATGTTGTAGATCACCACTTTCCACCAAATCATGATCTAAGGTATAGGCAACTCATCTCTCCTCTGCCCTTTATATTAATTGCAAATAATCTTATAATAGTCTTCTACAAAGATAATATATTTTGTTTGGCATAGTCATTAGCTAGTTGGCATATAGATTAGAGTATGATTTGTCCTTTGCTTCCATTTGGAGTGACCAAGTGAAAATGCGACATACTCAGCATAAAGATCAGAGTATGGTTCATCCTTTGTTTCCATTTGGAATGAACAAATGGAAATGTGACATACTTGGAATAGACATTAGAGTATGTTTCACACTTTGTTTTCATTTGGAGTGAATAAATGGAAATACACAATCAGCTTTGCAATGGAATTGATGGAAAATGTGGTTTGATAATTAGTTGAAAGAAAATAAATATGATTCATATTTAGAGTGAATAAATGGAAATGTTACACACTCAACTTTGCAATGGAATTGATGGAAAATGCGGTTTGATAATTAGTTGAAAGAAAATAATATGATTTATATTTGGAGTGAACAAATGGAAATGTTACACACTCAACTCTGCAATGGAATTGATGGAAAATGCGGTTTGATAATAAGTTGAAAGAAAATAATATGATTCATATTTGGAGTGAACAAATGGAAATGTTACACACTCAACTTTGCAATGCAATTGATGGAAATAGTGGTTTAAGCATTAGTTGAAAGAAAATAATATGATTCAAGATCAATGTGTCATTGTTACTGGTAAGCATATTCTCACTTTAAAAGAAAAGCATTGGTATTAGTGAGCATATTCTCAGTTTGAGAAAAAGGTAAGAGGAGTCTCGACTCTTCATGCCCTCACGAGAGTCTTACTAGTAAGACAAGTAAAGATTGCTTAAACATCCTATCTCTCCAATTTTTAGTAAAAGGTCATAGTAACACATAGTAAACATTTTATATTTTTATTACTAACCAAGTGATTTTCAACGTAATGTTATAATTATATTTTGTATGAAATTTTTGTAACTTCAAATTTAAGTATATGACTTCGATGGATTTTTTTTTATTGAAAACCCTTATTACTAATATCATGGTTTAAAAATAATAAAGAATATACATTTGTTTTAAGATAATGTTGATCTTAATACATTTATTTTAATCTTTGGATATGTTGATGTTTGGACAACATCAGGAAAATATTATTCCATATATATATATATATATATTTCATGATATTTATAATACAAAGTATAAATATATATAGTAAATAAGTGGTTATTTATTATTCAAGGGATGTATCCTTTCATGGATGGTCACCATATGTTCTCTATATATGGAACACTCGCCATTGTAATAATATATTTATTTATACAATATTATCTTATATGAAAAATCAACATGGTATCAAAGCAAGAATGTACTTGAATCCCTCATGGGAGGGCTTAAGTAAATGGAATCCTTTGGGATAAATATTGCTCCCTTAAATAAATGACTTTGGCATGATTTGAGAGCCATAGGCATTAAAGGGCGGTAGCAAATTTTTGTACGGTACAACTCGTTATGAAAAGAACGTATGATGGGAATGCTTACTATGGGGTATAAATTCCAAGTATGGTCTATGTTTGTGTGATAGGAAGCGTTGGAGCACCATTAGATGGCATTCATTTCCAGTTTGAACAAAATTTGAACCGGTCCTCAAACAATTTGAAGTTTTATCTCTAATCCATGGGTTAGGCCTTAGTCACAGGTTATTACTTGTAGAAATTGACAAAGCCATGTATGAGAAACAACAACAGGGTTTTGTAGGCGTATGATCAATGCTAGAAGCCAGGGTATTGTTATCACTATGTGATGGCTCTTATGGCTTCCCATCCCCATGTTGTCTCTCTCCTTCATTGAAATTGCATGCTTGTATGCATCGACATGTAAATGCATAAACATGTTTTACTGAATTCATAAAGGGATTTTAGATCATGTGGGCTACTTATGTGATAGGAGATGTGGTGTCGGCGATGGGAGCAAGGAGCTGTGGTGTTGGTAATGGGAGGACCACCTCTTGTCTGGATTTAAATTTCCAATGATAAACCACATGCCCTACCTAACTCCATGCCTTTTACCGTATCCCTAAATCGTATAATTATCTTTCATTTCTTCTATCGAGTGTTATATAGGAACACTCGGCTCACCGAATGGTTCTGGATGAAAACTATGGGCTAGCATACAGAATTTCCCGGCACTAATGTTTTTGGTGGAACTTCTGGTGTTGGAAATGAGTGCACAGGTGTTGGCGATAGATACAGATTTATCTACCAAGAAACATGCATTATTGATGTTGTTTAATTAGGCTTAGGAGCATGCGATTGATAGCCTTATGTGTGTTAAAATTTTGGTATGCTTGTTTAACCATAGACAATGTCACATCATTGTCACCCAACTATAGGAATTCACTATGCCACCCCCGAGCACACTAACCTTTTCTTAGATAGAATGATTCTGACAAGTCCACACGAAAACCAATAGATAAACCCTAACTAGAAACACCATTGTTGCAACAACAACTCAATACCAAGACAAAGTACCTATACTAATAAAAACGTACCTTTACCAAGAGAAACACACAAGAGAGATACCAGAAAGATTGAGATTACACCACGACAACTGTTGCACCACCATCTCCATACTTGTGCCTCCTTCTATTACAACTGCAATTGTTGCTCCGCATACTTGCACCCTCCTTATGTCGAGTGAGTGTATGAGAGTGTATAAATGAGCTAAGTCGTCACCTTATTTATACTTATTCTACCAGTGAACTTTTCCCACAGGGTCGAGCTGTCTTTTCTCGCAAATACAATTTACTTTGACTTTTTTCAGCTAGGATCGACTTGTCTTTCTGGGGTTTTATATTTCTTTATTATTTTTCTCCTTGGGCCGACTTCTCTTCTAGGGTTTTCACTCATATGTTTAATGGTTCTCTAACTTACAAAATATTATATTCTAAGTACAAAGGTTACACTTGGAGGTTAATTGACCTCCCACAGCTACCAAAACATAAACAATTTGGAATCTCAATGTTGTGCTGAAATGGGAGGATTTGTTGCAGATGGTTGTTCTCGAGTTGATCTAGAAGGTATACAGGTAAAACCCCACAGAAAAGGAGAAATATGTCAAAACGGGTCACAAAGCATGCTTGGTGTGGTAGTAGTCATTTTGGACCAAGGTTCTCCTAGAAAGAGGGAGCCAGTTGGCTTATGCAAAGAGGCATATATAGAGGGAAAGACCTTCCAACATGATGTTAAGGAGAGAAATTGTCAGACATGATGCTTAGAGACAAGAAGTCTCTAGGAGTAGTATACCTCCAGGACGAGATCAGACCAGATAGCAAGGATAGTTCCAATGATCATGGATACCTCCAGTCAAGACCGACTATAGCACAACTATGGTGATAGATAGAGTAGAGGAGGAAAACACATTATGAGAATCAGAGGGAGCATGTTTAGTAGTCCTAGTACATGAGTCAAGCTAAAAGATGTTGAGGAAGCAGGATTGGAAGAAGTTCCAGTGTATGTAGAGGCACTCCCATAGAGGGAGGCGATACTATCTAGAGGGAGCAGAGATTGAGTTACCTCCAGAGAAGGAGAAAGAGCTAGATTCATTCTCATGGGGAGTGCACATGACAAAAAGAGTACTTCAGGAGTATGCTTCAGTTTGGGCTCTGCTATGATATATTGGACTAGATGGAAGAAGAATTCTACCATACTCGGTATTGTAGAGGCAGAGTATATTGTAGCTTGTGATGCAAGTACATAAGCAATACGTCTTCGTAAGCTAGTTTCTATATTGTTTGATTAGGCACTAGATTCGATCGTATTATATTGTGATAATCAAAGTTGTGTGAAGCTTTCAGAGAACCTTGTGTTCCATGACAGGTAGAAGCACATTGAGATCAAGTATTATTACATTTATGATTGAGTCCAAAATGGAGAAGTAAAACTCCAGTATATCTCCACTGATGAGCAGACACTGGATATTCTAACGAAGCCCTTGTCCAAAGGGAAGTTTGTTTACTTCAGGGACAAGTTGGGACTTGTGGAGATTTCTCCCCTAGTTGAGAGGGAGTGTTCATATGTATCATGCTAGTACAACTTAGATATGATGCATTAGAATCATGCTAGTACAACTTAGATATGATGCAGTAGCATCATGCTAGTACAACTTAAATATGATGTAGAGGAGCTGATCTACATCATGCTAGTATAACTTAGATATGATGTGGAAGCATCATGCTAGTACAACTTAGATATGATGCGGAAGAATCATGCTAGTACAACTTAGAGATGATGTAGATGATACTCCACATCATGCCAGATCATCTTAGATATGATGCATTCGCATTATGTTAGTACATCTTAGAGATGATACAGTAGATGATATGACTTGATGTTCACCATGACAGATGAATTATGGCTCAGATATGATGCAGTTGATGGTATGACATGATACATTTGATGTAAATTTTCATTAGATAAAATTTGTCAACTTGAATACATTTAGCTAGTTGTTATGAAAATCTCCCTAGTTAAGAGGGAGTGTTGAATTTTTGTAACTATGGTCGGTCTTAATAATGTATATATTTGAAAAAGAATATTCTAGAAAAGAATATGTGTACTTGTAAAATTCGGCCCTACATGTGGCATAGATGGCAACCTAATCAGGAAGCATTGTCCTTGTAGTTACATGACACTTCGTTGTGTGCGTGACAATTGCAGGACACATGCATAGTTGTGAGACTATGATGGAGACTGTGTGTCTCTGGACAACAGTTTTGTGCTACTACAGTGGTTGTGTATCACTAGTGGAGATTGTGTGTCTCTGGATAGTAGTTGTGTGCTACTACAGTGGTTCTGTACCACTGGCAATGACAATGTGTCACTAGACAATAGATGTGTGCTACTACGGTGGTTGTGTACCATTGACAAAGACTGTGTGTCTTTGGACAGTAGTTGTGTGCTACTACAGTGGTTGTGTACCACTTGAAGTGATCGTGTCACTAGACAGTAGTTGTGTGCTACTAGCAGTGGTTGTGTACCACTGGACAGTAGTTGTGTACTACTATGGATTAGCATAGTCATGTTCTATTGGATGAAATTGTAGTAGTTGTGTGCTACTAGATAATTTCCATGGAGACTACCAGATCGCTTGGAAGTAGACGTGTGCTACTAATTGATCACAAAGATCGTGACAAATGATTTGAGCTACCAATGGTATGGTAGTAGTTGTGTGCTACTAGTTGATAGTATAGTAGTCAATGGAATACTAGATGAAGACATCGTGGAAAGATACCTTCCTAGCTAAGAGGGACGTTGATGTTTGAGGCAACAAGTGAGAGACATTCTCCCTAGAGGGTCATGTGTGGATGAGTAGGGGGGAATGTGGACTTCATCCTGACGTGGCTTAGATGGTCAGATAAAGGAACCAAGACATTGGTTTCATGAGGAAACCTCGATCTATCTTGGGGTACATTGGTTCCATGAGGGAGCCTCGATGGGTCCTAGATAAGACATTGTTTCCATGAGCCTTAATATGTCTTAGACATGTGTTCCACGAGGGAACCACAAAATTTCTAGTATGGACATAGTTCATGAGTGAGATGAGACATTGGTTTCATGAGGGAACCTCGATATGTCAAGTATGGTCCAAGATGACTTAACTTGATCAGCCCCAAGGGGACTGGCCACCCCTTGTAGGATGAACTAGATCAAGTCTTGTGGATACCAACTACATGACGTGTATAAACATAGGTGAATTTTGCTAGTAAGCATTGAGCAGACCTTCTCCTAGATTGGGTTGTAGACCAATGGATATAGGATACATTTATCACAAGGTTGCACTTGTGATAAATGGGCCCAAGCGTAGTCCTTCCTTGATCATGAAAAGAAGTGATATGGACTTAACGTGATTTCCATGTGTCAAATAACATTGGGATGAAATTCACTCATAGGGGTGTACCTGTGGTAAATGGCCTTGGTGTGATATTTGTCCTTAGTCATGGTTATTTGACTTGGAATGATAAAGACTTAAAGATGTCAGATGTTATCACATGTGGACCTAGAGTGAGACTGATCTCAGAGAGAGTCAATTGGCTCAGAGGGAGAGCCGCAGAAGGAGTTTCCCCTCAGTTCATGTGGGAGAGATACATCTCCGAAGGCTGATAGGTTTCGTGAGTCTAGAGTGAAGTTTGTATACTTCAAAGACAATTTTTGGCATGATGAAGAATGTCTCCCTCATTGCGAGGGAGTGTTGATGTTTGGACAACATGGAGAAGATATTCTTCCATATATATATATGACATGATATTTATAATACCGAGTATAAATATATATAATAAATAAGTGGTTATTTATGATTCAAGGGATGCATCCTTTCATGGATGGTCACCATATTTTCTTTATATATGGAACACTCATCATTGTAATAATATATTCATTTATACAATATTATCTCATATGAAAAATCAACGGGGTATAGAGAGCATAAATATATTTAAACATGAGTATCTCGGAGGGAAAAAACTCCAAAATGTATGCTTTGATATTCAATAATTTTTATAGATCCCTCGAGGATCAAACATAAAGTTACATTTATGTTAATTGATTTAGAGTTGTTATTTAATTACGTCCACTGGATTTTTATTTTTCATTAGCCTATAAAATCATATCACATGCAGTATCTATGAACTAACATGTTTAAATTCTACCCCACTGTTAGGGATCTAACCTCCCTAACCCCTCACGTAGGTAGAGTAATATATTTACATGTAATAAAGGACAATATTAATAAGGTCTAGAAATAAGGAAGAATAAGTCAAATGTAAGAAGACCTAATAGAAGCTTCCGCTTCTAGAAGGATCTTCCTCTAGATTATTCTTTTGGATAGACGTATTTAGTATAAATAGGAGTAGGGGGTATGAGAAGTCGTGTCTTGGATATTTTTGTAATAGAGCTCTTCTCTGCTAGAGGTTGCCCACTCATAGAGGCAAGTGAACATTGCTATCATTAATCAAGGTGCTCTTTCTGTTGTTATTATGGTATTATTCTGGTATTGTTCTGGTTATATCATTGTTGTTCTATCATTTCTAGCTAAAATATTTTTGTTATGCATACTATTTTATATCTGGAATACTACAATTGGTAACAGAGCACTTTCCTTGGCAGGAAATTATGGGTTAATTTTTTCAGGGTAGATATATATTCTGACGTCTTAAAGCTACAAAGATCTGTCGTTATGTGCATAAACCCATGGTTGGGGATTCATACACGTAGGAAATACAATTGGTACTTAGCGCACATTCGTTGGACACCCTTGTAACCCCTGTTGGTACCCTTTCGAGTGGTAGCACATCAGACAACACCTATATATGGATCGGCCTAGATCTCCTAAATCCCTCTATAGATAAACCAATCAATCACCTGACTACTACAGTGCCACCGAGAACAACACTCGGGAAGGTACTCTCTAGTACCTAGGTAGTCAAGTAGTACGACTAAGGGCACAGTCTACCCTCCTTAATTGGTGCCCTGAGATATTGGGTCGAGTACTACCGTTGGACCCCGCACGTATATCAAATAGCTATAGCACATGGAAAACTCTTGCTTGTAGACACCTTGCATACCCTAACCCTTGGGATGGAAACAAAAAGAAAATATACAAGATCTATTGTCGCGCAATTGTGCCTCATGCATTCAGGTTGTAAAATTACTACACATTTCTTCCTGTTAAGAATTTGGGCATTTCAACAATGCAGTATTCTTCAGATTGAAGTATAACTCCGCAGGAGTTAAAAAAAAAATGGATCCAGTTGGCACCATTATTTGAGCCCTATCCTGTAGGATTCCTCTCTTCGCCCTTATCGCAGTCATACCTATTATTTTTTAGCAATTTTTCTTCGCATGGACCTGACCCCCTTCCAACACCCTTATTTGGGCCTTGCCCCATTGGATTCCCCTCATCGCCCTAATCATTGTGATACACTTCACCCATAACCCATTTTCTGTGTGGTCCCACCCATCCCTTTCCGTTTTCCCTCTTCATCATGGCCCACACTCATAGCCAAGACTTGGAAGCTCGCTTTAATTCCTTGTCCTCTAATTTCACAAAGACTAAATAGGAAATGAGGCAACTAAGTGCCAATTTTTCCACCATCAATAAAAACATGCATTCCTCCATAGACACCAAAATGGAAACCATCAAACAGGACCTCACTACCCAGCTTGAATCCTTCACTAACATGATATGTGCCAAGATGAATATCCCTATCGATATTCCCTCCTCTGACCCACCTTTGCACTCTGAAGGCGAAACTTCCTCTAATTCCTAGAAAAATGAAATTTAGAAAATTGTTCAAGAATTTTTCACCGCATGTGTTATTCATCCTAGTACAAGCCCCTAGTCTTCTCATGTGGTCATGGTCCTTGAGAAATAAGGCTCTTGGCACATGTGTCTTGACTTCCGCACCCTCAACAAACTCACCATCGAAGACAAATTTCCCATTCCTATCATTGATGACCTCTTTTATGAATTGAGTGGTGCCTAATTCTTTACTAAACTTGATCTTCGTTCTAGCTACAAACAGATACGTATGAATGAGGTAGACCTTCCTAAGACTTCATTTTAAACTCATGAGGACCACTATGATTTTTAGGTCATGCCCTTTGGCTTGTGTAAGACTCCCTCCAGTTTCCACTTTCCAAAGCCTCATGAATCATGTCTTCCATCCTTTTCTCCGTCATTTTGTCTTAGTTTTCTTTGATGATATCCTCATCTATATTAAAACCTGGATAGCCCATCTTGCTCATGTGGATCGAGTTCTACATCTACTCTCTCAACACCAACATTTTCTCAAACAATCTAAATGTTCTTTTGGTGCCTTGGAAGTTGAATACTTAGGTCATATTGTTGGCAAGGCAGGTGTCAAGGTGGATCCTAAAAATATTGAAGCTATGCAGGATTTTCCTCGCCCAAAGAATCTCAAAAGATTGCATGGATTTATGGTTTTAACAGGCTATTATCACAAGTTTGTTAAGAATTATGGAAAGATTGTGGCACCTCTCACTGCTCTCCTTAAAAAGAATTCTTTCACTTGGACTCCCGCAACTAATCAAGCATTTAAAACCTTGAAGATGACGATGTGCACCACTCTAGTCCCAACCCTTCCTAATTTTACAAAGACCTTTGTCCTGGAATGTGATGTTTCCGAGAGAGGGATTGGAACAGTCCTTATGCAAGATGGTTGATCTTTAGCCTTTACCAACAAACAACTGTCAGAGCGACATTTGGTCCAATCAATCTATGAAAAGGAAATGTTTTCTATTCTATATGCAATGGATCTTTGATGCCCTTATATATTGGGGCAACACTTCCAAATTAAGATAGATCATCAAAGCCTCAAGTATTTTCTGGAACAACGCCCTTCCTCCTCGATGCAACAAAAATGGGTGACTAAGCTCTTTGGATATGATTATGAGATCATTTACAAGAAAGGTAAAGACAATGTGGTTGTTGATGCACTTTCAAGAAAATATGAAGATGAAGGGTCCCTTTTTTCCCTCTCCTTCATTGTACCAGTTTGGCTCCGAGCTATTCGCTAGGAATGGCTACAAGATCCCAAAATTTTGCATATGATCCAACAATTGTAGGCCAATTCTCCAGTTTCCCCAAGTTACTCTTGGCACAATGATGAGCTTCGCTACAAAGCTCATTTTTATTTAAGTAAACAGTCACAACTTAAATCCATGGTACTTTCTGAGCTTCATTCTACACCCACAACTGGGCACTCAGGGTTTACCAAAACCTATGACCGGTCAAATGCTCCTTTTTTCTGGGATGGTATGAAACATGACATTCTCAATTTTGTGGAAGAATTTGATTTTTTTCAATGCAACAAGGGAGAAAGAGTCAAAGCTCCAGTCACACTACAACAACTTCTAATTCCACCTTCTATTTAGAGAGATATCTATATGGATTTTATTGTGGTCTTATCTAAATTGGGCAATAAATCAGTCATCATGGTGGTCGTTGATCATCTTTCCATGTATGCTCATTTATGTTCTCTTCAACACCCATTTACCGCCTCCACTGTGGCTCAACTTTTCATGGACCAGGTCTTCAAGCTTCATGGCATGCCTCATTCTATTGTTTTTGATCGAGACCCCACTTTCACCAAAAAAATTTGGCAAGAACTGTTCAGGCTACAGGGCACCCAATTGCATCTCAGCACAACTTATCATCCTCGGATTGATGGTCAAACTAAAGTTGTCAACAAGTGTTTGGAAACATCTTTGAGGTGTTTTTCATTGGAAAGGAAAAATTAGTGGGCTTAATGGTTACCACTAGCTGAATGATGGTACAACACTTATTACCATACAACTACCTGCATGACTCCTTTTGAAGTAGTATATGAAAAAAATTCACCTTCAGTTATCTCATACCTACCAAGTGTCTCGAAGGTCGAGGCGGTTGACCAAACACTTACATGTCAAAAGGTTATTCTCCATACCCTAAAAGAGAATTTGGTCATGAACCATAATCGCATGAAGAAATAGGAAGATCAAGGTCGCTCTGAGCGTCAATTTGCTTAAGGAGACCAGGTGTTTATTCGACTACAACCTTATAAGAAAACTTCCCTCAAGAACGACCATTGTAAAAAACTGGCGCCCAAGTTTTATGGTCCTTATACCATTATCAAGTGTGTGGGACAGATGGCCTATTAGTTATCTTTGCCCAGGCATTCTAAGTTCCATCCCTTTTTTCATGTCTCCTACTTAAAGAAGGTGATTGGAACTAAGTGCCAAACTCAAACCAGCCTTCCCGATTTGGATGAAGAAGGCTCCATCTGGTTGCATCCACAAACAATTTTGGACTAGTGTGAGCATCGTCTGCATCGGTGCAACATCAAGGAAGTGTTAGTTCAGTGGAAAGATACAACTCCAGCAGATGCCACTTGGGAACTAGCTACCATTCTGCAATAATTTCCTCATCTCAAGCCTTGAGGACAAGGTCATTTTTAAGAGGGAGGACATGTTAGGGACCTAACCTCCCTAACCCCTCACATAGATAGAATAATATATTTCCATGTAATAAAGGCTAATATTAATAAGGCCTAGCAATAAGGAAGAATAAGTCAAATGTAAGAAGACCTAATAGAAGATTTCACTTCTAGAAGGATATTCCTCTAGATTGTTCTTTTGGATAGACATATTTAGTATAAATAGGCGTAGAGGGTATGAGAAGTATTGTCTTGGATATTATTGTAATAGAGATCTGCTTTGCTGGAAGTTTCCCCCTCGAAGAGGAAAGTGAACATTGTTATCATTAATCAAGGTGTTATTTCTGGTGTTATTCTGGTATTGTTCTGGTTATATCATTGTTTTTCAACCATTTCTAGCTAAAATATTTATGTTCTGCATACTATTTTATATCTAGAATACTACACCCATTGAACACTTAACTTATGTTCAATGACTGCCTTATAATCGTTGGATATAAATATAAAACAAGGGTAGTATAATCTTTGGATATAAATACTAGCACAACCACATAATTGTGGTTGATGAACCTGTATAAGGAGCTATTTAGATCTGTTGTACATTTTTCATTAGATAGGGAGTCCAGAATAGGCTATATCTTATTTAATTTGGTCATATTGATACAAACCCTAAACCTAACATTATTTAATTTGATCATACAAACCCTAACCCTAACATCTTATTGAATTTGGTCATAATGATAAAATGTAAACTAGCATATCCATGTATCAGATTCCTAAAACAATACATCAGTGAAAAAGAAAGAATATTGAAAAAAATGAAAACAAATAAAAACAAAAATGGAGAAAAATATTAAAATGCCTATATGCTACCTTTCTATTTTGTATTTTGATTGTGAAATTTTGAAACAATAATACAAGAAACTCTTTAAAGGAGAACAAAAAAAAGAAAATGTGTCCCAGTAATAAAAAGGTGCAATTTCCAGCCAATCACATGTATCTTCAAAATAATCCTCACACACATTGTTCAAGGATCTGTCAGACGAAAGGAAAAATCTCCAGTATTCTTTCTTGATTACAGAGAATGATTGTATCATCAGGATTCGATTGTTGGACTTCGTATGCTACGATTTTTGTTGATTGAAACAATCACTTATTTATCGTGAGATGATGAAATGAGTGGTCACATTAAAAAAGGTAAGCCACAATAGCAATAGTTATTGTTGCAACAGTTTGTTTGTATGTCACAAAAGCAAAGCGATTCATTCCACCCACCAAGGCAATTCTCACCATAATGTACAAGCCTGCATTTTCTACCTGAACTATAATCTGAGAAAGATAGGGTTTGAATTCCTCAATTCACTGTTCTTAGAATTGTCAATGCGGAAAACACAAGTCACATATGATAATTAACAAACACACAGATATTATAAACACATGGATTTCACGTGGTTCACCCAAATGTTGGGCTATGTCCACCAAGCATAGGCATCGACTGTCTTATTATTCAGATCATGGAGATTACAACATACTTGCAAGTTCTCACTCTGTCTCTCTCTTTTTGCCTCTACGAGCTTACATGTATTTATATAAATTTACAAGAACCTATTTATTAAATGCAATCCCTATCCATATTCTAACTTGTTCTATTTGGTTGTAACCAATGCAGAATAATAGGATCCAAATCCATCATTAGAGGAATTCGTTGTCACCAAATCCCAACAATCTCCACCTTGACAACAGTTAACCTGATACCTTGCTCCTTCCTTTTGTTCATTACCTTTTCTGCAAGCCAAGAGAAGCTAAGCACCACTGCAACTTCTCTAATAAAACTGGTTTCATGATCTCTCCTGTGTGACTTGCACGAGTTTGTATTTCCTGAGGAGTCACTCCACCTCCAAAATGTCTTCCACAACTATTTTGTGAGACATATTTAATGATAGATCTCCTTCTATCCAAGACACATGTAAAATATACATTACAATTATCACAGACCATCTCAGTGTAACCATTATAGGTGACATTTGTGCTTCTCAAATGCTGAAGCACCCATTTCACTACAACCCCTGAATCTATCATGTATCTGACAACATCATTAGCATGTGAAACATCTGGTCTTAACCATTTCATCACATACAACAGACCTCCTATTGAACTTACACGAGACATAACCTTTTCTTCTTTCTAGACAGGACCTATACATGAAGAAAACTTATAATGGAAAGAAAGAGGGATTAAAAATGGTTTTACAATGTTCATACTGAACTCCAACCACAACTTACCATTACCATCTCTGTATACTTCTAGGCCCATAATTTGTTTTGTTGATCCTTGATCCCTCATTTGAATTGTCTTATCCACCTTAGTCATTTTCTTACTCATTTTATCCATGCTTCGGCTTGCATCGAGCATATCATCAACAAATAACATCAAGACTGTGAATGTACTATAAACTGTATATTCATTCCTACCCTTTGAAAAATTCTGACTCACTATGAAGGATTCAAACCTCTTGTATATTTGCCTGGGTACCAATAGGCCATACAATGAATTATCTAGCACACAAACAAATTTACCGTTGCGATCTTGAATCAACCCTTTTGGTTTTTCCATACATACTATATCTCTTTCAATGATGACCTTGTGAGAAGTAGCGTCCCACACACAACATCCCTTTATACCACCATCATAACTTGCAGAGATATAAAACAAGAAGGAATTCAGAAACAAAGATTTTAAGTCTGGAAATGATTTACCACTTACCAGTACCTGCAATTCTTTCTTGCTATTATGACCTTGATGCTTCTGCCATAAACAAGAAGATACATCTGTCACTTTAGATGCTACTTCAATACTCCCTTCCAGCTTATAAAGGTTATCAACCTTTGTTTCCTTCATCACTACTAATGATCCAGGTGGATATCGGTGGCCACCCACCTTCTCCAACTGGCCCAAAACATGGTTCTGACAATTTTGGTAATTTACTATTTTTAGCAGTTTTTAACTTCCGGGGCCATTTTGAGGCCCTAAACGATGTTTTTTGAGAAAACGGGGAACAACATGTATCATAGATCAATGTTTCTCACCCAAAAGTTGTAGTTCTCAGATAGATCTTTCCAACGAGCTATTGAGCGCCCCAAACAGAGATCGTATGCAAAAGTTACGCCCCTGGGAAGTCGACGTATCAACTACCCCCATCGGGGCCCACAAACCTTTTGGCTTTTCATCTTCTGGGGTTAGGGTTTTGGATTTTACTTATGTTAAAAAGGCCCTTAGAGCCTCATTGTAATAATCATCTTCTCACAGATGCGAGTAGCCGTCACATCTCTTCTCAGAGATAAGCTACCACCATTCTAGCGAGTCTTTCACTCTATATTTTACAGTCTCTGTACATTTATTTCATCAATAGAAATCGTGTATTACTGTATATCGGTGACTCTTGTTTTATTTCCGCTATATCTCTGTTATATTGTTGTCTCTCTTGCAATATCTCTGTGCATTTCTTTATTATATCTCCGATCTCATTTCGTGCCGAAATTAATCCGGATCAACTAAACTACCTTTCGACAATGTGAGTGCTCCACCTTGACCTGTATACTTATATCCACAAGAATCCAACACTCCCAAGGAAATCAAATTTGATTTAATCTCAGGTACATATCTAACATATGTTAATTCCCTAACAATACCATCGAACATCCTGATTCTAATACTGCCAACCCCAACAGTTTTACAGGGAATGCCATTTCCCATAAACACTACACCCTCATTAATAGATTGGTAAGAAATTAACCAATTTCTATGTGAGAACATGTGGTGGGAGGCACCTGAATCTAACTGCCATTCTTCTTGATATTGTAAATTACTAGAAACAAATAAAACTTGATCAGTCATACCTGAATTTGTTACAGCCAAATTTGCTTCCTTCATAGAGATTTCCTCAGATTCCTTTCTTTTCGAGCAATCTTTCTTGAGATGTCTTGTTTTGCCACAGTACCAGCATTTTGCTTTACCCTTTCTGTGTTTTGACTTAGATCGAGAAAAACTTCTCTCATTCTTCTCTTTAGTTCGGCCTTTGACCAGCATCGCCTCTAAAGTTGAGGTTTTTTGACTAGATTTTCTCCTCATCTCCTCAGCCAAGAAAGCTCCCACAACAGAGTCATAATCTAAAACATCTGTTGAGATAAAGCTAATAGAGGTGACTAGATTATCCCAAGATTCAGGCAACAAACACAATAGTGTAATAGCCTTATCTTCATCTTTGAATTTAATTTCCATACTAGTCAATTGAACTATAAGGGTATTGAAGGTATTTAAATGGTCAGCAACTTTTGTACCTTTTTTCATCCGCAAACTGTACAACTGTCTCTTCAAGTAGATTCTGCTCGTCAAGAACATCGTCATATATAGACTTTCCAACTTGATCCATAAGCCTGATGTTGTATCCTCTCCTACGATATTAAACAGAACCTCATCCGCCAAACATAAACGAATGGTACTAAGAGTTTTTGCATCCAGATCTTCCCATTCTCATTTTGTCATGGTTGTTGCTTTCTTTGACTTGTCTGCTAATGCATTTTGCAACCCTTGTTGCACTAGTAAATCTCGCATCTTGAGCTTCCAGAGCTCAAAGTTGCTTTTACCGCTGAACTTTTCAACTTCAAACTTAGAACTTTGCATCTTAGCCATTAGCACAAAAAATCTCCCAATACCCACTACTTAAAAAAATCTTTTAAATGTAAAAGAATAATAAATAAAGTTAAATGTAAATTCTTAATAAATAAGATTAAATAATAAACCCAAAAAGTTTAAAAATAATAATAAAAAATATATTTCATAAAACCTTTTATATCCACTTTAATTTACACAACATCCACTTGAGATTCACCTCACATAAAATGTATTCTTTTAAAATACTATATTTTATCCTCCCTTTCCACTTTCATAAAAAAACAAAAAAACCATACCTTAAATTTTTCTTCTTGAAAAATCATATGAATGTTTAAAAAAAGAGATGGACGCTCCTTCATAATGGGTGGGGGAGCGCTACTTTGAATATCAATGCTCCCTTAGGGTTCATGGGAGCGTTAGTGCCCCTTGAGTGTGGATGGGAGCGTTGACGCTATGTGGTGTATGATATGGTGCGTGCGATACATGAAATTTAACACTGTTTGGGGAGTGTCGATGATTTTCTACTCAATTTTTATCTGCGACACTTCCTCAATTTACCTTCTTGCACCACGGATCTCGCCTCATGGATCTCCAATGCAGTAGCTTTATACTACTTGTTAGAATTGTCAATGCGGAAAACACAATTCACATATGATAATTAACAATCACACACAGATTATAAACACAGGGATGATTTCACGTTGTTCACCCAAACGTTGGGCTACATCCACCGGGCATAGGCATCGACTGTCTTATTATTGAAATCTTGGAGATTACAATAGACTTGCAAGTTCTCACTCTATCTCTCTCGTTTTGCCTTTACTGGCTTACATGTATTTTATACATTTACAAAACCCTATTTATTAAATGCAATCCCTATCCATATTCTAACTTGGTCTATTTGATTGTAACCAATGCAAAATAATAGATTCCAAATCCATCATTAGAGGAATTTGTTGTCACCAAATCTATTATATACACAGGTAGAATTTGAATTTGTCAATTTGCTGCAAGTAAGCCATTATATTATACTTCTGTTTAACCTAGCGGATCCTTAAATTCTCTAGCTCCTTGTCACGGATATTAAAAGTGGAACGCCACAAAAAGGCGGCCAAGCAACGCCCGCAAGTAGAAAGGTGACAAAGGTAAAACATGAAATCGGTGAAGGTGAAATGTCAAAGGTAGAATGTGAAATCCGTAAAGGTGAAATTTCAAAGGTAAATGTGGAATCCAGCATTAACTAAACCCTTAAATTAAATTGTTGCACTCCACTTCTCTCCATATCACTTTGTTTCAATACTTTAATTTTTGCTAATTAGCTAAACATGGTAGGCAGCTAAACATGGTAATTAGTTAAACATGGTAGGTAGATGTGGTAATCAGATACTAAGCATATTAATTTTTAAATATGAATAGGTAAATGTAAAAAAATAAATATATAAATGATTTTTTTTTATAATAATAATAATTAGAAATTAATAATTGAAATCATATGTATTAATATGTATTAATTTGTTGTGATCACTAACAATATTTAATCATATTTCTAAAAAACATATTAAAAACTAATAATCTATTAAATGTGTAAAAGAAGGTTCGGATATGAATAAATGCTATAAATAAATGGATGCTGTTATTTGTTTGATAAGAACTAGAGAGGCGCAGCGTGCACATATATGTATCGTATTTATCCAGTCAACGCAGCGGCGCACACATGAATCTATTTTAGACAAATTTTAATTTTAATCCGACTAAAGCGTTAGAATATTATGTTATCTTCTGTCATCATGGTGATTATAACTCGCTTTTCTCCAAAGGAGACCGTTATAGTTTACAATGCGTGGCCTTTAAGGCTAGCTGACGTCTTTCGTCTTCTCGCCACGTCATGACAGTGATGGACAAAAATGGTGATGTAACCCTTACGTACTCAATAACTGCTGAGTTTGCTTCGGATTCGGAACTTGGCAATCTTGTTTGCTTCGGATTCGGAACTTGGCCGTTGCTTGGTGTTGTTGCTGCTGAGTTTGTTGCCTTTGTTGAGATACAAAATCTCATCTTATCTTCAAATGTGTGAGTCAATAATATTCATTATAAAAATAATTTAAATATGATAAAAAAATAATCATTTTGTTTTTACAATACAGAACATTTTCAAAACAAATGTTAAATAATATATATTCAACGATGAATCCATTGCGAGAGTCCTCCCCTTTGGAGTTCGAATATATTTTTTATTAATTTAAAATAATCAAACTATTTAAATGGTGAAATTTAATTATAAATACAAAACAAAATTCAAATGAAATTTAATTACAAATACAAAACAAAATTCAGAAGTTCTCAATGTCTTCACCTAATAGTTCTTTGGAAGGCGTAATGTAAATGTTTACAGAGTTCTTCAATAGAAATGCAAATTTTGATCAACTAGAAAATCTTTAGCAATTTTCTTTAGCAGTCAACAAATACATGCTAAGTTATTACAACGGATTAATAATTAGGGTATGTTTTAAGACGGGGTGGATGAGATTTTCTTCTGTGTAATGACCAATGACAAGTGGGTAAAGTTAATAGAATAAAAGTTTTTACAATTCATGATATTTTTCAATAAAATAAATACCAATCAAATTATATCAATTTAACAATTAAATTATATCAATTTAATGTTTATAAAAAATATATATATATCATACATTAATTTAATATCTAATTTGAGAATAACATTAAAAATACTTTTTTATTCATATTATTATATCGATATTGAATATAATTCAATTTTAAATAAATATAACATTTTTCATATAATATAATATTCTCTTTAAAACATTATACAATAAATTAATATTATAACCCATACTCATCCTATCCTTGAAAATTAATATTATAACCCATAGTGATCCTATCCTTGGCCCAATAAAATGAGCCTTGCACAACCACTACATGTAGATGTAATAAAGTTAGCCATCTGAATATGTAGAAAAAGGAATCTAGTGGCGCTCTCAATAAGCTAAAGGATTATATACGAGGAATTTGATATAGTAATGTTTATAAATAATTTTTCAAAATTATGTTTCTTTACATGTAGTTTTGTGTTATTTATATTAATAATTAAATAATTTGAAATGAGATGAATTGTTAATAAAAAATTGTTTTCAAATGTTTTAATTTTTGGTTTATTTTAATTATATATTTATTAATTTTATTAATAATTTTATTAATTTTGATTATATATAAATTAAAAATAAAATAGTTAAATTACTTATATCAATAATAAAATATGTTAAATAAAAATTTAACATTTTTAATTATATTTAATTTAAATAAACATATATAAATATGTTAAATAAAAATTTAATTTTTTTTAATTATATTTAATTTAAATAAACATATATAAAAACTCTCTAGTTCATTTAATTTCACAATATTTAAATATATTAAATATTTTTTTTTAATTATATTTAATTTAATTAAACATATATAAAAACTCCCTAGTTCGTTTACTTTCAAAATGTTTATAATTGAGAGGTTGGGATTGAGTTTGGATAGTGGAAGCATGATGCATCGGTATTTTCCATAAAGTTAATGTATGTATGGTAGATTTTACTATGTTATTAGGTTTTAAATTTATTTAATAATTTTAAATATAATTTTTTAATAAAATATGTTTATTTTTAAATATAGATATTGTTATTTTTTATTTTAAGTAAATGTAAAAAAATATTTTTTAATATATAATTATATATAATATGAAAGAATTTCTCATTTTTGTAACATTAAGGTGATTGAAGATGAAAAACACTTTTTCTTTGAGTTATCTCACTATACCCAAATTAGATTTCAATTTCAAAATATCTTTCACAATAACAACCTTCCTAACATTTTTAGTCATCAAAATCTCAATTTCAAAATATCTCTCACAATACCAACCTTCCTAACCTTCTCAATCATCAAAACTAAAATTAGATCTCAATTTCAAAATATCTTTCACAATACTAACATTGGTAACCTTTTCAATCATCAAACTAAAATTAGATCTCAATTTCAAAATATATTTTTCTAATTTTGTAGCATGTCTTTTCACCCGCTGGAAGGTCAAGCTCTCTGGAATCAATCTTTCATGCAGAGTTTAGATGGGATCCAAAAGGGTGTTTCTTGATATATGTTGGGAGTTTAGACATCAGAATTTGAAATATTGGTTGTGGGAGTAGGTACTTCTGGATTCAGTCACAATATTCTTTCACTTTAGTTTTAAGAAATAATTCAGGGTTTGAAGCTTTCAAATCAATGGAAAGTCCCATAGTCTTAAGTTTCCTTAGATAATCCTTGGATATAGTCTTGGATTTCTTACTCAATTGTTGGTTATTTAAGTGCAAGTCAAGATTTGTTAGTCACTCTCAAGAGATCTTGGTATAGTATACTAGTTCTTTTCATTTTGAATGGATAGAAGAGCTTTGGGATATTATTTAAAAGAGAAATTTTGGAACAAGCATAATGGTAAGCTACCATGACCATCTTCGAGAGTCAATTAGGCAATGTGAATGACTCTCTAATTATAGTCAATAAATTGTATTCTAGGAAATGGGGAGGATAGAGAAACAGAGGAAGGAGTGGGAGTAGAGTTATGCAAAGGATCTAAAAGTGACTGTAAGAAAAAAAATGATTAAGATGAGGGCCCAACTAGAAAATCAAAAAGGGAAAATAGTTCTTTTGGAGGTAAGAGAAGAAAAAAAGGATAAGTTGGATTAGCATGAATACATGATAAAAGAACTACAAGAGATAGTTTGGTATTTAGAATTGGAGGAAAGTCTTGGGCTTGCAGAGGTGAGGCATTTTTCTTCATCAGTTATCTTAGTCGGTTCCTTTGGACAAGAGAAACCAACAACCATGGAAGAATAAACTATGGAACAACATACCAAGCAATCTAAAAGAGCAAACCAATCCATGTTGTCTTTAGTTATAGGAAGAAAGAAGACTGCTCACTTTGGGCATGACAAAAAATTTGTTTAATTTACTTGATGTTTTACAAGACTATATTTTTGCTAGATCAATTTGTTATCCTTTATATAAGCCAAATAGTTAATAGTATCACTAGAATACTAAAGCTAGGGCAAATAGAAAACAATTATCAACATTTAAGCATATAGGGGCTTCCGCAGTGCAAGATATTAGATATTATTTTCGGGATGAACTGCGTAGTGTAAGTCATTAATATATGACCCATATTCATGAGTATTAGTCACAACTGACCAATAATTCTCATGATTTGAATAGTCCACTTAGCACTCATTGCATCGGGTGATGCTCACAAGGGTGAAGAAATGGGATTGAAACCAACGAAATGAATCGCATAGCATCAATCATCACTTCCGGGGCTTGCACCCGGTAACTAGGACTTCCCAAGTGGTCACATATCCCAAGACGCCTCTGGCTCAAGCGCGCTTAACTATGGATTTTTTCCCACAATCAAGCCCACTTAGCTTGCTACCCCATTTGCAAAACCTTAGCAAGTATTGTGCCTTATGAACTACCCAATTAGAGCTCCCTTAACTCTTATTATTTAAGCATATAGGGGCTTCTGCAATGCAATATATTAGATATTCTTTTCGGGATTAAATACATAGTGTAAGTCATTAATATATGACCCATATTCATGAGAATTTGTCGCAACTGACCAATAATTCTCATGATTTGAATAGTCCACTTAGCACTCATCGCATCGGGTGATGCTCACGGGGGTGAAGAAATGGGATTGAAACTACACAGTTAATCCCGAAAATAATATCTAATTATCAACATCTTTTGAACTTTCTAGAGATTATCTTAGTTGGTTCCTTTGGACAAGAGCAAGCAACAACCATGGAAGAATAAACTATGGAACAACATACCAAGCAAGCTAGAAGAGCAAACCAATCCATAATGTCTTTAGTTTTAGAAAGAAAGAAGAGTGCTCACTTTGGGCATGCTAAATATTTTTTTAGGCTTTATATAAGCCAAATAGTTAATAGTGTCACTAGGATACTAAAGTTAGGGAAGATAGAAAACAATTTTCAACATCTTTTGAAGTTTCTAGAGGTTTTTTTGGACTATGTCATTTCTACTTTGTTTTCATTAAAAGACTGGATGGTGCAACTACAACCCTCCCTTTTATTCAATCCAAATAGAACTATTTTTGTTTAAGAAAACTAATAACTAAATAATCAAATGAATAAAAATAATCAAATAACTACTAATAATTAAATAAATAATAATAATTACAAATACTAAATCGATGATGATGTCCCAATTTTGATACTAAAATAACGTAAACATGATGCTAAAGAGATAATAATATCATAAAAATAACACTAAAATGAAGCATAAATAAAACAATATGGTACTTAGAAAACACAAATATGATGCAAAAATTATGTATTTGGATGGTACTGAAGTAAACTACATTGTCAATAGATGTTAATAAAACTCATAACAACATTATTATGAAGCATAACAACTCTAAAGAAATGAAAAAAAAAAACATGTTCTTGATACAAACTCGATGCAAAAATAACTCTGTAAAGTTATTTTCCAATCAATGCAACTCTAACTCAACTTCTACACACCACTTCTTACGTTGTAATTTTGATGGCTAAGGAGACCCCTTAAAAATCATGCTTCGAAAACAATGACACAAAAGAGAGACATCATGACCCAAACTCGATACAAATGGAAACACCTTCATGTGCATCATGCTTTGCATTTTACGATTTTATTTATATAAAAAAATTATTTTGCGAGTATAACCTTGTATTGTAATAATAATTAAAAATTTGGAATACAAGTTTGTAAAAATTTATTTAACTTCACATAAATCCCTTAGTATATCATTATAATCATGATATACTATTTGGGTTCAACTTCTTTATTAGAAAGGTTAGATATTTGGGTTCAACTTCTTTATTAGAAAGGTTAGATGATAATTTTGATATACCATAAATAATTTGACATATCATTATTTCGTTAATCTTCTTTACCCATTTTTATGTAAAAATTTGATGACAATTATGAAATACAGGTAACATAGATTTATTCTAACTTTCCACTAGGTGGTAATGGTCGAATAGCTCAGTAAATTTTTAAATAAAGATTTATGAGTTTTTATTTGAGTGAATATGAATACTTGAAATATCATTGCTTTGTTCAACTTCCTCCATGAAAAGATTGGATATTGATTTTGAGTTAACCTAAATAATTTAGCATTTATTATTGTGACGTTAATGATTTGGTTGATTTTTTTATTTTATAAAGTATGGATATGGGATTTTATAGAGCAAGTATGGATCCCTCATTCCATACTTAGCCACTTTTTGGATCGCAGGTTCTCGGGCTAGTGGGCTCAAAATTAGGCCTTTATTGTTCTGTTCCCTACAAATAGCACCCAGAGTTCCGCGATATACAAATTGACAGGTAGACTTGCGGGTTGGCTCGCTCAACATTGCACTTCTACTATTCTGTGTCCTCCAAACAACACTCGGAGTTCCACAATATACAAATTGATAGACAAACTCCAGGACTGGCGAGCTCAAGATTGCGATTGTTTACATGTATAACATATAACATATATGTTATATATCTAACATTATCTAAAAACATTATTTTCAAATACTAAATTATTAATATTAAATACTGATATTGTACAATTTAATTACATAAAATTATCAAAGGATGTTAAATCTCTTATTTTAAAAAAAATGAAGGAAACAAAACAAAGCTTTTTTAAATTCTATCACCGCAAGCATAACAACGACCAATTTGAATTTTAAGGGCCTCTTGTTAATATGATAGCACAATTGGACTTTGCACAGTGTATATTTGTTTATTTCAAATTATTCCAAGAGATTAATTTTACCAAGTTCAACGATCAAGGAAAAGTGCTAAAACAAGCCACATACTACATTTGCGTCACAATGTCATACAAATTGGCAGGCAGACTTGTGCACTAGCTGGCTAAAAAATTGCAATTCTATTGTTCTGTGTCCTCCAAACAACACTCGGAGTTTCGCGATATACAAATTGACAGACAAAGCATACAACCAAGAACCAACTAAACTCTAAACAGGCTGCAATCAAGGTCCCACAAGGTTCCATAGAGCATCACACATCGACCTTTGCATCAAACAATTTGATATACAAAAAAAAGATGTTGTGGCATTGGTTTTCTCTTACATCTCGTATATGTTCCCACGAGAAAATAAACGGGGCCATGGGATATATGGGGTTTGATGCCATGCTTCCCATTTTTGGATCGAACAATCTTATGCGCATGCAATCTCAAGTACTCGAGTTCGACGAGCATTCATCTGGGTGTTGAAGAAATATTATGGAGACACCTTAGATATTTTTGTTTCCTGCCAAAGCTTGGTATTGTTTTTTTTTTTCTTGTCCCTTTTTTTTCCTTCTTCATCCGATATGCAATATTGCATTGTCCTCATTTAAGGTAAATTTGTTGTGTATCAGAAAGTCGTGCAACATGTAGACATTGCTTTCCTTTTTATGTAGGTAAGCTTCATACGACAATTCTGCCAACCTAGGAAGCACATCTTGTAACAGAGGCTGCCTAATTGTACAATGCATGGTTGTGTTTCCCACGGTTTAGATGGCAGCATTGAGTCAATGTCCATATATATATGGGCATTTTTCACCGCATCGTAGACAATCAATCGTATCATCACTTATCAAAGCGGAAGCAAAAGCATGAGAGTTGCATTTCGCACATACATGCTCAAAGGGGGTCGAGTACGCATTCGCTGCAACCAAAACACCTTCAACCTGGAAACGCGAGCATATGAATTAATACATTGAACAATATAATACACAACTGCACACCCCCCCCCCTTAAAAAAATAAAATAAATTAAGCAAGTCGCAGAAATTTGGTGAAGGCTATTTGTATAAGCAAAGTGAAGATGATTATGTGGATGTATACACACAACAATTGTAGATCTAGCTAGTTTCTTCAGATCCTGTACTATGTCTACTCGCAACTCTGTTACAAATGTTGCTTGGGTTGTGCGAAAGATCCTTTCTCTAACATCCTGTCACATACCCACTACAACAAACTAAAATTTTCCCCTTTTTTCTTCGAGGGACAGAATCTCTGAATTCCTATTCGGGCCTAGCACAGGCTAGCTTTCCCCTTATCCACCTCCATGTGATCATTGGTTACAACCACGGGCCAAGCCAAGAGGCGCCTTTCACATTTCGCAACTCAACGATGCAGGAGAGTCAAGTCTTTCGACTCTTCAAACCCCGAAACCCAAAATCTTACCTTTGCTGAGATCGACGACTGCGAATCTTCCCCTCATCCGACGGTCCTGGCTGTATCGGGATTTCGGTAACTGGGAGTTCGAAATGCAAGAGAGTCAAGTCTTTCGACTCTTTAAACCCCGAAACCCGATACGCAAGTCCTTGTACGAGATCCAACGGCTCACGGGATTTCAAAGATTTCCCCAAACTCTGACCACTCACCACGCGTCTCCTCTGATGGATGGTCCAGATCCTTTCAGGACTCCTCCTTTCTACCACAGAGTGCGTCGGGGTTCCGGGTATTGGGATTTCGCGACTTGCGAAGACGAGAGGTCTTGCCCTTTGGTTTCCCGGGTGCCGAAACACCGACCGGCAGCCACGTGTCCCTCTGATGGACGACTGCAACCTTTAGCCACAATCAACCGTTGTGATCTTTTCGGGATGATCAACGGTCGCGATCAAATCCCGGCTTTCTCAAACTTATTCACACTAAACCAATTCGGGGTTTCGTATACCGGGATTTCGCGACTTGCGAAGACAACGGGTCTCTCCCTTTGGTTTCCTGGGTGCCGAAACGTCGATCGGTAGCCACGTGTCCCTCCGATTGACGGTCCAGGTAACTCCCATGGATCTTGGAATCTATGGTCCCGATTCCTTCACTACTTGCGAAGGCTGAAAGGGGTCGAGGAATTAATGCCTACGTTCCTTCCTCCAATCTAACGGTCATGACAGACCTCAAATCCTTTGAAAGGATCTCGTCCGTGCATCTAGAAAACGAAAGGGTACTCTCTTTCAGTATTTGAAACTCGCTATCCTTCCTGAGCTTCGTCAGCTATGAAGGACTTGAGAGCTTTACGCTCTTTCTCCTGGACTTGACTCTTAGAAGAGTCTTCAACAAAACTATTGCGCTCCTTCATCAAGGGGTTCTAGGTTCGGTTTGCCTTGCAGAGAGCCTGTGCATATCTGCACTACCTCTCCTGAGCTTAACATGCTTCATCCTCCAAGGGACTCAAAAGTATTAGGAAGGCTTACATGCATACATGAAACTGTGTCCACGGTCGATGAACGCCCAGTTCGTGACTCGGGCTTATGCCACCATAGGACACAAGTATTTACGGGTATAAAACCTATCCTAACCATATGCTTTCTTACTAGCCTAATTATACAATCAATCATAAATAAGGGGGATACAGTATATCCATTAAGAAATATGCTTGATTCCTGCAACATACACAGTATATCCAATTCATACACAGTTACAGATAAATTACACAAGGTAAGAAATCACTTATCTATTACAGGTTTCCGCCAACCAACTGACTGTGGGTGTTCGTCCTTCCACCCGACCATAGGCTCAGAGGCATTCAATCTTAGTACTCTGGCCACCCCCGTGCTAAGCCATGATATCACCAGGGAATTCTCACAGTTCTCGAGGGTTCTCTCTCTGTTTTTTCTTCTGCTTGGATCATGTTCTATGTAACTCAGAGCTTTCTCTCTCAGTGATGGCCTCGATGAGGTTTCTCAGATGCCCCTCGGCGTCAAGCTCGCGGCCTTAATATCGCAACTCGCTGGAGAGCTCTGCGCATCTCCCCTGCGAGCTTACACTCTTCTTCTCCTCGTCTCTTCCTGTGTCTCCTCTCCCGTGTGTGTGTCCCTCTTACCTTGGGAGGTTTTGCCAACCTATCCTATTCCTTTTGTCAAAAGGAAGCTCAGGTCTACAGGTCCTTATGGTACTTCGAAATGACAACCCATGTTTCTATTCATGGGGGTGGTTGATGATTTAACCACCGGTCCTTTCTTCATTGACTGATTTTCTTTTCTTGGGATTTGAAGGAGGTTTGTCATTCTTATCAAGGGAGATTTGGGGTTATTTGATATATGAACCCTCTCTTATAGTTTTCACATTCTTCCTCTAGTGATATCATGGCTAGTACTTTCAAGGCTTCACCCCCCACAGTCAGTTATTGGCAACTCAAACAATAATGCATTTACATTTTCCTCATGCATTAGCATGGAAATTATTATTTTATGATTGATTACAAATTGGGGGAAATAGGGTGTTACACATCCCTTTTCTTTGTTATATTTTTGAAGAGCATAAGTGGAAACTGCTCTTTATGCAATCGTTGTTCCATTGACGAAAACAAATTTGAATAGGTATCGAACAATTGCAGCTGCAACATGGAACAATGCAATATTTGTGTAACTTACCCGAGATACATGCACATGCGAAAGTAAAGGACAAAACCTGGATATGGAAAGCCGTACCATTTCCTTGTCATTGTCTGAATCTCCATCCTTTATATGGAGAATGTGTTGCGAGCCAAGTTTTCTTGACAGTGTGACAACTGCACCAATGGTTCCATTTGGGTAAATATCACTACGCTGTGCAAGTTGGTTGATAGTTGCGTCTGGGACAAAACGAGATTCTGAACAGACAACGGGAATTTTTTCCACAATACTTGTTTCGTTGAGCGAAATAATCCAATCACAATCACCACGATCATATATTGTTTTGGGAAATATATTAAAATTTGTAATGGATATCCCATTACCCGACAATATCTTTTCTGCATGTTTCTGGACAAGTTGTGTAGGAATAGTCAGTGTGACTTTCATCATGGCCTCCTTGTCTGTCATGTCAACATGCATAATGGATCTAGTTTTGTTTTCCTTGTCCAAGTAGGTGCTATAGATGACAATTATTTCCCCGATGAACACTTGTCTAGTTCAACGGTTGTTCAAGCCCTCTATTGATAGTACTTTGGGTGTTACAACTCTAGACCCGGTGACAATTTTTTAATAGGAAAACTAAAGTGAATGGTAGTGTGCAATTTGTTTTTTGTAATCTTTTTTTACTGGCATAAATCTACATGTAGACACATAGTTTTGACGAACTATGGTGCCAAAGTTTTGCAACCACACCTCTTAGTCTGCAGAACATACGTTATGTTTGGCGTCTTGCTTGTACTTGTTGATACTTCTTGTGAACTGCAAACCATGTATTGCAGATGACATCATCATATTCTCGATGTCATAGATGAATAAATAGCCAAGGATATTTGTTTGGTAAACATACTAGGAGAAGAATGTATGCATCTTTACCTTTGGCCTTGTCGGTCTACTGATGGACTGACTGCTCATGGCCATGTCACTAGTCCAACTTTTTCTGATGCAAGCATGTGTAAATGAACATCAGAAGGAATAAACAAGTATATGGATTGTATACTGTCCATAATAGTTCTTAATGTTGCATTCAGGGTGGAAGGAGGTGGAATACGAAATAGGGTGTCAAGGAATATACTCAGGAAACATGAGGAACCGAGCATCAAATTGTATGCCTCTGATTTTTTGAATGGAAAAATGTGTAACAGTAAACATGGCATGAGGGCAGGACATGACGACCAATATGTATATTGCAGACCTCCGGAAGTCAAGGGAGCAATCTTGAACCCGCTAGCTCGGCACCTGCAATTGACAAAGTGGGTAAGTATGGAATAAGGTAGAAGTGTGACCATAATTGTGAAACCGTTAGTCCACCAACTGGCGCACCAAGGCATTTTCAGAAAGACCACTAAGCAGAGAAATTAGAAAACAAAAGGGATAATAGAAAATGGAAAAAGTAGAAATGGGGAGGGCAGAAAGGCCCATTGCATAGTTGGTACACCTTTTCGAAGATTGTACCACAAAATCCTCTGTTGTTTCACAAAACAATTCATCTTCTTGTCCAACCAACTTGTTTCTTCCAAGGTAGCAACGTCGAATATACAATGGACATGAAGGCAAGTTAGTCATGTAAAAGAAAGAGAAAAAATTCTATTTATTCCAATGTAACAAAAAACATAATACGATTCACATGAGAATACACAGAAAGATACGTAGTATATACATACAGGTAAACCCAAAAAATTATATTTGAAGGAAGAAAAGAACAAAAAAAAAGGAGCAAAGCAGCAGAACAAGCACAACAAATATACAGACAGTAAATGAAATATTGAACACTAGAATATGAAATAAGAGTACACGTATCCACCTCTGTAACTCCTCGTCTACATTCCCGCCAAAGAGTCCATCGTCCTTTCCAACAATTATGTTTGTTTAATGGAAAAATACAACGAACATGAAGGAGGTTAGTATGCAGGAAGACATGTAATGAAGATAAGTTATTATGTAGGAAGGCACACAACATCTACATACAACAAACTAGGTGAACACATATACAGACAATAAATGAAATACAAAACAATGCAATATGAAAGCATGTACCTTTCTATCTCCTCTTTAACCGATGTAGTCAAGACTCCGTCGTTTTATCCAGTTATTATGTTTGTTTGAATGTGGGAACGCAAAAAATACAATGAACATGAATGGAAGTTGGTATGCATCGGAGAACAAGTAATATGTACATACAGTAAATGAGACTCAATGAATAGAATAAAATATAGGCAGAAACATGAGCCTTTGCGCTTCTCCATCCATAACTGTAATTATGTAATTTTTTCCCCTGCCCAAAATATATTACATGCCACAAAATATTACGAAATTGCATGGCCATAGATATACACTTTTTGGTTTTCCGTGGAAAAGTATCCAGATATGCTTCCACCCATGGAAATACATGTTATTTATCCTCTACACAGATTGTTGTGCCCATGATACAAGATTTTGGTTTTTCATGGCAAACTACCCAGACATGCTTCCAGACACAGAAATATAATTTTGCAGTATCTTTGTTGTACATATCATATCTCAAGTACAAGACAAATTGTATCATGGGCACACCAATCTGTGTAGAGGATAAAGAACATGTATTTTCATATGGGCACATTTCACCATACATGGTTTATAAGTGCATCTTGCATATGTTTTATTTTAACAAAAAAACAACAGATATTGCAATTTCGTATGTACTTCTCGAACTATTTTTCATGCAACTATTTTCTATCATGTCAACAATGAAGTACCAGAAAAATATCACAACAGAACAGATATCGACCTCGCCAGACAGGGAAAATAACACAATTGCATGTCCAATCGTGGGTGCAAGGGGTGAGCACCGTAAAGTGCCCAAAAGAATAATAATAGTACAAAAAAAACAACAACTCCAATTGTCGGTGCAAGACCCCAACCCTACAAAGTCGAAGAAAACAGCAAGCACCAAACCAATGAGAAAGCACGAACAGGCCCAACTGTAGCCACAGGGCCCCAAATAATAAACTCGAGACAAACAAACACAACCAGCAACTGACGAACCAACGAACCAACGAACAAGCAACAACCACTTAACTAGTAAACAACATGTGTATCTCCAACGATTATGAAATTGCAGCCGAAACAGAGAAGGAACCATACACATATGACGAGCATGCCAGTAGAAATAAGCGAACATTCTTACTTGCAAAATGCAAACACTGAACAACAAAGAAGGAATAGAAAATGAAACTATGGCATGGAAACTTACTCTGAAACGATGAAAGGCAGAAGACTAGGTCAAATTGTGAACCAAACAACAACAAGAAGCAACAATCGACGAACCAACGAAGAATAGGTACTCACCGAACCAATAAACAATGTATGTAGCTTCAACGATGATGAAATTTCATTGCAAAAAACAAAAAATGGTTATTCAACTAGCGTTGGACAACAATATTGTCCAATATCACTACAACATTGTATGGAAAATTTTGAGGAAAAATGTACTCCGAGAAGCGTATTTAGATAAACATTTAAGGCTGTCAGGCTGTCTAAGGGCCTCGCAGTATGCAAGCATTTAAGTTGTCAGGCCTATTGGAGGACCTCGCGTCATGTAAACATTTAAGATGTCAGGCCTATTCAAGCACCTCAAAAAAAGTGTCAATACATTTCAATACAAAAACATTCGATAGGGACTAATTATAGTATCACAAATAAATAAATAAATCACAATACAAGGTTATAAACTTTGGAATTATTGATCACTATAAAGCTTGGATATTTAAACATTTCAATATGATTAGTACAAACAAGAACAACAACAACATGCAAATAAGAAATCAGTGAAGATGCAAGAAGCAAGCATGAACCAGTGAACCAGTCAACCAATAATGTCGTTGAAGCACAATATTGCCCAAATTGACCGTAGAGAACATTGCATATAAAAAAAAAAGGAAGAAAATTAAGAAAGAATGCAATGTGGCAGGTCTCTTACGTACCAAAAAAACATTTATTATAATTTATTATAAAATAAAATTAGTAACAATAGTTCGAATAGTAGAGAATGTATTCGAAGGAAAAACTTTGGATATGCTAGCATATGAAACATTGGGATAAATTTAACTAGCAGAAAATGCTAACACAAACATTCAAACTAATGCTAGCATTAATCCACCTTCAAGCAATACATAAGAAAAATATATGATTCAAAAAGACTGTATGCGATCAAAAAGTTTGGATATGCTAACATATAAAACATTGGGAATAACGAAGCTGGCAATAAGACCTCCAATCTGTTATCCAATCAGATCATTAAATATATCACACTTTTTATTATATAAAAATCAATGTTTTTAGTTCCCTAGTTCCAACAATAAATATTATGCAAATATTTGTGGTCAAAGGACAAACTAATATGAAGTCAACGAATTATCGATCGCTATAGTCCCTCTATGCCTACGACAGGGACTAATAAAGTTAGCCTTGTCACGATGTAATAAACTTATCCCTTTCACTATGTAAGAAAACAACAATTTATTCTCACACAATTAAAATTAAAATTTGTGAGAGCTCACATTGCAAAAATTACACACAAAATAATATTAGTATTAAATTCAAATCAATATATAGTATACAAATATATAGTTGGAGTTAGATCCAATCAATTCTAAATCTAGACAAAGAAGTTGAGAGAATATCTAAACAATCTCCAACTAGTTCTAACAAACCCAAACCAAATACTAATTATGGTATTTCGCCATTATTCTCCAACACTCCCCCTTAATGGAGAAATGCAATTTTTACAATACACAATAATAATAAACAATCACAATCTTTGTCTAACATGATCGTCATCAACACTTAAATCGACCTCTGAACTTCATATACACTTCTCTTTTTCTCCCATCATCTTTGAGCTACCAATTCATCTAGCACATATACAACTGCTTCAGATAATTAATAGCATATTTGTAGGATCAACAATTCATGACTACCCCAATGAATAGTCTAGATATTGAGTCATCTATTGATTGACATCCATCTGTAAAATAGACAACGAACTATGTATTTGACAGTTATCTAGGAAAGAAATCTAACTACTGAATGTACTCAGTAATTGACCATACAAAGCGACCTTTTCACATACACACTCTCACAAACACACATAAAAAACTTGTAACTATTGTTCTTGAAGCCCGAACCACAACAAGATCCACCAACATATAAAAAAACCGTAATCATAATCGAACTAGCGAAATTTTCTTGTGCCCTAAAAAACGTCAAGAGCCACTAATTTAAATTATGGTACTCTGTTATTATAAATGATTCTTCATCAAAACATTTCACAAAAATATTACAAATAATTAACACAAAAACATAGGGGTGCCCATGCTTTGCATATTTCGTTTTATGTGTAAGGAAGCATTGAAAACTTTCATTGGGATTATATCTTCCTATGAGTAACACACATGAACTCTTCCACGTGTAGGTTGTGTTCAAGCAAACAACGACTCCACAAATGGAGTACATACTAACAAAATATTCAATGTCGACTTCTCTGCTAAACAACGATGCTCTCCTTCCTGCAACTCGTGACTTTTGACAATTGTGATTTTCCCAAATGGGGATGATTGAAATGGTAGGTGCGCAGGCTTCCTTCTTGTTCAAATGACAACAATATTCTCTTCACTTTGGCACATGTTATCTGTTACAAAGTGTGCGGCTATGTACTCTAACTGCAAATTGTGAATAGGGCACGGGTCCTTCAACATATGAATACATGTGGGCGGCTTTCCTCACATGACCCTCACTCCAATCATCAACGATCAAGTGATTCTTACACAGAAGAATAGGTGGTTTTCTATTCTTCCACAAAACACACAGAAACAAGAAATTCAAAACAATATATTCTCACCCTCTAATCTAATTCTACATCTACGAAAGATTTGTCTCACATATATCTCATCTTCCTTGGCCTTCCCATGAGGGAGTTAAGCCAAGACAGGGTTTGATACCAAATTAAAATTTGTGAGAGTTGACATTGCACAAATTACACACACAAAATAATATTTGTATTAAATTCAAATCAATATACAATATACAAATATATAGTTGGAGTTAGATCCAACTAATTCTAAATTTAAACATAGAAGTTGAGAGAATATTTGAACAATCTCCAACTAGTTCTAACAAACCCAAACCAAATACTAATCATAGCATTTCTCCATTATTCTCCAACACACATCAACATAGTAAAGGATTCCATATGTATTAACTTCAAAAAGTATGTGAGCAAGTTAACATAATAATATATATAAACAATTTTCTAAATAAATAAGTGAACTATTTATATTAACAATTAAAATGAAATAGATTTGTTAATATATTAATTAAAATGAAATAGAGTTGTTAATATATTTATTGGATAAATGTTTAAATGGTAAAAATTAAAATTAAAATTTATTTAATTTAATATATATATATATATTTTAAACATGCTACAATCAAAAGTTGAACATAGGCAGAAAATATAATAACTTTTCTTTTTAATTATTTAAGTTAAACTCAATTAATTCATAATTTAAAAGACTAAATAGTTTTTTAATGGATAATTTTATTTTCACTAATAATATATTAATGAAATCATTATCCTTAAAAAAAATTAAATTTGATCATTCTACAATTTCACTTCATCTACAACTAAACTCACCATAAAAGAAAATCCAATTCTAGTTTGAAATGACATGGATATTATGATCTACAATCTAATGTATATTAGTAATCAAAGATATATACACTAAAGAAAATATTTTTCAAAATCCACAAATAAAATATATGTTAGGTGGGGAATAACAAGGCTTTTAAGATTCTTCAAATAACTTCTACTTCTTCAAAAATATTTTTTTTTTAAGGTAATATGGTCTTGATTTTTGCAAAACACAATTAAAGGGTGAATCCAAATAATTAGATTCTTTCTCATAAAAAACTTGGATCCATATATTTAAAAAAAAACGACTTGTGGATTTAGCTGGGGTTCAATATATCATTTTCTATGATCTTGAATATCATTAAATTAAATATCATTTTGTACACTATTTGGAAGTATGAAATGAGACATGTCATACAACAATGAGAAGTGAAAATACAGCTCAAAAAATCCCTTTTAAAAAAGAAAAGCAAAATTTCAAAATGTGTCAATTTCAACCTCTTCTTGTTCAACATAATGGGCACCATTCTCTTCTTCTTATTTTCATTCCTACAATTCTTGAAAAGCCTAGCTAGGGAAACATAAAAATGTTAGATCTCTGGTCTTCACTAACTAAAAATTAGTGACATTTGGCCACGATTGAAAAGCCTAGCTAGGGGAACATAAAAATGTTAGATATCTAGTCTTCACTCACTAAAAATTAGTGACATTTGACCACGATTTGTCTAAGAATAAAATATTAGGGCTTGAGACCAAAGTGAAATGAGCTTGATTTGAATGACAAGGTGGTGAAGCAAATTCTACATAAGGTGAAGTCAATTTTGGCCATGAAGATCGATGTTGTAGATCACCACTTTCCACCAAATCATGATCTAAGATAGAGGCAACTCATCCATCATATGCCCTCTACATTAATTACAAAGAATCCTACAATAATCTTCCACAATAAGCAGAGGCGCAGCATGCACATATATTTATCATATTTATCCAGTCAACGCGCAGCTGCGCACACATAAATCTCTTTTAGACAAATCTAAATTTTAATCCGACCAGCTGTATAAAGCGTTAGAATATTATGTTAATCTTTTGTCATCAGAATGATTATGACTCGCTTCTCTCCACAGGAGAGAGTTATCGTTTACAATGCGTGGCCTTTGAGGCTAGCTGACGTATTTCGTCTTCTCGCCACGTCATGACAGTGACGGACAAAAATGGTGATGTAACCCTTACGTACTCAATTACTGCTGATTTTGCTTAGGATTCGGAACTTGGCAATCTTGTTTGAGTCGTTCCCGGAAGGTGAGGCGTTGTCGTGGAAGTTTAGACGAGTATAAGTTCATAATTTGGGTTACACAGCAGTTTAATTATAAATTGAAAACTCAATAACATTTTTGACCAAGCTTGGTGTTGTTGCCGTTGAGTTTGTTGCTTTGTTGAGGTACAAAATCTCATCTTATCTTTTAAAAAAGCACAATGGCTATGGACTAATTTTCATCTTCTAAAATAATTACTTATATTCTTTTTATTAAGATTAGTGTTATTGTTGAATTTGTTATATTTATTTGATATAAAACCTCGTGAATTGAGTTTAGTTTGAACGGTTGTTAAGAATGTTTTTGTCGTCCTCACCATTGGACTTTGAATATATATTTTATTAATTTAAAATAGTCAAACTATTTAAATTTCAGAGATTTGGGGAATACTTTAGACTTTGAATGCTTCCGTATATGTTTATTTATCTATACCATTCATTGAAGACTGTGGCAATAGAATATGTTTAAGAATATGTTTAATGTTCCCCACTTTTGACCACTTGAACTCTTCGTTACAATGAAGTCAAATTGCCATTCAAACTTTTAACTAAAATAAATAATTGAACTAAAACTTGAATCTTTTAACTAGAATAAATAATTGAATTAAAACTTGAAAATATTTGCTCCTACACAAGATTGGCTTACCCCAGGATTCTCTTGCACTAAAGTCCAAATGGTAGGAAAGAGGTGTGCATCCTAGTCAACACAAAAATTCTCATAATGGCCTTTTGTCTAAGCTAAGTTAAATTGTAAACAATCATGGTATTACTTATATTTTCCAAATATTGTTAAGATTTAGAAAACAAGAGAGAAGACATTTTATAAAGAAAAAAAAACTATCTCAATATATTATTAATGAAACATTACATATATATAAATATATCAATCTCGGTCTTAAGATAAATTGATTATCTTAGTCATATAATCCATTTAGTTGAGTGATCTCTCAATCTCACACATAAATAGAATCTAAAATTTCTCCTAAATCTAACAAACTCCTAAATCACTCATGTAGAGATAATCTCTACATTACAATTAACAAACCATAATGTTAACAATATGATGAAGAATATTGTATATTAAGTACATGAGATAAGTAGGAATTAATTACTCCAACACTAAATTAGTAATAAGAATTAATTCTCCAACACTAAGTCGCTCCTTCTACCTTCTATGCATTCTTATCTATATTGAAAGTTAATTCTCCAACACTAAGTCACTCCTCCTCTCACCTTCTCAACTTTCTTATCTATAATGAGTCTTGACACAAGTACCTTTCCAACACCTCATCAACAACACCCCTATAACACATCATTGTCCACTCATTATCCATTACAATCTTATTTTCTTCTAGTTTCAAATAAACATAACTATTCTTTGACATCTCAACACCTACTCCATTATCATAGACATTGTCACTCTCCTTTCTCTTCTTCCATAAGATGTACAATATAAATTACTTTACATCCTTCTTAAAGTGGTAACTATTTTTCTTCCATCAACTACAACTCTCGAAAAATATCCCTTTATTAACTCGACTCTCTCTTTCTTTATTTTTCTAGAATGGAAAGTTGAGTGGTGTGCTTTCTATTCTCGTTGATGGCTTTCGATGATAACTAAGATTACTTACAGTCATGCCATATAAGTGTTCAATTCCTATCAAGTTGCTACTCAATTGGACAGACATTCTGTTGGGATTTGGTATCCAAGTATAGAGTTGGATCTTATTAATCTGCGTTGGTTACAACCAAATAGAGCAAATTAGAATATGGATAGGGATTGCATTTAATAATCAATTTTTTTTGTGAATGTATATATTCATGTAAGCTCGTAGAGGCAAATGGGACTGTGAGAGACTAAGTGTGTGAAAGACTTGCAAATCTGATGTAATCTCCATGATCTGAATAATAAGATAAACGATGCCTATGTTTGGTGGACGTAGCCCAATGTTTGGGTGAACCATGTGAAATCCTTGTCTATTATCTGTGTGTGATTGTTAATTATCATTG
>ML797553.1:529676-581338 GCA_009831015.1 Picea engelmannii
TTTTATCTTTGTGACATCAAGAGGATTGAAGATTAAAAACATTTTTTCCTTGAGTATACCCAAATTAGATTTCGATTTCAAATATCTTTCACAATACCAACTTTCCTAACATTCTTAGTCATCAAAACTAAAATTATATCTCAATTTCAAAATATTTCTCATAATACCAACATTCCTAACCTTCTCAATCATCAAAACTAAAATTAGATCTCAATTTCAAAATATCTTTCACAATACCAACCTTCCTAACCTTCTCAATCATCAAAATTAGATCTAAATTTCAAAATATCTTTCTCTAATTTTTTAGCATGCCTTTTCACCGGCTAGAAGGTCAAGCTCTCTGGAATCAATCCTTCATGCAGAATTTAGAGGGGATCCAAGAGGGTGTTTCTTGGTATATGTTGGGAGTTTAGACATCGAAATTTGAAATCTTGGTTGTGAAAGTAGGTACTTCTGGATTTGGTCGCAGTATTCTTTCACTTTAGTTTTAAGAAATAATTCAGGTTTTGAAGCTTTCAAATCTATGGAAAGTCCCATAGTCTAGAGTTTCCTTAGGTAATCCTTGGATATATTCTTGGATTTCTTACTCAATTGTTGGTTATTTAAGTGCAAGTCAAGATTTGTTAGTCACTCTCAAGAGATCTTGTTATAGTATACTAGTTCTTTTCATTTTGAATGGAGAGAAGAGCTTTGAGAAATTATTTAAAAGAGAAATTTTGGAACAAGCATAATGGTAAGCTACCATTACCATCTTCGAGACTCAATTAGGCAATGTGAATGCCTCTCTAATTATATTCAAGAAATTGTAGTCTGGGAAATGGGGAGGATAGAGACATGGAGGAAGGAGTGGGAGTAGAGTTATGCAAAGGATCTAAAAGTGACTGTAAGAAAACAAATGATTAAGATGAGGGCCCAACTAGAAAATCACAAAGGGAAAATAGTTCTTTTGGAGGTAGGAGAAGAAAACAAGGAGAAGTTGGAGTAGCATGAATACATGATAAAAGAACTACAAGAGATAGTTTGGTATTTAGAATTGGAGGAAAATCTTGGGCTTGCAGAGGTGAAGCATTTTTCTTGATCGGTTATCTTAGTTGGTTCCTTTGGAAAAGAGAAAGCAACAATCATGGAAGAATAAACTATGGAACAAAATACCAAGCAAGCTAAAAGATCAAACCAATCCATAATGTCTTTAGTTGTAGGAAAAAAGAAGACTGCTCACTTTGGGCATGGTAAAAAAATTATTTAATTTACTTGATGTTTTACAAGTCTATATTTTTGCTAGATCAATTTGTTAGGCTTTATATAAGCCAAATAGTTAATAGTATCACTAGAATACTAAAGTTAGGGCAGAAAGAAAACGATTATCAACATCTTTTGAAATTTCTAGAGGTTATCTTAGTTGGTTCCTTTGGACAAGAGCAAGGAACAACCATGGAAGAATAAACTATGGAACAACATACCAAGCAATTATCAACGTCTTTTGAACTTTCTAGAGGTTATCTTAGTTGGTTCCTTTGGACAAGAGCAAGCAACAACCATGGAAGAATAAACTATGGAACAACATACCAAGCAAGCTAGAAGAGCAAACCAATCCATAATGTCTTTAGTTGTAGGAAGAAAGAAGAGTGCTCACTTTGGGCATGCTAATTTTTTTTTAGGCTTTGTATAAGTCAAATAGTTAATAGTATCACTAGAATACTAAAGTTAGGGCAAATAGAAAACAATTATTAACATCTTTTGAGCTTTCTACAGGTTTTTTGGACTATGTTATTCCTACTTTGTTTTCATTAAAAAGTTGGATGGTGCGGCTACAACCCTCCCTTTTATTCAATCCAAATAGAACCATTTTTGTTTAAAAAAACTAATAACTAATAATCAAATGAATAAAAATAATCAAATAACTACTAATAATTAAATAAATAATAATAATTAAAAATACTAAATTGGCGATGATGTCCTAATTTTGATGCTAAAATAATGTAAACATGATGCTAAAAAGATAATAATGTTAATAATGTCAGAAATAACGCTAAATTGAAGCAAAAATAAAACAATATGGTGCTTAGAAAACACACATACGATGAAAAGAAACTTATGTATAATGATAATAAAGTAAACTACATTGTCAATAGATGTTAATAAAACTCATAACAACATTATTATGAAACATAACAACTTTAAAGAAATGAAAAAAAAAAAACATGTTCTTGATGCAAATGCAAAAATAAATCTGCAAAGTTATTTTCCAATCAATGCAACTCTAACTCAACTTCTACACACCACTTCCTACGTTGACGTTGTAATTTTGATGGCTAAGGAGACACCTTAAAAATCATGCTTCGAAAACAATGACATAAAGAGACATCATGACCCAAACTCGATACAAATGGAAACACCTTCATGTGCATCATGCTTTACATTTTACGAATTTATTTATAAAAAAAAATTACACAATGTTGCGAGATTATAACCTTGTATTGTAATAATAAATAGTATTGAAAATGTGGAATAAAAATTTGTAAAAAATTATTTGACTTCACATAAATCCCTTAGTATATCATTATAATCATGCTATACTGTTTGGGTTCAACTTAATTTTGATATACCATAAATAATTTGACATGTCATTATTTCGTTAATCTTCTTTACCCATTTTTATGTAAAAAATTGATGACAATTATGAAATACAGGTAACATAGATTTATTCTAACTTTCCACTAGGTGGTAATGGTCGAATAGCTCAGTAAATTTTTAAATAAAGATTTATGAGGTTTGCTTTGTTCAACTTCCTCCATGAAAATATTGGATATTAATTTTGAGTTAACCTAAATAATTTAGCATTTATTATTGTGACGTTAATGATTTGGTTGAATTTTTAATTTTTTTATATAAAATAAAAAACATGTTCAATGGTAATTGAATTATAAGTAACATATTTTTATTCTAGTGGATAGTGTCGATTTATTAAAAATTAAAATAGAAATTTTAATTTTTAATTAATTATATATATAATAATTGTTATTTTATTTTTAAAAAATGATTGATGATAATGATGACGATGAAGATGATTCATGTTCACTGAGATCAATTGGTTTATAGGACCTTAAGAAGTTAAATTGGGGTCTAATATGGGTATAAGGACGACAATCCAAGAGGAAGTGTTTTTCATATTCTACCTAATTAGTGTCACAAAGATGAGAGATCCTCTCATCCCACTGTGTTTTGGGAGTTATCCAAAGCCCAGTTTCACTATGTAGCTCGTGAGAGTTTGTTCTTATTTTAGCAATGCTGATTTTCTTCTTTGCAATTCTCAAAACTCAAAAGTAATTTTGATATCAAAATTAGGGTTGACCACTTCCTTGTAGTATATAAATGTTGTTTTATCCACTAATTCTTTATCACACCAAATATTCTCATTAAATTTAGAAGTGAAAATATTTTTAATATTATAGATATTCTTCATGATGGCTTCTTCTTGTATTCTCCAATGATTTAGCCCAGATTTGACATCTTTATGTCATCCCCACTTGAGTCGCTAGTGGTTTTGGCTAGAGTTTGAAGCAATTTTGGGGAGCCTCTTGTCATCCATGTTGTTTATCTTGTTCTTGTACATTAGGTATCTAGTCATAGAAATGATCTCAATGGAGGAAAGGATTGCTTCTATGAGTAGGATAGGATAGGGTGTATTTCCCTTAATTTTGAGATTACAGGTTATAAAATTCTTTTCGATCTATTCTATCTTTCTCAAATATTCTCTAGATATATGAAACTCCAACCTTCATATCCATATATTAATATTAATTAAATTAATTATTTTAATTATTTTCAATCCTTCTAACATTACATCACAAAGAGATTCAAAATATTTGAAAAACTTCATTTACCATTGTTATTTTATCTTTAGAATTGTATTATATGTATTAATATTAATCAAATTAATTATCTTAATTATTTTTCAATCCTTGAAACATTACATCACAAAAATTATACAAATGAGAAAGGGTTCAAAATATTTGAAAATGTTCCCCATCTCGGCTATGGAGCATTTTCATATAATGGCTAAAGAGCAATTGAATGTAAGACTTCTTCACAATATTTGTATATCAATTTATGGCAATGGTAACATCGACAAAGTGGAATAAATGAAAAAACCCCAAAACAAGTCCAAAATGATGACATGAGGACATGCTACGGTTTGTAGGATTTCGAGCAGGAGTTTGGCAAGTGTATAGGCAAGGTTTGGGGTACGCTAACAGATCTTTGTCAGTGGGTAGCATGGATACCAGTGGCAACAATCAATGAGCCTTATGTTGTTGATGGTGGGATAGAGTTGGTGAGGGAGAAATATTTTAAAGAGGTGGTGAAAGGGGTATCCAAACAAACCCCAACGACCCAAGAAATGGGGGGTAGGTAAGGACTAGAAGGGAAACGATAGTGTTGACAACCAAGAGGCCATAAATTGGTGCTTTGGCCATAGACTAAAAAATGGATTATTCGAAAATACGAACAAGAACCTGAGATAGGATGTTACCTCCCTCAAATAGAGACTATATATAATACATGAAATATCATGCAGTGATCGACAAGTTTATGGGCATATGGCCCTCAAAAAAATCATTGATGGGATGGGTGAACACTTGGTGGAAGTTGAAAGGAGATATGGATCTAAATCTTGGTTCAAAAGGCCTTTTCATAGTCATATTCTCATCTACAAAGGATAGATAAAGGATCTTCGAAGAGGAGCCATATTTTTTCAACTCAATTAGCCTTCACCTCCACTACTGGTCAAAGAGATTTTCACCGGAAAAGGAAGACTTTACAAAAAATATAGTGTGGATTTAGTTGTATTCTCTACCTCAGGAGTTCTAGGACAAATACATATTGGAGGGGTTAGGGAATACTTTAAGATATTTTATAAATATTTCAAAGGTAACCAAAGTGGGCAGGTATACTTCTTATGCAAAAATTTGTGTGGACATGAATGTGGTAGGGGAACTTCCAGATGCAATAACCATATCTTTTCAAGATAATGAATGGGTAAAAAAGATGTATTACAAACATATTCCATTCGAATGCAGGAAGTGCCATGAACATGGCCACGTGTTCAGAGATTTCTCTCTAAATACCGATAATGTGACAAACAGAGCTAAGGATCAACAAGATGAAGAGGAGTTCATGAAGGTACCAAGTAAAAGGAGGATAGGTTGAAGATCAAATTTGAATATGCATGTAGGGAAAAAAACACTTCAAATAGCTTCTAGGCACTAACAGAGGAAGAACGGGAAGATTCAAAGAAGGAAGGGAAGCCGAGGGAACAAAAAGTAGAGACTCCTCAGATCCATATGGACTTAGATAGCCAAAAGTGAAGAAAGAAAGATCCTGAGCAAGTTAACATACAAGTGAAGTGGGTGTGGATATGGAAATGCAAGAGATCAATGCCACAAATGACTCACATGAGGATTCATAAGCATAGATTGTAAATCAAGACATGGGGTAATATGATCAGGATATAAACATGAAGGAATTGATAGCAGCACATGGATAACAAAAAATCAATAACATGCTTGAAGGCCAACTTCACAACTCTAGAGAGACTTGGTCAAAGGAAAAAGTAAGGTGGGCTATCAGGAACATAATGCGACATCCTCAGGGGGACTAGGGATTAGAACCAATTCTCTCAAACCTTATAAGAGATATGTGGGGAGGAAAATAAACACATACGAAAGTATTACAAGAAAAAAATAGAAGAGACGTGGGCCTTGCTGGTGGACTCAAGCTAGTCAACATGTATCCTAGAAAAGTACTTTCATATCCAACCCAAATTTTGATACGAATATCATCTCATGGAATGTACGAGGTTTAAATGCCCTCTTCAAACACAAGATTATATGGAAGATAATGTATCAAGAGAAACCCAATATTTTGATTCTACATGAAATAAAGTGTGATAAAGACACATTTTCCCAAATAGCCTAATAGATTTGGTGTAGATGTGAGGTAGCGATACTAGAGGTAGATAGAGCCTTTGATGGAATGGTCCTCTTTTGGGACCTAGGGATCCTAACCATGGAAATTCATTTGAGATCCTCCAGGCTCATCATAGATAGATATTAAGTCCTAGGGATGTTGGATTAGGGCTATGTCACAAATTCTTATGGCGCATTGAATCCAATAGTGAAGAAAGAGTTCCTTGATATTATTGGTCTCAAGGGAGCTGTCCTAAAAGATCATATAGGATTATTGGGGGAATTTCAATATTATAACATCCTTGCACAAAAAAAAGAGATGTAAATGACAGTTGGATGCCAAGAACGAAGCCTTTAAAACCCTCATTCATAATCTATGACTCATATACATTCCATCTAGTAGCGACATGTATACGTGGAATAATAGGAGAGGAGGAAAACACCAGATCGTTGTCCATATTGATAGGTTCCTAATCTCATAATCAATGCTCCATGCCTAGCAAGCGATATTGATTGACATACTCCCATAAAATGGATTGACCATTGGCCTATTTTTCTCTCATGGGAAGGCAAGTTAAAGCCCAAACCTAAGCCATTTATATTCGAGAAATTTTGGATGGAGAAACCCTAATTTTTGGTAAACATAACAACCTGGTATAGGGAAAGGTCAGACTTATTTGGGACAAAGATGTATCAAGTTCAACAAAGATTGAAGAATATTAAAATTTAGATTAGGAAATGGAACAAGGATTTTTTTAGGAATACTTTAGTATAGAAGTAGCGCCTGGAGCTAGAGATTTAAGAGATCTAAACAAAGAAAATGCATCTTGAAGGAGACATGAAGAGAAGAGGGGAAACTAAAGATGGAAATTGATAAAAGGGATAAACATGAAGATATTTTATGGAGGAAAGAGTTGAGTATTCAATGGATTTGGGAAGGGGATCGGAACAAAAAATATTTCCATAACTCGCTCCTATAGAGAAGAAGAAAAAATAGAATCACCTTGTTGAAATCATCCATAGGGGATAATTTGGAGAAATAGGAAGACATCAAGAATGAACTGGTTTTTCATTTTATACATCTTCTCCAAGAACAAGAGGTGGATAGGAAGGAATAAATCTAAGCAATCACTAGTACCATCCCTATACTGGTCACTTCTTATCAAAATCAGAGCCTCATGGGTCCTATAACTTTAGAAGAAGTAGAGAAGATAGTGAACAAGTTGGCCTTCGATAAATCTCCATGCCCAGATGGCTTTACGACTGACCTTTTTCAGGTGTTTCGGCCAATCTTAGGACAAGATATTTGGGAAGCAGTGGAAGAATCATGAAATTCCAATGCCATTCTCTAGGGATTCAACACAACTTTCATAACGTTGATACCCAAGGAACGAGAGGTGAACATCCCTGATAAGTTTAGACCCATTTCATTTTGTAATGCCATTTATAAAATAATTACTAAAGTAATAACAAATAGATTGAAGCCCCTTATGAATAAAATCATATCCCCAAAACAAGGGGGATTTTTCAAAGGTAGACAGATACAAGATGGGATTATTTTGGCCCATGAGACAATAAATTCACTGAGAATGAGTAAAAAAATTGGAATGTTAATTAAATTAGATATTTCGAATGCCAATGATCACATGAATTGGACCTTTCTTCATCGAATGCTACCAACCTATGGGTTTTGTAATGAATGAATCCTCTAGATAAGGAATGTGGTGTCCAAGGTATTGTTCTTAGTTCTCATCCATGGCTACCCGTCCATGACCTTCAACCCATCCTAAGGAATTCATCAAGGGGACCCTCTTTCTCCATTTTTTTATATCATTATGGCCAAAGGGTTGGGGAGGGATATCAAGTCTTCCTATGCTAATGAATCTCTTAAAGGAATTTACCTTCACCTGCAAGTTGATCCTTTGTCACATCTGCAATTTGTGGATGATACCCTTTTAATGGTGAAATCGTCGATAAGAGAATCTTTAGCTTTTAAACAGGATTTAGACTTATTCATGACCACTTCAGGAGCCCTAATTAATTAGTCCAAATACAATATTTTATTTTTCAATACCCCCTTGTCGATCCAACCAAATATTTCCATATCGACGGGATTCCAAAGGGATGCCTTACCCTCAAAATATTTGGATGCACCTCTAATGGAGAAATCTTTGTGGAATTCCTCCCAGGAGGAGCTCTTAGTGAAAATGGAAGCTAAGATAACAAACTAGATTCACCATTTCCTCACTCTCATATGGAGGATTTTACTAATAAAATATGTGTTTTTGTTTATGCCTTTATATCCATGTTCAATTCTAGCAACTCCAGTCACCATCATAAAAAATATTCAAAATTTGCGTAGATCCTTTTTATGGGAAGGGGCTACCAAGGAAACAAATGGGTAGTGGTGGCTTGGGATAAGGTGTGCACCCGAAAGGATTTTGGTGGCCTTGGGATCAGGTTCCAGGGATCCCATCGTCATGGGACACTCTTTGGCAGAAAATATCTCATGGAGGTAGCTCAAGGGACTCACAACCTTGTGGTCTCTAATTTGGAAAACAATATGCATCTGACATTCCTCAGGATGAGTTGATAAGAATGGAGGGGGAGCTCCCTGGACCATTTATCTAGAATAATGCATGGAACAATAGAGGGGTCGTGCAATAACACTCCTTCTAGGAAATTCAAGATGGGAAGTCCGCTCTGTTTTGGGATGATGCATGGGAACACGAACTAATTATGGGGAAAGAACATAAATTTCTTCAGGTGAGAAACACATTTCCTGGGTTCTTCTCTAGAATATATGGAAAGAGAGAAACATAAGGCTCTTTAAACAAAAACAACATATCAACTATGGAAGTTAAAATAGGCAAATGTTTGGGAATCGATAGCATCTACTAGTTAGGCATGGGAGGACTTAGTACTCTTGGGGCCTTCACCTTGTTGACCAATATCTTATCATGTTCATTCATAAAGGGGGTTTTTCAAATTATGAAAAATAAAGTCAATATATTATAGGTATTGGGGGGATGTAGGGTAGAAGGGATTTATAGGTATTGGAATTGATGAAAATGGATATCTAGTAAAAATTACATATATCTAGTAAAAATAGGAAGTTTCTTTATTGGAAAGTTGTATTGGGAGGGAGTTTTGACAAAAGGATTTTGGGAGCCATTTATCAATGTTTAGTACAATTATGGGTATTTTATAATACCCCATGAATGCACACGCTATTTCATAGGTTTTTTGAGTGAAGGCCCTATGTCTCTGACATAGATCCCACCCAATAATTTTCAAAAACATGCAGTTAGACCAATGTCAGTGTGAATTTCCTCCCAACAATAAACCTCATGTTATAAGTCTCCAGAAAAATGGGAGACTCCACCCAATTTCTCCTTAAAACTTAGGTTTGATGGGGCCTCGAAAGGAAACCCAAGACCAATAGGGGCAGGGGGAGTCTTTTGTAACTCCGCAAGACAGATTAAAGCAATATATACAACAAAGCTATGACATAATTCTAATAATGGAGCCAAACTAGTAGGGCTAATAATAGGGTTGATAATAGCACATGATCAAAGATTTAATGCGTTAGTGGTGGAGGGTGATTCCCAATTACTCATTTCATATCTGAAAATAATTGTGAATGGGATTAACCCTAACAAAATCACCATGAATTGGAGATTGTTCTGCAACCTTTCCTAAGTTGCATAATTGATCAAGGCAATCTCAGTGGTTATACCATCACATGTAAGAAGGAAGTCCAATGAACTTGTTTATTGTTTGGTGAATGAAGGGGTGGCTCTAACCAATAGATATAAAGTATGGATATGATCCTTCCTTCCCTCAGAAAGGCATGTGAATTCCTAAATGAATTGGAAAACCATCACCTGGATAGGGTGATGACGAGTGGTGCAGTGGATGCACATGCATCACGCCTGGACACCACTTCGACATGCAGTAATGGTTCAACATGCTATGATAATGGAAGGCCATGTCAAGAGGGAGAAAAGGATGAAAGGCCATGGCAAACAGGGTACGCCACCCCTTGTCCATTTGAGATTTCATGGCATATTCAAATCAAGGGTGAGCGAGGTACAAGGAAGTGATGAAGTGTTTAATGTGGGGTGTCTCTGTAATCATGGAGCAATGTACAATGATGGAGGGACAATATTAATTTTGGGTAAGGCTACAACTAGACATTATGGAAATGATGTGCACCGTGGACTTATTTTTGGACAAGGAGGGTGGTGTTGTTATGGTTAGCCTGACATGGAAATGGGAGAGGAAATGGCGTAGCTCTGGTGATGGCCCTTTCTTTTTAGGGGATCTTTCACTTTTAGATTAAGGTAGAGTTTGTTTGGAATGAGGATGGTTGTGTTGGAAACATGCCAACGAATTTCCTCATATGGTCAGATGTAGATGCACATGCATGCAATCTATTTATGAACTGTTCATGTAACTATGTGATCTATTCATGATCAGTCTGTGTAACTGAGTGATAGATGTTATATATATGAGAGTACCCATAGAGGTAGAGTACAATGCGATCTAGGAGTAGAGAGTGTGTGAGGGGAGGATGATTGTATGCCTAAGAACACTATTGTAGTTCTCCCTTGAATAAGAAGAAGACTGATATCATTACCCGTGTTTTTTTCTTGATTTGGGTTTCCACATAAATCACTATGTCAAGTGTATGAATGATTTTCTTGGTTTAGTGTGTGTTTCATCTTGCTTATTTTATGCTTTTTTATATGCTATGTTTTGCTTCTACTGCCCAATAAGTGGTATCAGAGCTTAGGTCAATTGAGTAGGTGTCGTAGGTGAGCCAAGGCGAATTGTGTGCAGGTCTCCTATGAGCACAAGAATATGGGATTGAGTGAGTAGTAGGTCATCGATTCTCCCTAGACAGTGTTAGAGGAGCGCCGACAAAGTGCCAACAAATCGGTGCTCCCCCACCCATAGTAAAGGAGTGTTGATCTCAAACTCGAGCTCCCCTTCAATACTCCCAGATGCGTCGATCTTTAAGAAATTTGTTTTGCATGGTTTGAAAGTATTCGAATGGTATGAAAAAAACTAAAGGTGAAGGTTTTTTTGTCTTATTCTAAATAAGATATGGTCGTGAGTGGAGTGGATGTTTAAAAGGTTACCTTTTTTGTTTTATGTGGAAGGGTGTTTTAAAAGGGGTAAAATATTATATATATATATATATATATATATATATATATATATATATATATATATATATATATATATATTTAAAAAAAAATAAAAAATTATTAAACTTTTTGGGGTTTATACTATTATTTCTCCACATTTAAAAGGGTTTGGTTTTACAAGTAGTGGTTTTGGACGGTTGTTTTTGCTAATGGCGAAAGTGCAGAGTTCCAAGTTTGAGGTGGATAAATTCAACGGTTAGAATATATTTGCGCTATGGAAACTCAAGATGTGGGATTTTCTTGTGCGACAAGGATGGAAAAAGGCCTTGGTTGGAGAGTCAAAGAAACCAGCAAGCATGACAGACAAGGAGTGGGAGGATCTAGATGCAAGAGCCCTCAGTACTATTTTTTTGTGTCTGGAAGATGAGGTATTGTTTAACATCATTGAAGAGATGACAACAACAGGTTTGTGGACCAAAATGGAGAGTCTGTATATGAAAAAGAACTTGTCAAACATAATCTTCTTAAATAAGCAGTTATACAACTTGCGAATGAAAGAAGATATGAAAATTGTTGATCACTTGAATGCCTTCAATACTCTGATTTTTCAATTAACTGCTATGGAAGTAAAGTTCGATGATGAGGACAAGGCAATTACGCTACTGTGTTCGTTGCTTGAGTCTTGGGATCATTTGGTCACAACTGTGTGATTTAGCACAACAGATGCCATTGATTATGACACCGTTGTGAGGAAATGAGACAAAAATCCAATATGGAAACCTCAACATAAGAATCAATGGTGGTCAGAGGAAGATCTATAGAAAGAGGGAAAAGCCAGAGGGGTACATCAAGGTCTACGTCAAAAGGCAAGAAAAGTAAGCAGAAATGTTGGTTTTGTGGAAAATATGGGCATTTCAAGAAGGATTGTTGGAAAAGACAAAATGTTGCCAAGGAGGACTCCACAAAAGAAGCAAAGGAAGATAATGTAGACGAAACAAGTTTAGGTTCCGGTTCAAGTATGGTTAATGAGGTATTGTCTACTTGTGATGTTTCACATCAACATCAACATTGGTTGTTAGATTCTGGTGCATCCAGCCACATGTGTCTTCATAGAAATTGGTTCTCAACTTACCAATCTATTGATGATGGTGTTGTTTTTATGGGGAATGATTTTTCTTGTAAAATTGTTGGAGTTGGTAGAGTCCGGATTAAAATGCATGATGGTTCTATAAGAACATTAACAGATGTAAGACATGTACATGAACTAAGAAAGAACTTGATATCTTTGGTAGTTCTAGATTTTGTTGGTTGCAGGTGTACAACTCAAGGTGGAGTACTGAAGGTGTCCAAAGCCATCTTAGTAGTTATGAAAGAAAAGAGGATAAGGAACCTTTATCAGCTTGAAGGAAGGACATAAGTAAATCAAGCAGTGGTAGCATTTGAAGATGCAAGTGACTCTGTTCATATATGGCATCAATGTTTGGGTCATATGAGAGAGAAAGGGCTTAAGGTACTGATTGATCGTAAGTCACTTCCAAGTTTGAAGTTTCTGAATTTGAATTTTTGCAAGTATTGTGTCTTTGGAAAACAATGTAGACAGAAGTTTAAAACATGAAGGCATATAAGCAAAGGTATCCTTGATTACATTCATTCAGATGTTTGGGGACCATCTCCTACATTTTCTTTTGGAGGATCGTCATATTATGTGACATTTATAGATGATTACTCTAGAAAGGTTTGGGTCTATTTACTTAAAAGAAAAGATGATGTATTTAATAATTTTAAGCAATTCAGAGATTTGGTTGAAAAGAGCATTGATAGGTCAATCAAGTGTTTAAGGATAGGTAATGGAGGTGAGTTCACATCTATGGAATTTGAGAACTATTACAAGGAAGTTGGGATCGGAAGGCATAAGACCACGATTTATACTCCTCAACAAAATGGTGTTGTTGAACACATGAATAGGACTTTTCTAGAGAGAGCAAGGAGCATGCTCATTAATGCCAAGATGTAACAAGAATTGTGGGCAGAATAATTTCTTATAGCATGCTATCTGATAAATGGGTCACCATCAATTGCAATAAACTGTAAGATTCCAGAAGAGGTATGGACAAGTTATTCGTGTGATTTTTCAAATATGAGAATATTTGGTTGTGATGCTTATGCTCTTATTTATAAAGATCAACGTTCTAAGTTAGATCCTAGATCAAATAAATATGTCTTTGTTGGTTATGGTGATGGAGTTAAGGGGTACATATTGTGGGATCCTACTACCCACAAACTCATCATTAGCAAAGATGTGGTATTTGATGAATCCTCACTCTTAAAATCAGAATTGGTAGATGTTGAACCGAGACAAGAACAAGTACCGCAAGTTCAACAAATTCAGTTGGAAACTCAACCATCTTCAAAAAGGCAGGAGCATGAAGAAGTTCAAGAAGAAGAAGAAGAAGATGTAGATGCAAAAAATATCCAGGAAATTGAGGATATGCCTCAACCATCTCTGAGGAGATCTTCATGAGTCAATAATCCTCCTACAAGGTATGACGATTATGTTTCATCTGTGGCTTTGGTTTCTATTGATGGAGAACCTAGTTTTTTTCAGGAAGCAATTAAGGTATATGAAAGTGCTCAATGGAAGAAATCTATGAACGAAGAAATGGATGCCTTAGAGAGGAATAAAACATGGGACCTGGTAGAACTCCCAAAGGACAGGAAGGTTTTCGGTTGCAAGTGGGCCTACAAACTGAAAAAGGGTGTTGATGATAAAGTCGAAAGATATAAAGCAAGACTGGTAGCAAAAGGGTATTCTCAAAAGGAAGGTATTGATTTTCATGAGATCTTTTCACCAATTGTGAAGCTTGTTTCAGTTCGTATTGTGTTAGCACTAGCTTCTTTACTTGATCTTGAGTTAGAGCAGCTAGATGTTTAAACAACATTTCTACATGGAGATTTAGATGAGGATATATATATGGAACAACCAGAAGGGTTTGTTCAGGATCACAATAAGAGGTTGTTTTCAAACTCAAGAAGTCATTTTATGGCCTGAGATAGTCTCCCGGCCAATGGTACAAGAAGTTTGATTCCTTCATGGTGAGCCTAAATTTTACAAGGAGTGAATATGATCATTGTGTTTACTTCAAAAAGTTGGAAAATGGCATGTTCATTATTTTGGTGTTATATGTTGACGATATGCTTGTGGCAAGCAAGAGCATGGTCGAAATCAACAGGTTAAAGGCTCAGTTGGCTAGGGCGTTTGATATGAAGGATCTAGGAGCAACAAAATAAATCGTAGGCATGGAAATACACAGAGACAGGAAAAATGGTAAGCTTTGGTTATCACAACAAAAGTATGTGCAGAAAATATCTATGAGATTCGGTATGAATAATGTGAAACCCATACAGATCCCTTTGGCTTCCCATTTCAAGATTTCTTTATGTTTATGTCCTAGTAATGACAAAGAAAATGATTATATGTCTCGTGTACCATATGCTAATGCAGTGGGAAGTTTGATGTATGCGGAAGCAGTGAAATGGGTGCTTCGATATCTTAGAGGCACAAGCAATTATTCTATCACCTATGATGTTTCCAGAGATTCAGTTTGCGACTATGTAGATTCAGATTTTGTAGTTGACTTGGACAAAAGGAGATCCACTTCAGGATATGTCTTTACTCTTGCAGGAGGACCTATTAGTTGGATGTCAAAGCTTCAAAACATAGTCGCTTTATCCACTACTGAGGCAGAGTATATGGTTTATTCACATGCATGCAAGGAGGCAATTTGGTTACAGGGTCTGTTGGGTGAGTTTGGAAGGATGGAGGACAAGGTGAAAGTATTTTGCGATAGTCAAAGTGCTATTCATTTGGCTAGAAATCCAACTTATCATAGTAAGACGAAGCATATTTATGTTAAGTACCATTTTGTAAGATAGGTTGTTGATGAAGGTGGGGTGGCTCTGGAAAAGGTCCATACAAAAGTGAATTTTGCAAATATGTTTACGAAACCAGTTTTGTTAGAGAAGCTACGGTGGTGTGTGGCTTCTCTTGGTTTGCAGAAAAGGTGATGAAGTAATTAAGGACATGATATATCAGGTAAATTGTTGTCAAGGTGGAGATTGTTGGAAACATGTCAATGAATTTCCTCATGCGGTCCCATGCAGATGCACATGCACATGTGCATTCATACAATCTATTTATGAATTGTTCGTGTAACTATGTGATCTATTCCTGATCAGTCTGTGTAATTGAGTGATAGATGTTATATATACGAGCATACCCATAGAGGTAGAGTACAATGCGAAGGCTATTGTAGTTCTCCCTTGAATAAGAAGAAGACCGATAATCATTGCCCGAGGGTTTTTCCCGATTTGGGTTTCCACATAAATCATCGTGTCAAGTGTATGAATGATGTATGAATGATGTGCTTGGCTTAATATGTGTTTCATCTTGCTTATTTTATGCTCTCTTATATGCTATATTTTGCTTCCACTGCCCAACAGGTTGATATGGAGATCCTTGTGGCTCTAGGGCAACTTGAACGGTGGAAATTATATGTGGCTCTAGGTGTTTCTTGAGATTGAACGAGGGCACCGGTAAGAGTTGAGAGTGGCTTCCTCTGTGTTGGTTTAGCTTACCTTACATTACTCAAGGAGGCAGAGGAGTTGATTCTTGTCTAAAGTGTGGTCCTCAATGTTCTCGTCTGTGTTGGTGTTGAGCGTATAGGATGGCAAGAAGAGTGGGTAAAGGGGGAAGCTGGGGATGGCAATGCATCCTCCTCACGGGCTCGGGAAATGGTGGCAAGGGCGGAATTTGAAGCGAACCGAGCTGAGGCACGATACAAAGAAAGAAAAATGTTCTGTCAAAGCTAAGGAGGAAGTGGAGGTTGCAGTCATAATGAAGCGGGGATGCTAAATTCTTGAGGAGGTGAGAGAATGGGTGGAGGACCTGGTCTATTCCTAGACTCTAGATACAAAGCATTATTTTGGACTATTGAGATGTACTGGTTGGTCAAGACACTGGTGGTCCAAGCGCTGGAGAAGACCAAAGAAAACCAGTGCAAAATTCTTCACACCCTCACTCATAATTTTCAAATGTAATTATGAAGTGGTTTGCAACACAGTATTTGGGGTTAAGATTATTGTCTCTCAGACAGAAGGTGAAGAGGGAAAAGGAAAGTAGGGGGACGGATCTACCTGCTCAGCCGGACAAAGGAAAATCCAATTGAGGTTGATAAGGATACACAACAACCGGAGCAGGCGCAGGCAAGAGATGGGAACATTAAGCTGGTTCTGAAGGTGGCCGATGGGAGCATTAAGCTGGTTCTGAAGGTGGCCGAGGAGGAGTCCACACCTCCTCCAAGCGTTGGATCTTTGACTTTTTATGAGTATGTTAATTGGATAAATAAAATGCAGATCGTTGTAAGCTGTTAAATCTAAAAATCTTTTTTTTTAATACTTGAATCAAGGAAAAAACCTATGAAACACTAAACTTTGATAATAATCCCTAGTTGAGTATCTGGTTTCTGTGTAGGCAGCCCCAACCAGAGGTTAAAAAAAAAAACAAGCAAAAAAAAAAGTGGGATAAATGATTGATAAATATAAGACAATGATTGCTTCACAATGTTGGCATATAGCTTAAGAACCATGATTAAAATCAACGAATGTGGAGAAGTGATTTATAGATGTTATATAGGCAACATTTTTTTTCAGGTTTCTGAATCATAAAGCAGGATAATTATGATGGTTATTATGATCTTATAATGACCTCCTCCATTCTCCCGTTATTTTCTTTTTCTTTTGGAGATTCTATGCATTTATAAGCCCTTTTTATTATATGTGCATATACCTGCACAGGATTGCCAGCACCTACTGTGAAAAAGTGAAAAAACCACAATAAAATATTAACTTGGTGATGCTTGTCCTTTACTATTTACATTCATATAAACATTCTGGCAAACGAACGCCCACAAATATTGGGTTGCAGAGCTACAAAGTTGAATCAAATATCTGAAAGATGATGGTAATTTTATACAATCCAGAGAGCTGGAAAAGCTATATCCATGACCACATTTTCACACTCTACATTTTCATGGCAGACAGCAGGCGAGTTGACGAAAATGAGGCATGATCAGCATCGTCACCTTTTGAAAGCAAAGGGGTGTAGTAGCGGTGCCGTTGATTATGCTTAACAAAGAGACGGTAAAGGAAAGGAATGAGGCCTGTGTACCCCTCCATTCCCACTGTTATTTCCATTCCAGTTGCCCTGCTTCCCTCCTGCAACAACTCCAAACCTTTCCTTTCTTCTAAACGAGTCTGTGTATTTCTGAAGCTTATGCAGCAATTAATTTATAGAGATGAAGTCGGTCTGCCCTTTGAGGGCCATCCTTAACCCGATAAAGAAAGAAGAACAACGTGCACGTATTTATCGCGTCAACTTGAAGAGGCGCACACACCAATCTGTTTAAACGAATAAAATTGAGTCCGACCATCAGTATTAACGGTTACACTATTATGTCGTGGAATTTTTTCCCCTGTTCCTAAACTAAATAATCATCCAAAAAAAAGTTTGAAAAAAATACATTTTCATTCTTTAATTAGAATATTATGTCGTGGATTTTTTTCAATATAAATTAAATAATCATAAAAATATTTCGAAAAACGAATTAAAATATATTTTCATTCTGTAAAAAATAATTACAACACGTTTTCATTATCATTATTCGTGTGAAATGGAAAGCTTGTTGACGTGTTTTCTATTCTCTCCAATGGCGTCCGATGACAATTATGATTACGCACGTCAGGCTGGCGTGGTTTTGTATTTTCTTATTCCACAAGCCAATTAGAGACCGTGATATATCCAATTACGTGATCAATTCAGATAGAGTTGCTTCACATATAGAAACACATTCTTCTCCCCCTTAAGCAGTTGTCTTTAGAGTCAACTAACAGATATTTCCCCGGATGGGGTGTTAGGGCAGTCACAATGAGGAGACAATTGGGGAGGGAGAGCGCGTCCCGCCCCCCTTCCGCTCAAGTTCCTAGGGGGCGAGTGGATGGCATGCATGGTTCAAAATTGAGCCCGTCATAGCTCGTGAAAGGGTCCCTGGCCCGTCCTGGAAGTATAGTTGAAAATATGCACGTAAAAAAAAGATTATTATTATTATTACAAGAAGCGCAAGGTGGATGTTAAATTTTTATAAAAAGACAGGTTACAGTTCCGTGGATGTTATCAATACTTATTCCACCTTTAGGATTGAATGAATTATGTGTGATAGCTCGGACATAGATAATGGTGGCATAACCTGGGCATAGATAATGGCAGCAGACAGGACTCCTATACATGGCTTTCTCCAAAATCCAATGCACTTATTACATATATAGACTTATACTACTATATACTTTCCTCATACTTAGATCAAGCTCCTCTGCACCCAACATTCGTACTCGCAAGACCAATTTGTGCAATGAAGTGAGTTGAGAGATATCCTTTGAATTCACCTCTAAACTATAACATCTTTCTAATTTGAGATGTTTTGAATTTTCAAGATCTCATATCTTCTGATGCAACCTTTTTACCCATGCACAATTTGTAAGATCCAAAAATTGAAGGTGAACAAGCTCACCTATGTTCTAAGGAAACCCCTTCAAATACTTACTCTCTCAGACTAAGAAACTTAAGCCGTCCAAGTTTCTCCATCAAGGTTGGTAATGATGTTATTGAGGTGCAAGACATATCCAAAATTGTCAGACACTCGAGGTTCCAGAAAAATAAATCTGGGACATCCCTCAACTCCTCACTATGCTAACACCAAACTCGCAAGTTCTGGGCAATTTAAATGGGATGGTAGACCATTAATTTTACTGTAACCAAGTGATATTCTTCTGCAATCCTTAATCTTCTCTTTGCTGGGGAAGGCTCGTAGATTCTGATATGCAACAAAAAATCAGTGCTCCTCATTTTGGCCTATATAAATTGCTAACTCACGAAGGGCCTTTGAAATTTTATCCACATTGGCTTTGGCTTCATCTCAATAAACTCGATACACTCAATCAAGCAACTATCTAATAGTGCATTTATGTATCTCGGCCCATCATCCATTGAATCAATTTCACCCACTTCTGTGTCTACCAAGACTTCTACGCTCCAAATTTCCACTAGTATCTCAAGATCCATTTTTGCATCATTGGGAAAGACAACGCAATATAGAAAACAAATATGTAGGTTGTTGTTATTCAAATCACAATAACGCTCTTAACCATTTATAGAGATCTTCATAAATGTTGTTGCCATTGGTTAAGAAGAAGTGAGTTATATTTATCATCAATCCTAAAAACTGCCTCCAATCATCTCTAGTCTTCATTGTTGTAATCACCTTTGTGTATCTTCAAGGAATAGCCTTTATATGCCATGCTTTAAATCACCTTTCATTTCTTTTGACTTGATATTAAGACTTTGCTCAAAAGGTCTATTGATTGGATTTTATTTTTGCAATTTTTTTTATGAAGGTTTTGCTTAATTTACACTCTTCAATTGAAGTACAATTATTTTTATAACTTTTAATTCTTGAAGGGTTGAATGATTATATGCCCTTCCAACTAAAATTAAGACCAACCCTTCAAATTTGATCACTGATGGCATGCCCCATTACTACCAAGTGCGGGACATTATGATGAAATGTTGTTTGGAGAGTGCGAAGAAAGATATGCCTCTGCAACCTGGTACAAATGACGAGCAAGGTAATCATCACCGGAGAATGCAAGCAATTAATATGTTAAATGTGCAGTCAATGGTGGGTGGCACTGGGATGACGATGCAAAACTCCAACGGTCAGAATTATAGCCCTGGCTTTTCCCAGAAGCATAATTGACTCAAGTTATGTTGGAAGATTGTGGTAGGATCCTCAACCACCCTGACTCGTGTCGCTGACATTTGCTCACTAAGGATGTTGAGAATAAGGGATCAAGGAAGAGTTCTCCATACTTATAGCGATGGATTTTCCCATAAGCATAATTCACTCAGGCTCTGTTGGAAGATTGTGGTAGGATCCTCATCCACTCTGACCCATGTCGTTGGCATTCGCTCACTAAGGATACTAAGAGTAATGGATTGGGGAAGAGTTCACCGGACTTATAGCACTAGCTTTTCCCAGAAGCATAATTCACTCAAGCTCTTTGGGAAGATTTTGGTAGGATCCTCATCCACCCTGACCCATGTCGCTGACATTCACTCACTAAGAATGTAGAGAGTAACAGATCAGGGAAGAGTTATCCAAGTTCGAGGGTATCAATGGAGGATTGGAGCTCAACATGGGGGTCTCGCTCCATCGACGGAAGAAACTAGAAAATAAGCGGCCATTGTTCTACCCATTTTTAGGGTTGTTGAGAGAGGTAAACTGGAAACCCAGTCAACAAAGCTTGCCACATAGACTAGTATGGATGACACACTTGTTTGAGGATGTCAAGTGAAATGGGTTGACAGAGGCGATGCACCTTCAGGAGGAGTCGCGACTAAGTGCAAAGTCACTAGCGAGGTTTCAATAAAAAAGGAAGGTCGTTCTCCCTTGCATCCCATGAAGACTCAGCTTGAGGACAACCATTACTGCGAAGAGACAAAGGAATTTTGCCTAGCAGAAGATCATATGTAGCTCATCTTCGAGTTCAAAGGGGAATTTGCATATTTAAACTTCAAGGTTGAGTAGCTAGATAACAAGCTAACTATGTTGATGGTTTTATACTCTTGCTTCGTGCAACATCAACATGGCCAAGATCTAGACACCCATGATTTGGTCATCCTAGATATGCCCATCCCTTTGCATCTAGGCCGCCCAGTGAACCCACTTGGTGGAAAGGACAAGGACAATTACTCAACTTGTCATGGTTTTCTACCATAACCCTATAGTCTTTGTTTTTTATTTTAGTTTATTTTGTTGCCTATAATAATAATTCTATATGTCTAGGAATTTTATAGAAACATTTACAATATTTTAGCCCCATTAGGGATGCTCACATTTTGAATTATGCTAATGCTTAGGTTGTCACTAATATTTAAGGTTTTTTTAAATTTTGTGTAGGTTAAAATTTAAAGATTTTTTTAAGTATTGGGTTGGGTGGACTAATATTCAAGATTTATTTTTTTCAAGTATAGACAAAAAAGATAACAATATGGTAGATCTCCAAACAAAATCAATATAAAATAAATAAGCAAGGCATTTTTATAATTTAAATTTTTTATAAACCAACTTAGATTCATCTTAACTTCGGATCTATCATGCATCGAGAGGCATCAAATTGCTCAACATGCTATTTTTTTTTAAGTACAAAACTTGAATAAATGTTTTCATCTCGAAGGATTTGATGCCTCTAGGCGCGTGATAGATCCATAATTAAGATGGATCTACTTTGGTTCTTAATATATGAGTGAGCCTAATTGTTAGAAACATGTGTTTCCTCCTAAGAGGTCACATGTTGAAATCCAAAGGAGGGTAGGGTATGTACACCTCTATAGACTTTAGCAGTCAAATCACTACACGGAGGGGGTCCCTTGTCCCACAAACAAGGGGGTCTCATACACCTAGTTGGTGTGTGGCTTAGTCATGACATTAAATTAGATTATATATATATATATATATATATATATATATATATATATATATATATATATATATATATATATATATATATATATATATATATATATATATATATATATATATATATATATCCATGTTGAGCATGGAAGGAACTACACATCTCCCTCGTACTCAACCCACCATTCAAAAGTTTTAACCAAAATCCATCTTAACTCCAGATCCATCATGCACCTAGAGGCATCAAATTTTCCGAGATGCAATTTTTTTTAGAGTACAAAACTTGAAGAAATGTTTGCATATCGAAGGATCTGATGTCTCTAGACACATGATAGATGCATATTTAAGATGGATCTACACACCATTTTGTACACCATTGGAACTATGAATGGGGTATGTCATGCAAATTTTAGAAGTGAAAATAGATCTCAAAAAATCCCCTTTAGAAACGAAAAATGAAAATTTCAAATCTTGTAAATTTCAAGCACTCTCTTCCTCTTATTTTCATTCCTACAATTCTTGAAAAACCTATCCAGGGGAAATTAAAATTTTTAGATATCTCACCCCGAGTGAAAAATGGTGACATTTGTCTAACAATAAAATATTAGGGATTGAGACCAAAGTGAAATGAACTTTCTCTAAATGACAAGGTGGTGAAGTAAATTCTACATGAGGTGAAGTCAATTTTGGCCATGAAGATTGATGTTGTCGATCATCACTTTCCACCAAACCATGATCTAAGGTATACACAACTCATCCATCCTCCGCCGTCTACATTAATTGCAAAGACTCCTCACCTCCTATAATAGTCTTCCACAAGGATAATATATTATCTTTGGCATAGTGATTAGAATATGTTTCCCCCTTTGTTTCCATTTGGAGTGAACAAGTGGAAATGTGATACACTCAACCTTGAAATGGAATGGATGGAAAAAGTGTTTTGAACATCAACTGAAAGAAAATAATATGATTCAAGTTCAATGTGCCATTGGTACTAGTGAACATATTCTTAGTTTGAGAGAAAGGGAAGAGGAGTCTCGAGTCTTCTTGACACTCTTACAAGTGGAACAAGTAAAGATGACTTTAAATATCATGTCTATCTAATTTTTAGTGAAATCTCATAATAATACATCTGAATCTTCTTCTTACATTCATGGCATCTCCTCGACCTAGCGACATAAACACTTCAATGAACTCTACATGCTCTATTATACTTAGGGACTTTAATAGATTCTAACATACTTGGTACTTTAATAGATTGGTACTTTAATAGATTAGTACTTTAATAGATTATGCTATTGCCCAACCTATGCATGTTGTTGGAGCCACACCTAACCATTTAGTCATATCTATTATCATCATAGTTATGAAACATGAAAACAAAGTGTTATACATGGCCCTATATGTTATCATTTTATATTTTTGTTATAAACTAGGGCGCTTTTCAACATAATGTTACATTATATTTTGTATGGAATACTAACAAAGGTGATTTTCAACTTAATGTAATAATTATATTTTGTAGGGAATTTTTTACGTTTAAAATTTAAATATAAGATTTCGATAGCATTTTCAATTGAAAAACGCTAACTAGTTCTATCATGATTTAAAAATATAAATAAAGAACAAACTTTTATTTTAGCATAATGGTAATCTTTGAATACAAAGATCATACTTTTTTGTATGGATTTTTTTTTTATAAAATTTAAATATAAGATTTCGAGCATTTTCAATTTAAAAACCATAACTAATGTTATCGTGATTAAAAAAATTAAAAAACATATATTTATTTTAGCATAATGGTAATCTTTGAATACAAAGAGCATACATATATATCCATGTTGAGCATGGAAGGAATTACACATCTCCCTCGTACTCAACCCATCATTCAAAAGTTTTAACCAAAATCCATCTTAACTCCAGATCTATCATGCACCTAGAGGCATCAAATTTTCCGAGATGCAATTTTTTTAGAGTACAAAACTTGAAGAAATGTTTGCATATCGAAGGGTTTGATGTCTCTAGACACATGATAGATGCATATTTAAGATGGATCTACACACCATTTTGTACACCATTGAAACTATGAATGGGGTATGTCATGCAAATTTTAGAAGTGAAAATAGATCTCAAAAAATCCCCTTTAGAAATGAAAAATGAAAAATGAAAATTTCAAATCTTGTAAATTTCAAGCACTCTCTTCCTCTTATTTTTATTCCTACAATTCTTGAAAAACCTAGCCAGGGGAAATTAAAATTTTTAGATATCTCACCCCGAGTGAAAAATGGTGACTTTTGTCTAACAATAAAATATTAGGGATTGAGACCAAAGTGAAATGAACTTTCCCTAAATGACAAGGTGGTGAAGTAAATTCTACATGAGGTGAAGTCAATTTTGGCTATGAAGGTTAATGTTGTCGATCATCACTTTCCACCAAACCATGATCTAAGGTATACACAACTCATCCATNAACAAACTTTTATTTTAGCATAATGGTAATCTTTGAATACAAAGATCATACCTTTTTGTATGGATTTTTTTTTTATAAAATTTAAATATAAGATTTCGAGCATTTTCAATTTAAAAACCATAACTAATGTTATCGTGATTAAAAAAATTAAAAAACATACATTTATTTTAGCATAATGATAATCTTTGAATACAAATAGCATACCTTTTTTTTAACCTTTCGATATGGAGGTGGTACAATTTTTTTTAACATGAATATCTTGGAGGCATAAAATTCCAAAATGTACGCTTCAATATTCAACAATTTTATAGACCCCTTGCGGATCAAAGGTTAAGTTACCTTTATGTTAATTAATTTAGAGATGTTATTTAATTACGTCGATTAGGTTTTTATTTTTCATTAGGCTAGAAAATCATATTACACGTAGAAAATCATATCACATGCAGTATCCATCAACTAACTTGTTTGAAAGATAACTTTTTTGGGTTGACATTCCATGCCCTTAAAGGATTAATCGGGCGGGAATTGGATTCAAAAACCTGCAACTATGTAACAATGGCAGACTAAAAAAAACACGGTCCTAGAGGGCCCTACACTCTTGCGTTATCGTTTCCTACTCCACTAAAGCTGCAACTACCACCACGAGAGGATAGTGGAGCTTTCTCCACCCCCCCCACCTTTAGCGGAGGCTCTAACACTCCAGCCATTTTAGTGCGACCCTCTCCCAAAGACATCCCTGCTATGACTTAACCTCATACTTACTACACCATTACTCCAACGACATTCCTGGGCAAGCTGCACTGTCCTATCACACCGACAGTTATTCCGACTTACTGTCTCACTCTAGAATACTCCTAAGTGGGCTTTAGGTGGAAGCTCCTCACATCTCCATGAGACATGCACTAATGGAGGCTGAAGTTAGTGCACTCATGGGTGTTGTTGACGAGGCCCTCTGGAACAGTCTGGGTCTCTTCACCTCGACGGACATGCTCACCAGGCACGCAAAACTTAACTCACCGCTACTTGGGGCATCGCAACTTCCTACCATCTCCATTTCATCCACCATCCTTGCTACTTCTTTGGTTACTACCACAAACCCTGTTTTTACCTCTGCTAAACTTTCGACTAGCCGAAGGAACCTTTCCACACTCCACCCGCCACCCCTCTTTGCTGAGGAACTGTCTCATTTCCCCACCACTTGGAACCTTTCACAAAAACCTTCGACTACTTCTCCTAGGGTAAACTACTCTAAACCTCATCCTGGAGTTTTCACTACAGACCCAACACACTCTTCGGTTCTGTGTGGGGAGACTACCACCTCGACGACCTTGGGACCTGTAGGAACCTCTCGATTTAAACAATCGAAAATATCACGTACTACTGGGGGTAGGAAATCTCCCCTTAGACCGTGGTGCTCGAAGAAGACAAAAAAGAGAATGTTTCTTGGAGTAGATATCGGTCTGGAAGACTCGGTTTCTATGGCTCTTTGTACTCTCGTGGGTAGACTTTCCTACAGGCACCTCTGTAGAACTGAAATTATAGAGTGGGTGTAGACATCCTAGCGACCATTGTTGGGATATGTACCATATTTATCTTTCCTTGCGAGAGGTTGGCTCTGCTTCCAGTTCAAATCCCCTAAGGACTCTACTATTATCCTAGAGCGGCTCTAGATACTAGATGGTGGTAGACTGATGCTGAAGAGGTGGTGTGTTAGTTTTGATCCTGCATAGGATTAATTTTGTATCCGCCATCTCACATTTCTACTACCTGGTCTGCCACTACACCTATGGAATGAGAAATCCCTTGAGGCCATCGGGAATACACTTGGACGGTTCATCAGCATGGATTCGAAGTTTCTTATTGGACCGGTCAAGAAAGTGGCGACGGTTCTAGTGGAGATCGATATACATGAAGGTCTGTTAGAATCCATCGATATTGAATGGATAGGTCACCTCACTCACCAAAAACTGGATTATCTTGGAATACCTTTCAGATGCATATTCTGCAGACAGACTGGACACCTAAGGAAATATTGTATTTGTTTCGCGGAGGAAGAACAGTCGGAGGACACCATGCTTGAACTCTCTACCAGATTGGACTCCCCGGGAGTGAACTCACAGGCCATCTTCTCATATTTTTTTGATATTGATGATCAAGTTTCCTCAGACTCCATTACTGGTAAGCTCAAAAACATTTGTCCTTTGCTTGTTTTCTCGTTGACTTTCTGGAAAAAACATATTTGGATTTCTCCAACGTTTTGGCTTCAGGCACCCCAAAAACACAATGGGGGGACACACCTTTGGCTTAGGATACTTCAGGTACACCACTCTCTTTTACTGATACCTTCTCGCTTGGAGGGAAACAAGCCAACCTCTTTCCTGACTCTGTAATCCCCCAAGCTCTAGATTGTCATTTGGTTGCTACCTCATGGACACCTCCCTCTAATATTGACTTCCCCACCTTACCCCTGGAGAACGAGAGCCTTGGAACCTTTTCCAATGAACAGGTGGAGGATTTTTGCATCCCGGGAATTAGCGAATCTGAGCCAGGGGACAGTACACTTGGTGCTATACTGGACACATTGATCCCGTCCTATAAAGAAGCATTGTCTCCCATTCCTCTTCCCACCTTTCTGGGGAAGTCTGTACTCTGACCACAGACTTCAGGTGCGACCTCAGGATGTTCTGAAAACGAGGGATTGGACTTGGGAAAATAATACACCTAGTCAAGAGGGTTGGGCTATGAGCACTCATCGATCAAAACCAGAAGTGCCCGTCGAAAGGAGGGTCCATCTGCTACCCTTTCTGCTGATTATATTCCACCACACTCTGATATTGGGGCGCTTAGAGGCATGAAATCCCTTGCGAGAGACAAGCCATGATCTTGGTCTCCCTCAATATCAGAGGGGTGGGGGGGGCCTGAAATCTGCCTCATTTAGAAGACTCCTCACTAGGACTTCTCCAGACATTATCTTCCTATAGACAACTTTTGTTGATGGTCAAAAAGTCATAACATTTTTGAATAAGTTTCGCCCCAACTAGCATACCTGTATTGTAAGCTCACTTGGTACATCTGGGGGACTGACTGTAACCTGGGATCATACAAAGTTTGATTTATCTCCTTATATTTGTTGTGGTGGCATCCTTTTGACAGGTACTAGCCTGTGGTGCAACCAACATATCAACTTTCTCAATATATATGGTCCTTGCATTGATAGAAAATATTTTGGGACAAGGTGGCGACTCGGGGCCTACTTGATCACACACATTTGATTATTGCATGGGACTTGAACCTAACTAGAAATGCGGGGGAAGTGGGGGGGGACTCAACTACTCAAGAATCTCTGGCTGGTTACTTCAAAACTCGGTTTCAAGCACATGCTCTGGTAGACTTCCCTCTGATGTATTAGTCCCTACTTGGCGCAATGGTCGTGCGGGGTTAGAGTCTATTTCCAGGCGACTATAATGGTTTCTTATCTCTGAAAATATTGCTTCATTCAAGGGAAGGATCCGATCCTGGGTGGATTATCCCTATCTATCAGACCATGCTCCGATTCTATTGCAATTTGACTCTCCACCTCTTTTGATGGCTTACCCTTTTAAATTGAATTCGAGATGGCTTCTCGAGGAAGAATGCAATACTATTGTCAAGAAAGTCTGGAAAGACTCCATATTTCAGACTGATCCAGGAATTCGATAATGATTTGTTTGGAAATTAAAATCTCTAAAAGTCCGCATCAAACATTGGGAAACTAGCCACATAAAACAAAAAAAAATTAGGCTACAAGAATTGGAGATTGAGTTATAGGCTCTTCTGCAAGTAGACACACAGGAAGGGGGGTACAATGGCAGGAATTGAAACTTGAAACTTATAGAATTTGAGAGGAACCAAATCCTTCTTTCAGAAGAAGAACTTTGGAGGAAACAAAGAAGAGCTAACTGGATAAAGTGTGATGATCTTAACACAAAATTATTTCACCATTTCGCGAGCTCTTTCAAAAACAAAAAACACATTTGGGAGATAAAACATGAAGCAGGAAATATCCACAACGAACAACAAGCCCTAAAGTCTGCAACTGCAAACTACTTCAAATCCTTTTATGAGGCCACGCCACATAATAATTTACATGATCCAGTCTCTATTGCCAGACTCTTCCCTCAATCGGTCACAACAGATGATTCCAATCATTCAGATAACCCTTGCACGCTACAGGAGGTTTTGGATGCTTTAAAATCTTTTTCCAAGGATAAAATCCCAGGCCCCGACGACTGGACTATAGAATTATATCTACATTTTTTTTGATTTAGTAGGAGCCGAACTCCTCGAGCTAGTGGAATAGTCCAGACTCAGAGGAAAGGTGACTGGTGCGTTGAATTCGAACTTCTTGACACTTATTCCTAAATAAAATAATCCTACCACATTTGGCGACTACAGACCGATAACACTTTGCAATCTGTGCTACAAATTAATCTCTAAAATCATTGCTAATAGGATAAAATCTATTCTCTCGAGGACACTGTCAAGTGAACAGTTGGGGTTCTTAAAGGGTCGCCAGAATTTAGACGCCATTGGCACTGCCCATAAGTGCTTGCACAATATAAACGAAAAAAATACAAAGACACTTATCCTAAAATTGGATCTTATAAAAGCATTTGATTGTATTGACTGGGACTTCCTTAGATTAATACTGACACAATCAGGATCCAGTCAATCCTCAATGAAGTGGATCATGAGTTGCGTGACAAGTGAAAATTTCATTGTACTAGTTAATGGCGAAACATCCTCTTTCTTTCATAGTGGTAGAGGATTGAGACAGGGCTTCCCTCTCTCACCACTATTTTTCATCCTGATTATGGAAGGATTAAGTCTGCTACTCAAAAAAGGTCAAGAAGAAGGGAATATCACAGGGATTAAAGTGTCAAGTCAAGATTTTACATCTCCTATTCATCGATGATGTTCTTATCATGACCAATGACACTCTACAGGAATGGAGGGAAATAAAAGAAATATTGAAGACTTTCCACAGTGCCATGGGTTTGCTGATTAACTGGACAAAGTCGACTTTCCACTGTGTCAGTTTGCAAGATAAGTCTTTGGAATGGCTGAAAGTCTTCTTTCCTTATATCTTTGTACACCTCTCTAAAGGTTTCAAGTACCTTTGATATATTATTAAAGATGACTCCTATAAGGCCACATATTGGAACTGGCTTGTAGCAGAGGTGGAGAAAACAATTGGACACTGGTGCAATAGATGTCTCTCTTTAGGAGGTCGGTTCACTCTTATCAAAGTTGTCTTAGAAGGACAACTAGTTTATTGGATGGCCCTTGCATCCATACCAACCACGGTTATAAACAATCTAAGGAAACTAACTTACAATTTTCTATGGTCAGGTAGTATTGACTATTCTCGTCAACATCTTTGCAACTGGGAATCCTTGGCCAAACCAAAAAACAAGGGTGGATGGGGGATCAGAAACATCTTCCAATTTAACAAAGGATTGGCTGCCAACTCTCTTTGGCACGTGTTGACAAAAGTTGGCATATGACACTCTGTTATTAAAGATAAATATTTGCCCCATGTTTCGGTGGCCACTTGGCTTAGGATTGTGACAAACTCTACAAGAGCGGCCTCTCAGATATGGAGAAACTTGGTAAAGTCAATAAATTGGATAACCCATTGGCTATGGTGGAAGCCAGGCTCAAGTCACTCAATTATTCTTGGCAGGGATTGTATTATAGGACTGGATAAGGCCTCCTACCTATCCCCACTACTTATTACTCATCTAAATAAAAAAAAACATCAGGTACTTCTTTCAAGCAAGAGGAAGCACCATATCTGGGATCCTATCAGACGACTTGAAAACTAGTAACGAGCTTGATCTATCGGTTGAGCTCGCAGTGGAGTGGGATAATTACTGCATGGAACTTTCAGGCTCGGGAATATAGCTACAAGATATTGATGATCAGCTTATGTGGTAAGGGGGTGACAGATCAGGCCTCTTAACTGTAAAAAATATATACATAGCCATTACAAATTCACTCTGGAAAAATAATATTGGTGGATGGAGGAAAATATTATGGTCCTGGAACATAACACAAAAGATTAAGTTGTTCATCTTCTTAACTATAGAAAACAAAATACACACTTGGGGTAATCTTCAAAGGAAAGGTTGGGTTGGACCCAACATATGTAAATTGTGCTACAGTGATGAAGAGACAGTGATGCATCTTTTTATTAAGTGCTCCTTCACTTGCCAAGTATGGGACATAATCACATTTGATCAAAATATAAACACTGTTTGGGAAGGGACTACAATAACTACTTGCTATGGTTATTGGTCAAGAAGGGAACACAACTTAAAAAATCCCCCTTCCCTGGTCTGTTGGTTCGTATGGCTGGAAAGGAACAAAAAAGTCTTTGAAAATGGGACCCCATCCACAAGTACTATTGCCTATAAAACACTTGGTATGCTCAAAAACTAGAAAGACATACACCCAAGTAAAGAGGTAAATCAGACAAAAAACATGACACTTGTTACATAGGGTACACCTACTGGGTGGATTGATGGAGAAACGCAGTCCAATGGAACATAGAGTGGAGCAGGGGGCTTGATCATAGTCTCGAAGAATTCATAATACAGATGGAACTTGAACTGTGGCCCGGGTACCAACACTAGGGAAGAATTAGAGCGTTTAGGCCACACTTCACCTGGCATCTAGATTAAACATCGAAGTCCTTCAAATTCTTGGGGATTCCATAATTATTATAGAATGGTTGAACAATAAGGGTAATATACAAGCCATCTCTCTTATGGGCTGGAAGGACAGAATCAGACTGCTACAATCCACTTTTAGGAAGCTCAGTTTGAATCATATTTATCGTGAGTACAATAAGGAAGCATATCACCTATCAAAGGACGCACTTTAGAAAAATGATGGCATAATCACCTACAACCACTAGGTTGAAGGACATGAGGGCCCTCCACACATACTAAAGCTATACTAGGATTTGCAGCAACAACCCATTTGTGGACAATCCAGCCCAAGAGAAGGATGATATCTTATGCTACTGATTTTTGTTATAGTATATGTGAATGCTAGTACTATGGACTTTACTATTTTTGCTACTTATGGTATATAACAGTGCCTATAACTTTAGTTATATCCTTGATCTTTCACATTTTTGTTGGCTGAAATACCACTGTAGGCGAAAGATATATTTGATAGTGGATAATTTTTTGGGAATGTAAATCTTGACATGAGAACAAATTATATATTAATATAATTAAGAATTTTTTCTATTGAAAAAAAAATAAAAATTCCACCCCACCGAATACTTAACTTCCGTTCAAATACTTCCTTGTAATCTTTGTATATAAATATAAAAACAAGAGCCTTATAAATATAAGTATAATATTTGTATATAAATATGAAATAAGGTTCTGAAATGAAGAAATGTGGGGAAATTATTTAAAAATTGATGTCGGTAATTTTTTTTCCACAAAAAAGATCACTTTATATTTATATTGAAATATAAACTATTCACATATCAGACTTTTGAATCAAAATTTCCTTTGGAAACCTTGGACTGTTTCATCACAAAACTGTTTTGTGGGTTCTATATCTCCTATAGAAGCTCCGACTAACTCTAAGAGAACGAAAATTACATAGTCATGTAGATAGCAACATATTACCCAAACATACAACTACACAAAAAGACACCCCAAAATAATCACATAATATGCTCACTGTGGCCTCCCCAAAGACTTCTAATATAAATTTAAAAACATAGTTGGACCCTCATGGCTCTCTTCACATAGATAGTAAGCAATGATCCCCAATTGGTTTTGGAGAGCATGTTTGGATAAACTGTCCGCCTCTTGATTATATTCTCTATAAACATGGGAAAAGAAAATAGTCCTGAAGAGCTTGATAAGATCAACTATCCTTTCCTTCCAACAGTCTAAGGTGACAACTTGTAAAGTACCTTTTCCCTTCAGCCAATCTATGAATATTTTGGATTCTCCATGGACAATAATATTGGAGAATGAAAGTCGATATGCCAAGGTTAGTAATGCCCATACCCCCATAAGTTATGCTCTAGTGTTTGCTCCATGTCCACAATTTAATTTCCATTTATATGTTGATTGATCATTGATCTTTAACACCCCGCTTGCCCCACTTTGTTCACCATTTTGTTGCGCAACCCCATCAAACCACCCAATAATACTTTGACCAGGTGTTACACCGACAAGAGCTCTCAGGATTTGTTCTTTTACCTTTTTCTTGGATCCGCCCACCGCACCTAAAGATTTGTGGACCACCTTCTGAATGGACGGATTTCTTGTCTCAAAGATGGATTAGTTTACCAGGTGTACCAACAAATAAAGTATGGAAAAGAAGGATATGATAGATTCTGATCATTCCAGTTTTTAAAACACTATGCAACTATTGCACCGTTCCACCCAGTTGTGAGAGATATTGTTGCTTTAATTCTATCCCAGACATAAATAGTAAAAGGGAAATTTACAAGTAGATGATTTATAGACTCCCAATTGCTTTTGCATAGATGGCATAAACCTGGCCCTATATGTCCTATGTGTTGCAAATTTTCCCAAGTGAGAATTTATTTTCTGCAACCAACCAAACAAAGATTTTATTTTTTTGTGGACAGTCCCATAACCACAATTTCTTCCTCCATCCTCCAATTTTTTTAATCCATTGTTTTGTCTCTAAGGCATCGTAAACATTTTTAACTGTAAGCTGGCTAGAATAGTCACCACCCATCCATTTTAAAACATTTGGTTTGTCTAGCAGTTGAACTCCAGAATCAATTAAGGCTCTTCTGAAAATCTCCCATTCTATCGCTAAATCTCCCGCCAGGCCCAACTCTTCACTGTCTAGCCAAATAGTGCAGATCGTGCCAGGGCGTAGATTGTGTCTAGCCTGATACAAGTAATAATTTTTTTTTTTGATTAAGAATTGTTACCAGATTTTCAGACAAGATCGAGTCTTTTCCCATGCACATGATCAAATATTTTCCTATAATGATGGATTGTCCTGATCTTGGACTCTAGGCTAGCCAATGTAATATAATGTGCAATGATTTAAGGAGATTTCTCCATGTTTGGGATCCCTGCACCGTTAAATTCGTAGCCGATCTCGGCCACCTCGTTACTGTCCCATGTGGAATATACTTGTCTTTTATGACACAATGACATATGTTATTTTTCATGAGAACCCTCCACAACGTATTAGTCTTCAAGGCCCTATAAAAGTTGTAGATGTTTCTCAGAACCCAACCACTGAACGTTTTTGGCCTTGCTATGGTCTCCCATATGCACAAATGACATCTTTGTTTATGTTTTCCCCCTGACCATAAGAAAGAGAAAACCAATTGATGGGTCCGATTAAGTACTGAAGACAGAATATGTGCCATAACCATCCAATGGACTGGATGGATCTCTAGAAATGCCTTAATTAACACATAGCGACCTCCAATAGAAATCCAACGATTGCACCAGTGATTTATTCTCTTCTCAAATTTTGAAATGAGCCAATGCCAATCCTCCACCTTGTAATTTTCAGGTTTTAGGAAGTAACCTAGATACCTGAACCCTTCTGAAAGTGCATTAAAATTGTAATGGAAAAATTATTTTAGCCTATCAAGAGTGTCCTACTGCACTCCAAAATGGAGAAAAGTGTATTTTTGAACATTAATCAATAGCCCTATCGCTCCACAAAAGCATCCAGGATTCTATTAATCTCCTGCCATTCTTCTAATGATGCTTTTGACATAATGAGTATATCATCGACGAATAGAAGATGCAAAATCCTTATTAATATTGAAACCTTTATCCCTGTCAATTTTCGTCGTCTTGGCCTTTTTTTAGGGAAAGGTTGAGACCTTCCATCACAAGAATGAACAGGAGGGGCGACAGTGGGAAACTCTGTCTTAATCCTCTTCCATTCTAGAAGAACACAATCAAATCTCCATTGATCATAATGGCAAAGGCTGCTAAGGTAACACAACCCATGATCCAATTAGTCATATGAATACCAAAACCACATTGGAGAAGTGTTAAGCGAAGAAAATCTCAGTTTATACAATCGTAGGCCTTCTTTAAATCTAGCTTTAGAATGATGGTTTGTAGCTTCTTTTCCTTAATACTGTGCAAACACTCTTGGGTTGTTCCTATTGCATCTAAAATCTGTCTCCCTTTTAGAAATCCCAATTGTTCCTCAGACATAGAACGATAAAGTGTTGGTCTGCTCCTTCTGGATATAATTTTTGTGATGATTTTGTAACACAGATTACACAAAGCAATTGAGTGGAAATATCCAAAGGAATTAGGACAGTTGACTTTAGGAATAAGTGCTAAAAAGGTCAAGTTTATCAACCTGGTGACTTCGCCACTATGCCTTGTTTCCTCCACAACATCTAACAAGTCCTTCCCAACAAACTCATAAATGTATAAAAAGAACTCAACAGTCCACCTGTCTGGCCCCAGACTTTTGTCCTTTGAGAATCCCTTTAGTACCTCTAGGACTTCCTCACTAGTGCATGGACTCTCAAGTGTAACAAATTCTTCCTCTGTAACAATTCTTAGAAAGATTCTTACCATAGCTATCTTCTCTTCAATGGTATTTTTCCCAGTGTCCTGATAAAAGGAGTTGAAGAATATCTTCACTTCTTCCTTTAAGGCCTCCTGTCTTGTGTGAGCGAGGCTAGATTCATCCTTTATCTCCCATATTTTGTTTTATTTCCTCTATGACTAGTGAAGAGATGGAGGAATTTAGTATTTTTATCGCCACTTTGAATCCAAATAGCCCTTCTTTTTTTACGCCACCGATCCTCTTCAACTAGTAAAAGTTTATTTCATTTAGCCTCTAGAAATTTCAAACGGTGATCAATAACATAACTATTCACACCCCGTGACTTCGTCTTGTATATTGTATCTAGTTCCTCTTCAATATTTTCCATTTCTAGTTGTTCCTATATTCTTCTTTCTTTTGACCAGGCCTTTACTCGGGTCTTGAGTAGTTTCAACTTCCCTACTAGTCTCCTCTGAGCTCCCTCTTCCATTTGGCCCTGTTGAGAATTCCACACCTCCTGTACCATAGATGAAAACGTATCTTCTTGTAATCAGGTTGGGTTAAGTTTCAAAGGATGAGCAACAATCGAGAAGACATGACCCAATTGTAGAAATACTGGAGCGTCATCTGATATATATGGATAATCCACCCATGTCCTATATCTTACAGATGATAGAAGAAGATCCCCCGAGACAAAATATTTGTCTAGTCGCTTTAATATTTCTTCCTCTCCACATTTGCCATTTCGCCATGTTGGTACCACCTCCGCAAGTGGTATATCAATAAACTATTTTTTTTTAAAGTTCTTTGAAAAAACCTGCCAATGGATCTAATAAAGCTATCACACCCCATACCTCTTTTGTTCTAGTAGTGAAATTCAAATCCCCTGCTATGATTAAATCACCCCGAGCCAACATGCCCCTACCATCCAACTTTTCCCAGAATTTCTTGCACTCTGTGCATGGGCCGTAAACATTTAAAAAGCTGATCCTTCTCTTATCTGATAAACAATAACCTGACAATAAAATAACACCACAGCTTAGGAAAGGCATTAAGTCAAAACAATTTGGGTCCCATGACACTAGAAGTCCACCAGACTTCTCTAAATAATTAACAACATAGATCATCCACTCAGGTCGGAAAGAGTTCATGAAGTGTCTAGCCTTTTCCTCGGCTACCAGAGTATCTTGAAGAAAGATAATGTTTGGAGAAGTTTTTGATAGTAGGATTTGCATGGAGGCTGCTTTAAGGGGTCCTCCTACCCCTATTATATTCAGAGAGAGGAGGATCATGACTTGGCCCTTGCAAGGGCTTTAATGCCTCTAAGCGCCCCCTGCTCAAGGTTTGTTTCCAAATGTTGAGAAGAAAAAGAAAGATTTGTTCCCGTCTTCTTGCGGACACTCATAGTTTTAATAGGAGAGATCTCAATCCCCAAGCCCCGCGACCATGCTATGTCCTTCCCAGAAACATACCCTATACTAGAAGAAGCTGCTAAAGCTCCACTATTCTCAGCTCGGTTAATTACTTCCTTTCCCAAAAAGGTTGGAATGGGTATAGGACTAGAAGCCTCTCTAAAAGATGGAACCAATGAATTAATCATAATATCCAGCAAGAGGTCACTAACATCAGTTCCACTAATCTTAGGGACCATTTTCGAATCTTCCACAGTTGTTATGGGGGGAATTTCAACTGTCAAAGTCTCAATAGTAGAATCAAGCACGATGGTAGGGTCAGTCCTTACCACTACATGGTCCATTCCCACTGGTTCAGTCTCAGAAGATGCCCCCGAGTCAATTACTGGCGAGGAACTCAAATCTGGAAAGAAGGTACTGTCCAAATGGTCTTGTTCCCAAGCAGTTAAAGAAAAATACAGAGAAGGGCAGTGTAATTTAATCTTACCAACAAAGGTGGTGTTTGGATTTCTAAGACTTTCCTCATCTCTCACTACAACAAACTCCCCCATCTCCTGTGAGTTTACATCATTCATATAGAGGTCCTTATACATATCCTCCATAGAGTCCTTCGAGTCCGATACCCCAAAAGCTGACTAGAATTTCTTACGCAAGTGACCATTTTGCCTGTAGAGAGTACACCGAAAGGGTATTCCCAGGTAGTCCAATCTCTGGACTATAATGTGGCCTTGCCAATCTATTTTGAGAGACTCCAACAATCCCGCGTGGATATCCACCTCAACCAGAACCTTTTCCATTATTTTATCCTGTGAGTGTAAGGCAACTTCATCAACCTTGATGAAACGATCAAACACATTACTAATCGCCTCCAGTGCTTTGGAATTTCACATTTGGAGAGGAAGACTCGGAAGTAGTACCCAAAGATGGCAGAAGATGAAGTATTCAGTTGTTGGGTCGAAGCGTATGCGCCACCTCTTCAGCATTAATATTTCTCCCTCATAGTCCCATAATCTTCCCAAGATAAACGCATTGTCCTCAGGATTGTTAAACACAAAACCAAACCACCCTCTTGGTTGGTTCAATATCTCAGGAGAATACCCTATAAGCGGTTCCCAAGATCTCTTCATCCATTCAGTGAGTGACATTTTGCACTGTGACTTGTATGTGAATCTCCCCACCAGTGCATAGATAGAGAGATTACAAAAATCCTCTAGTCCCACATCCACTCCCATTACCAGTTGATGCTTAGTCTTTTTAGGCTTCCACACTTGAGCACCGCACTTTGGAAAACCACCCTTAAACTGTAAGCGACCCCCCTGTGTAGTCTATGTATGTACGCCAACCGAAGTCATTTTCACAACATACATAAACCCATCTTCCCGAGGTCCTATACCCTGACCTCTACACTCAAAGGCCAAACCAGCAGGTTTCTTGCTACCCAGACCTTCTGAAATCCGACTTTGTAATTGATCTATTGCACAACATTGTCGTGGAGATAGCTTCAGCCCAAAGTTTTGTGGTAATGGGAATTTCAAAGTGTTCACCGGTGGCGAATTAATGTGATCTTTATAAAGGCACCCACTATATTTACTCATGCACAACTTGTCCACCGAGGAGTACATACCCTCCCTCTCCCAAATATCCTCGTCATCTGCACCCATGAGTGCGCTGACCTCACAGTCCATTCAGGACCTTCCACCAACCTCCATTTTCCTGCCACCTGAGGAGAGAAGTCGAATCATGGTAGAAGTGACAAATATCTGGGATTATTGTTTAGTTAATCAGTGGAGGGGAATGATACATAAGTAATAAAAAGGCCCCTATCAAATCCTGGCCATTCTTCTGGATTTACAGTTGAATGTTACAGTTAAAATATCAGTAGAAGACTCTAGGGCCAACGATAAACCCGTGACTAAGCTAACCCACCAGTGGAAGGAAATGAAAAGATAGTGTGATAGCCAAAGTTACGAGGTCTACTGTCTGCCAAATAGAGAAACGAGCGCAAAAAAAAAACCACCGAGAAAAATGTCTTTGAACCTCCACTAAACCTCCAAATAAACTTACAGTCCACAAACCGTCAAAAACACCATTTAATCTCCATTAAGACTACTATCCCCTATAAAACTTAATGGAGGTTGGACCTAGAAAAACCCAGCCTCCATTAAACCTGGAAAATACTAGAGTCCGCCTCATTGAGATATCTCATTGTACTCTAATTGATGTCGGTATTTTTGAAGCCTATGCAACCATGAATTTATAGAGTTGAAGGTACTCTTCTCTTTAAGGGCAATTAGATAAGAACTAGAGAGGCTCAACTTATACATATATAAAATTGTGTAGAGAGGGGCATTTTACAGCATAGTATTAGGTAGATGTGTGATTATGTGCCTAAATTTAACATGGAGTTGACATGTGTCACTTTTAAATAATAATAAAAAAAATTAAGTAAATGAAAATTGTATATATACGCTCTAACTTTTTGCCAAATTAAAAAAATATATATATATAATTAAACTAACCTAATTAAACCAAGATAAAAGAAGATTAATCTATGCTGATATTAATCCAATAAACCAACAACTGCGCACACATAATTTCTGTATATAAATCTAAATTTTAATCAGACCAACTGTATAAAGTGTTGTTGGAATATTATGTTAATCTTCTGTCATCATCAGCGTGATTATGACTGGCTAAGTCTCTCCAAAGGACAGCGCTATCGTCTACAATGTGTGGCCTTTGAGGCTGCCTGACGTCTTTTGTCTTCTCGCCAATGCCTTCTAATGACAACTCTGATAAGTGTTTACTTATCGCGAAATGGACAAAAATTGTGATGTAACCCTTACGTACTCAGCTCGTGTTGAGTTTGCTTCAGACTCGGACCTTGGCAATCTTGTTTGAGAGGTGAAGGTGGCTCGATATTTTTAATTCATAATTTGGGGTACATGGAGGGACTCTCCTTTGGATTTGAATCTGTGAAATTTTAGGAGGAAACATGTGTTTTTAATAATTAGGTTCACTTATTAAAAATCTACATAAATTCATCTTAATTATGGATCTATCATACACATAGAAACATTAAATCTTTCAAAATACAAAGTACTTTAAGAAAATTAAAATATAAAAGAATTTTACACCTCCAAACTAATGATAAATGCACATTTAAAATAAATCTAGGATAGTTTATATTTTTTTTTCCCAAACTTAATGTTTTTTACTTAACTTAATGTTATAGTTGTTGATTCGGTTATATTCTCTGTATATAAAACCTCCTTACCTAAATTTTTTCTTTTAATATTAATATTTATGTAATTTTCAAAAACGGAAACTTTAATCACTTGTCACTTTTTGGATTTAGTTATTTTCGTGAGTAAAGGATCTAATCAGTTCTTATTTTTGGATTATATTCTTTTCAAGAGTGCGGGCAGGCCACTTGCTCGATTAGTCGTTATTAACATTTTTGGATATCACTTTTTGTATCTTATGGTGTTCAACGTGTATGTTTATTGTGATGATATATGGGACATAATTAGGGATTAAATCAAAGTTATTCATTACCAATATAAAGGGTTGAATTTATTTTTTATTAATTTAAAATGGTTAAATTTAAAAAGGGTTAAATTTATTTTTTATTAATTTAAAATGGTTAAATTATTTAAATTGTTAGGTTTAATAACAACAATACTAAACAAAATTTATTTAAATGGTTAGTTTTAATTAAAACAATACAAAATAAAATTCAAAAGGTCTCAAGATCTATATCAAATTGTTATTTGGTAGGCCTAATGTTAATGTTTTCTTGATGTTCTTCAACAAAAATAGTTATTTGGTAGGCCTAATGTTAATGTTTTTAGTGTTCTTCAACAGAAATGAAAACTTTGATCCAACTACAAAATCTTCTTAATGGTTGAGCCATCCCCATTTCTTTGTCTTTTGAATTGTTATTTACAATCTATCTCCAATGGGTAGGTTAGAAGGTGCACTCCCCAAGGAGGAGAGCACAGATATCAAGGAATGCCAACAATGTGCTACCATAAAGACACACCTTCTTCCAAATGCAACACACTTCACCATAAAGGCCAGATGGGGTGCATCTTTGCCTAGGATGTTGAACACAAGCCTCAAGGACCAAGAACTGGTCAACTAAGATAGTGGTTAGGGTTTGAGACATTTTCTAGTTGTTGGTTAGTTAGAATTGGTCCACTTTTGATCAGAACTATTGTATGTTCATCTTAGTCTATATAAAGGCTACCTATTCTACTAAATAAAATGAATGGTTCATTTGGTTTCTCATATCATGTGTTGGTTTTGCATTTCTGTGTGAATTTTTTCTATGAATTTCTCTGCAGTATTGCAGATCAAATGGTATCAAAGCACTGGTACAAGGTGCTTCTTCTCCACTAGTCAGAGATGTCGTTGGTAGATCCAAACAAACCCAGATCCCTTCTTGGGATGCGTTAGGGTTGGAATTTTTTTTTGAGGTAAGGGATCTGCTAGGGTTTATTTTCACCCTCCTCTCTCTGTCTCTCCAAGAGGTGCACTAAGGAAACCCTCTCCTCCTCTAAGTTTAGGAAGATTTCCAGAGGTGTGCTTGGGAAAACTCCTCCTCCTCTCTATTCTGTCACTTTTTTCAGAGGTGCGCTAGGGAAACCACCTCCTCCTCTCTGCTCAGTTTGCATTCCAAAAGTGCGCTAAGGTTTTTACCCTCCTCCTCTCTACAAATCAGGGGCCTATCCTTTAGATATAGATAGGAGAGACATTATTTTATGAAGATCATGCCTCCAAGAAGGGACACTTCAAAGGATGATGCCTCTTCTATCAAATATGCCCCTATCCAAGAGTTGGCTTTGGCTCTTCATGAGCTCATTAGATTGCAACGTCAGACTCCAAGTCCTTTGCAACTAGATGCACACTTTCAAATTCCTAAGTTCTCTACGAAAATCAATGGGGAAATTGTGGATTCATGGATTCAAAGTCTCTCTACACACTTTAGCACTCATCTCAAAATATCTGATGAGGAGAAGCTTCAGATTGCTAGCTTACAAATGGAAGGCATTTCTCAGGTCTAGTGGGATACTCTACCCATTGGGACCCAACTTATTGTGGATTTCCATGCATCTACTTCGTCTTCTAATCCTCCTATCGACACTTGGGAAGTGCTCCGTAGCAGATTCTATCCTCCTGACTATCGTCAAAATATTATGGCTCGTTGGTTGCAGCTCCGCCAATTATCATGCCAGTCCATGCAGAAATACATTGAAATATTCATTAGTCTCTGCATCCAGCTTCATATTCAGGACTCCAAAGAAGTACTCATAGTAAATTTTAATTCTAGTTTATTGATTTTTTTTACGTAGGGAGGTGGATCTTTTTTACACTAGTTCTCTAGATAAGGCTTTCTCCCGCACTCTAGTAGTTGAGCGTAAGATATCCCCTCACTTGAAATCCCCTTAGTATCATCCTAACTCATCCTCCACACCCTCCTCTTCAAATTCTCCCTCTTCCCCTAAGTTTTCTAAATGGTGCATGTTCCATAAGTCTTCTTTACATAACACCACCGATTGTCATGTCCTATATAATCCAAAAAATATTTTTGTTGACACTCCCGAGTCCTCATATTCAGCGCCCCTTCCTTATGAGACAATATCTTTAGACAATCCCATCGCTGCAAACCCCTCTTTTCTTTTGATGGCTACTGATTCTAATGCTACCTCGTCTACCCCTCTCTTCACCCACAATTTCCAAATCAAGCAGTCTCTTTCTACGCTCATTATTAATAATGACGGCCAAAAGAATTTAGTAGCTCAAGATTTGGTGAACTGATTAAACTTGCCCACTACCCCTCATCCCTCTCCTTATCAATTCAGGTGGGTTCATAAGGAAAAACCTCATCTCATGTTCACACAACATTTTCCAGTAACCTTTGTCATTGGACCCTTCCGTGATTCTATCGTTTGCGATGTATCTTTGTTGGATTGTGTGGATCGTCTTTTGGGCATCCCATACCGGGAACAATGTGATGCCATCTATCATGCTTGCGCCCATCAATATCACCTCAAACAAGATGGTCAAACTTATGTTCTTACGTCTTCATCACTGAAAGCTCCTCCTCCGCTCATTGGAAAAGTTGTCATCCTACAAGTAAGCCTTAATAAATCCCTCTCCTTATGATTTTTGCTCCCTATTAATACAAATCAGACACCTTAGTCCATTGCACCTGATCTTTTTGTTGTTCTCTCCGAAATTTTTGATGTGTTTTCTCCTCTGGAAGGCCTTCCACCTCAACTCCCTATTGGTAATTCTATCGACCTCATTCCCACTGTTTCCCTTCCTAATTCCCCTTCATACCACTTGGCTCCCTATGAGGTCGATAAAATTGAACGTCAACTCCAACAACTTCTCAATGCCATCCATATCCAACCTAATCGCTCTCCTTGTCCCTCCCCCGCCTTCATTATTACCAAAAAGGAGAGTAGCGAGTGGCGTTTAGTCACTTATTACTGGGCTCTCAACAAGATTACTATAAAAAATCTCTATCCTCTCCCTTGTATCGAACACTTGCTTGATCAAATAAAATGGGTAAAGTATTTTACAAATATGGATCTGATGGTGGGTTATCACCAAGTGTGCATGGCTACTATTGACACTTGGAATAGCACTTTTAAAACCAGATTTGGGCTCTATGAATGGATGGTGATACCTTTTGGCCTCACAATTCCCCTGCCACATTCTGGAGGCTCATTAATGATATATTTCATCCTCTGTTGGGCAACATTGTGGTCATTATTTGGATGACATTATGGTCTTCAATTAGACTTGGGAGGATCACTTACAACATGTGCACACCGTACTCCAATTATTGCATACCAATCACCTTCAAGTCAAGGAACACAAGTCCTCCTTTGGCCAGAATTTTGTCTCTTATTTGGGGTTTATCATCGATTAGGAAGGTGTGTGTCCTGATGCTTCTAATGTTCAGGTTCTAAAACAATAGTATGCTCCTTAGTTTTCACTGGCCCTTAAATGTTTTCTCAGTGACATCAATTGTTACAAGAAATTCATTCCTCACTTCTGTTAGCTAGCCAAGCCCCTTCATCATTTGGCCAATTATTCCACTTTTCTTTGGAATCTGGTGGCTCAAGATTAGTTCCAATGCCTTAAAGAGGCTCTTTGTTAAACACATGTCCTATTTTTTCCCGATCTTCAAAAACCTTTTGAAATTGAGACTGATGCCCCTCAACATGCTATTGGAACAATTCTTAAATAGGGAGGACATCCCATTGCTTATCATTATGAGACATTGTCTCAAGAAAAAAAACATTACAATACCTATGATAAGGAATTGTATAGCTTGGTCCAGGCCTTAAAACAATGGCACCACTACATATTGGGTAAGGATATCATTCTTCATAATGATCATCATCCTTTGATTTTTATCAATTCTCAGTCTAAGATCTAGGAACAATGTCACTTGAAGTGGGATTATTAGCTACAATGGCTCCACTTGGTCATCAAATACAATAAAGGAGCCACCAATCGCATGGTTGATCTACTTAGCCTCCCTCCTCCTCAGATAATTCAAATATTGTATGTATTTTTTGTTGCTTATGAATATTGGAAGCCTCTGTATGCCTCTGATCCTTTCTTTAGTACCATTTGGACTACCTTGCAAAAACCTAATGTCATTAACCAAATCCCTTTCCTATACTACCACATTCAGGATGGATGGTTGTATAAACTTGACAATATATGTACGCCTACTACTGATGATTGCCTTGTTCTCACTTGTGAATCCTACACCTCCTCTTATGGTCGACACTTTGGCACATTAAAAACTGCTCAACATCTTCAATGTCACTTATTTTGGCCCGCTTTACAGTGCCAATTTGAGAAATTTATTCGATCTTGTACCCTTTGTAGCCAACATAAGCTGACCAACCACAAGTATGGTTTGTATCAACCCTTACCTATTACTTCCCATCCCTGGGACTCTATCTCTATGGACTTCATCACGGGTCTTCCCATGACCTTTCGTCATCATGCTACCATTTGGGTGGTTGTGTGTTGCTTCTCCAAAATGGCCATTTTTGTCCCTTGCACTAAGAATATTGTTGTTTCTCAAACTATGGATCTCTTTTTCACTCATGTGTGAAATCATTTTGGTCTCCCCTCCAGCATTATCTCTGATCATGATTCCCAGTTCATTAATACATTTTGAAAAACTCTCTAGTCTCTCTTGGGGTGTCACCTCAAATACTCCACTTATTTTCATCTGCAGAAGGATGGACAAACTGAAGTTGTTAATCATAGCGTGGTCCATTCCCTCCACATTCATTTTACCAAATCTAAACAGTGGGATGCCACCCTCCACATTTTCCAACACAATTGTAATATGGCATTTCATGTTTCTACTAGCTTCTCCCCTTTCGAATCTTGCTTTGGGTATCATCATGGTTCCCCCTATGAGTTGCATTTATAGCTTCAACCTTCTAGTACTCCCCGAAAAAAAATAGAGAAAATCTCTTCCTCATTCTTTTTGCAAACCTTGGATCATAAACAAGCTCACATTTGTGAGGCTTTACAAGCTTCCCAATAACATTATAAGGCCTTCCATGATGTGCATAGAAGATCACTCTCCTTTTCCCCTGGTGAAAATTTCTAGTTTCACATGGAGTGACAACACTTTCAGTACTAACGTTATCACAAGATGAATCCACTCCACTATGGTTCTTACACAGTTCTGCAACAAGTTGGAGACAATGCTTACTGTCTCGACTTTCCTCCAAAGTTGGGTATTCATGATGTGGTAAATGTGAACAGTCTCAAACACTATAAACCTCCACTCCTGGAAGAATAGGTCACCATATCGCACCCCTCTGAGTTGGTTCCATATTTCCAACCACCTCTCCTTCAAGACAAAGTGTTGGATACGCACACCACCACTACTCTCAGTTAGCAACACACTTCATTTCTGGTGGGTCGCAAGGGTCAACTTCCAGCCCAAGCTAAATTGATATCACAGTCCACCATGTCTCAACAGTTTCTGTTATTTCTCATAGAAGTAAGGACACTTTCATATTAAATAGGGAGGAATTGGGCAGGTTGGAAGGCACACTCCCCAAGGAGGAGAGCACACATCTCGAGGAAGGCTAGTAGGGTGCTACCACAAAGGCGCCCTTCTAGATGTAGCACACTTCAACACAAAGGACATATGGAGTGAATTGTTGCTTGGGAGGTTGGGAACAAGTCTTGAGGACCAGGAGCTAGTCAACTAAGATAGTTGTTAGGGTTTGGGACCTTTTCTAGTTGTTGGTTAGTTAGAATTGGTCCACTTTTGATCAAAACCATTGTATGTTCAAACTATTCTATATAAAGGATGCATATTCTACTAAATAAAATGAATGGTTCATTTTCTTTCTCACTTCATGTGTTGGTTTTGTATTTCTATGTGAATGTTTTCTATGGATTCTTTGCAGTATTGAAGATCATCCAAAATTTGAGATACCCAAACTGTTCCAAATTTATGCAAACTGCTAATCAATCTAACCATCATTCTTTGGAATTCATAAATATTTCCCTTAACAAAATCATAATACTTATTGACGTGCCTTTAGACACTAATTATGTGAAGTATACCTAATTGATCATTCTGCTTCTGAGGTGTCATATTGTTATTTCATTTTTCAATTCTTTTGTTCTAGTTATTCTTGGAACTCCTAAAACGTGTTGAGAAGTTGGGGTCTACTTTAAGATGGAATTGTCTAAACATTAGACCTTTTGAAAATTTTCACCAGAATTCTGCGAAATAGATCTTGGTGAAATCATCATTTTCTGTTGTGTAAATTGCATTTTTGAATGCATAAATGAATTCAAGACCCTTAAAAACCTTTGGGGCACTCAAATTATACAGAATTAATTACTCAAATCTAGAGTTCCAACAATTTTTGGCCAGATTTCAGGAAAATTTGATAAGAAAATATGCCCATAAAAATGCCAAAAATTCGAACGTTTAGACTACACGCTTTAAGATTTGAAATCTTTCATACATGTTTATTTATCACTACCATTCATTGAAGAGTGTTCCAACCAAACATGTTTATGATCCACATACTCTTCGTTATAATGAAGTGAAATTTCCATTCAAACTGATCGTATCGTACTTTCCCAATGTTTGCTAAACTTTTCCCTAAAAGTCACCTCCAAAATCATCTAAAAAACATGATTTAAGAGAATATCCACATGTTTCCCTAGTGCAACACGTGGAAATCAACACATTTTCTCACTGCAACCCATAGATTCCCTCATTTTTGGTGAAAAATAAAATAATTTTGTGTTTTCGGGCGGGTTTTTCGGTTGGACTCATTTCCTAGTGAACCTTGCCCGTACATAATGCAATCCAACTCCCCAAACCTCTTTGGGAAGATGTAAAACAACCATAGAGGGATAAATATAAAACACAAGTCCCTTGGTGCAAAGTTATGCTGCCAGAATATAGAAAGCCTCATTTCCCTATAATTCTCTAAGCAACATCCCCTTAGTCTAGAAACTCATTTTCCATAGCTTCTTTCTCATTTAATGTGGCTATAAAAATTCCAAAAAATCCATTTATAGTTGATGATACTAGCGGAGGTGAGCAGTCAGAGGTTTTAGCGGATTCTTTTACACTGGTGCTTTTATAAGTACATAACGCACCGGTGCATTTTCGACAACAGGCACATCGGTGCCCTCAAAACTAGTGCACCGTAGCAGGGATATTTCAAATAAATAACAATATTATCCAGTGCGCTACGGAAATAAGGACGCACTGGGAAATAATGACGCACTGTAATATCATTCTTTTAAAAATACATGGTGTGCAACAAAACACTAGAAGCATCGGTGCGCTATTAGTAGAGTGCACCGTCATATGGTTAAATAAAAAACATTTACGCAACAATGTAGGATTGTGTCAAAACAATATACGGGTGCCCTCTATTGTATCATGTGCATCGATGCTCCAATATGGAGCACCGTGTTAGGGTTAATTTCCAAATTTAGGCGGTGCACTCTATAAACCCAAGCTCACCGGGGCATCTATTATTATACTGCATCGTGTCATGCTTAAAAACAATTTCTGCACTATTGTAGTTTTTCAAAAAAATAAAAGGTGGTGCGCTATGGATTCGTATACACACTGGTGCACACACAAACACACATGCACTGCGTTAGGGGATTTATTTTTTAAAATATATAACCGGTGCGCTCATTAAACATGTATGGTCCGGTGCAGTTGTGAATCAGGTGCACCAGAATAGTTTTTATTAAAAAAATCACCAACGGTAAAAATCAGTTTTACCATTCTCAGTGTTGTAGAGCTCAAAAGCATCAGTGTAACCTTTTCCTTTCTGAAGTGCCTTCCATTGGTTCTTTCCTTGGTTGTGTTCCTTTCATCTATTGTTGGGTGTGTGAATTTTGAATTTTTCCAGATAGTGGGAAACTTTAGTTTTTTTTAGTACATCACAACCATGCCTCCCCGATGAAAAAATGTCGATGTAATCTCCTTGTTTCTTCATAACTTAAGTTTTCATCGGTTTAAAATTTAAAATTGAGTGAAATTTTAAGTGTTAAAAAAAAAAAAAAAAACTACGCGGTGCGTTCCAGGCTCTCGGCTTGCACTGTGTACAGTGTGACCTATAAATTTATAGGGTGCACCATGTACCTTGTTACATTTCTTGGAGGTGCATTGGTAAACATAAACACACTGGTGCATCTGTTTAATGATGCACCGAAGAAAATCATTTAACTAGTGGGGCGGTACATCAAAGTATAGATAATGCACAAGGGCATTAAAGTACATAGCACACCACCCTTATCAAATATATTTTACGTAGTGCATTGGTAAATGTGCATACCAGAGTGTTCATGTTTACCAGACGCACCACTGAGAAGTTTAACATTGTATTGCGGTGGACCCGGTAAATGTTTGGTGGCACTGTGTGCGGTGCGATAGTAACGACCAAAACACACCGTTATAAAGTTCCATACTCAAAAATTTGTTAAAGTTTATGTGATGGTGCGACAATGTTAGTTACATGCACCGTTGCGTGTAGGGAACGTGTACACACCGCATTTTTTTTCTAATTTTAAATAATTTTTTACCTTCTTTAAAATTTTAATTTGTTTTTTTGTTTAAGCGGTGCGTATGATAAACGTAACGCAATGGGGCATATTTTTTGTAGTGCAATGCCACAGTGTCGTACCATTTTTCAACACACTGCATAACATAGTAGAACATTTTTATTTAGTGCATTAGTTTACACTGACACACCAGTTAAGGCGCTCACAATATATATGGGCGCACCGCGGACGGTGCATTACTATTTTTTTGGCGCACCATTAATGCAATTATTTTATTTTTTGAAGGAAGTTATTTTTCTGTATTTATAGATAAATTTACCATTCAATATTTTTTTTTTAATGTTTTATGTATGAGTGAGGATGATGTATTTCATATGTTAATCATGAAGAGACGTGAGCGGAGAGAACAACAACAACAACAGGAGTAGAGGGTGGACCTATACAATGTTGTATGGGAATGTGAGGCGAGGGAGAGGGAGAGGGATTTGTACCCTCGCCCTATTACTCCAGTGACTCATGCTTGTCGAGGGATGTAGGCCTCCTTAAGTAATATGAGGAGGCTACATCCCTTAAGGGGCACTCCAGGTTGTTGGTGCATCTCATCCGTCAATGGGATTCCCATCGACAAGCTTTCCATGTGGGTTCGGATCAGTGGTACCATCCCATTGAGGATATTTACTTTATAAATGGGATATCCAAGAGAGGGGAGGATTTTCCCCAATTCCCAGATGTCCCAGTATGTGTTTCTGGTGAGATTCATCTCATGTACTCTCAACGATATATTAGGTTTGAGGTACTATCCCCAGCTAATTGTCAGGTGTCTGGTGGATAGTTGAAAATCACCTCTTTCAGTGCAGAGGAGGTTAGGTGCCTCTCACTCTTAGTGACTACCATAGCCCATTTTACAAGTGATGGGAAACGACTTAGCTCCCCTCTTTTTTATTATGTTGATTCGTTGGTACAATGACCACGGTGTATTAGATGGTCTGCCATTTGTTTTCGACATTTTTGTATAGTGTAAACATGAATGCTTTGGTGCACACAGTTACATCACATCCCATTTGCATCAGAGTTGTTTTGCTTATTTTTTGAGAGGTTTCCAGAGACAAGGCCGACTTTTTTTCGTCATCCTCCTAGCCGAGGAGCCATGTGTGGATGCGCATGTGGAGGGATATGATGCCCAAAAGGGTCCTGGCATAGTTTCTGGCTAGGATTGCGCCAAATGCACCAGGGCTACTAGGCAGTGCGGCGGATCACATGTTTGTCATGGTGTCGTGTCCTTATGTGGGTTTGGATTGGCAAGGATGTCTAAACATCCTCTTCACAACAGATGAGGCACCAGATTATAGAGGTAATATTAGTGTTTTTTTTAAATTAATATAGTTTCATTTTATTGTGTTACTTAATTAGAATAAAATTGATTCTAACACGTTCTTTAACTTGTTTTATTAAATTATTTAATGAATTAACTGTGTAATTATTGTTTTGTACTATATATATTGCATATATTGACACTTTCATTGGGGACGTACCTCCTCCCCCATCAGATGACGATGATGCGATGATTCCTAAGGCCACGATGGGACGGGGTCTTCGGGTGCAGATACCCAATGACATGCGGTGTAGTCCCGATACCAGATTCAGGTTGGAGTTGGGTGACTGACTCTCTGCACTTTCGAATGAGGTGGGAGTCCGCCCTGCCCTAATGCGAGACATCAGGGCAGATCCTATGCTCTTGGATCTTTGGAGGGAGATGTCGCATGATTTTATGCATCTTACGCGTAATATAGTCAGAGCTACCAGGATACTAGCAGCGAGGAGGGCTCCCTATGATAGGCAAAACTATTCATCTAGTATGACCCATTCGTTCAGTACCCCATTCGTTCAGTAGCCCTGTTAAATTATTAGATATTTTTGATAGATAATTAATGATTTTTATATGTGCTAGAGCTATATATAATTAGGTGATGTTAGCTAGAGAATATAAATATATATTTTAGATGTTGTTTATGTTTGTTATAAGATGGTTATCATCATCATGTTTAGTTTTATAAATGACAAAGTTCATTATGGTTGAAACTATAATTATAAAATTGAAACTATAATTGCATAGATAGTTCATCATACATATTAATTCTAACTTTTTTTTTTTTCAAAAAACAAATTACATATGAATAAATACTATTTTACATTGTATTAATTACTCTTTTTTAATAGACTTGTTAAGCCCTAATATTGGCTCATTACCCCTTAATTGGGGCATATTAGATTAGTAATGTTATTTTATTTATGTCGGCTTTAGGCCATTAGTTGTAATTATACCTCCTAGTCTCCTATATATACCAAGGAGACATTTTCATTTTGAATCATCTTGTACTTGAACATCAAGTGGGGTAAAAGGAGGTTGCCCCCTCGAAGAGGCTTATTATATGAAATTATCTCTTTTTCAAGGCGTTGAGTGCTTTTCCTGAGGTTTTTCTATGCTATATTGATGTTTGGTTCTTAACATATGGTATCAGAGCTCAAGGCCTTGGGGTTTCGCTGCTACATCTGAGACACCTTGGAATTTTTGTTATAACTTGTTTTCTACAACGTTTCAGAAGGAACTGCTTGGAGGATATTTAGTAGATAGATCAAGGTATGTTGGGTTCAAAATTTAGCTCCTGAGGCCTTATACTTTCGTAGATACAACCTGTACAAGATAGGGTTCTGGAATTGTCCTGAAATGAGTCATTGTGGAATTTGCGCTATAAAAAAGTTTATGTAACGTTTAAGACCCTGAGATTTGGAGGATATTTACATAAATTAGTAAGGTATCTATGGTAAAAATTTCAGCTTCTGGGTCATCTTAAATTTGTAGATACACCCTGTGTAAGAGAGGGTATCTGACTAGTCCTATTGACTAGTCTCAAGAAGGTGTTCCAGGTAAAACAATCATAACTTCTTCCTAGAGTATCCAAATTGTGTGGGACTGGTTGCATTGGATCGTGGACACTCTTTAGTATTTCGGGTGTGAGTTTCAGAATTTAATATCAATTAGTTTGTGCGAGGCACACTATACAAGTGAGATCTCCTGGAAAGGCCAAAAATCGGCAAGTTGTGGGGAATTTACCGTAAATTCCACTTGGCACATCCAATTTTGATCAGACCTATGGCATTGCAGAGAAGAAATATCATAGAAATACATAAGAGAAAGTTTCATACCCCGAAGGGCCGAAAATTGGGAGATACAATAGAAGAAATATTGTCTAGCAGAACCACCTCAAAATCAAGGTTCAAAAGTGATACTTGGCCAACATGCCACCCAAAAAGGGAACTTCTACACCAAATAAACCTCCAGAAAATCCTACTTGGACTCT
>ML797553.1:595314-621808 GCA_009831015.1 Picea engelmannii
GAGTGGGGGGTATCAAGGGAGAGAGAGAGAGAGAGGTAGACCTTCGTTGAATTTTAGAAAAAAAGGTTGGCTATGGTTGATTGTGGTTGTCCGTCACCATTGTTGACTTTGGTTGACCATGAACATGGTTGAATATGGTTGAACGAGGTTTATTATGGTTGACCATGCCCATGGATAACCTTCGAAGACCATGTGGATAGAATTATGGTGGTTCATGTTGATTATGCTTAATCATAGTTTACTATGGAACTATCGCATTGCAATGTTAATCATGTTTTGTTCATCACATTGTGACATCAGGTTTTCTTCATTACATTCTCACATCAGTTTTTTTTCATCACATGAAATCGCAAGATTATGGTCATCAAATTATGAAGAAGGGTTTTAGTTTGTCACGTTATGGCGTTGGAATAGGTTTGTCACAGTCCAATAATGGGTTGTATTCGTCATATTGAGACGTGGGGAAATGTTTGACTCATTGCAATGTTGGTCTATGTTTGTTACATTGCCACATTGGGTTGTGTACATCACATTGTGACAATGGGTTGGTTTTGTCCCATTGGGGCATTTGGAAATGTCTGTCATAATGTGACGTCAAGATATCCGCATCACATTGCAATGAGAGGATATGTGTGTCACATTGCAAAATTAATTTATGTTCGTCCCGTTGCAATGACAGGGAAATGTCCATCACATTGCAATGTCTGTATATGTTCTTCACATTTCATCATCTATTTATGTTTGTCACATTGGAACGATAGGGCTATGTTTGTCACATTTCAACGTTCGTATAAGTTCATCAAATTGTGACATTTGTTTATGTTTGTCACATTGCCACGAAAAATCTATGTTCGCCACATTATGATGTCCATATATGTTCGCCACATTGCAACGACAGGGCAATGTTCATCACATTGACAGGGCAATATTTTTCACATTACGAAGAGAAGGTATGTTTTCCACATTTTGACATTACTATGTTTTTCAAAATGTGACACTACCATGTTTGTCACGTTGCAAAATTATAGCCATGTTCGTCACATTACAATGATAGGGTATGTTTGTCACATTGTGATATTTTTATTTTTGTCAGAATGTGACGCTACCATGTTCATCACATTGAAACATTATGGATAAGTTTGTCACATTAGGACAATGGGGCTATTTTCGTCACATTGGAATGACAAGGCTATCTTCATCACATTGCAACGATCAGGCTATGTTCATCACATTGCGAAAGTATGGCTATGTTCATCACAATGTAATGACGGGGCTATGTTTGTCACATTGTGATGTTACTATCTTGGTCAGAATGTGATGCTACCATGTTTGTCACATTGCAACATTATGGCTATGTTTGTCACATCATGACGATGAGGCTATTTTCATCACATTGGGATGACGAGGCTATGATCATAAAATATATGTTCATCACATGCGACAATATGGCTATGTTCATCACAATGTGACGATGAGGCTATGTTCGTCACATTGTAATGAAAGGGAAATGTTTGTCACATTGTGTCGTTACTATGTTTGTCATGTGACGCTACAATGTTCGTCATATTGTGACAATATGGATATGCTCGTCACATTGCAACAACGGGGATGCGTTTGTCACATTGGGACAATAGGGAAATGTTTGTCACATTGCAACATCAATATTTCTGTAAGATTGTGACACTAGCATGTTCATCACATTGCAACATTACTATGTTCCTCATGTTGCAATGTCCGGTTTTGTTAATTACATTGCAACGTCGAGTTACGTTTGTCACATGACAAGGTTGGTTTATGTTCAAGACATTACAAAAAAGATGTTTTGGCCAAGTTTAAAAAAAATATATAATGAATTGTTTCCTTTTTCACAAATATAGGAGCGTTGAATTGATGTGATGTAGTACATAGAAGGAAACTTAGAATCATACTTGTTTTAAGGACATTGATAGCAAGTCATCTTTAACTTTACATATGAATATTTTTACTTATTCTAAAGACATCAATAGGAAACATCTTGAACTTTGTAGATGATGGATTATCCTTGTTTAGGGACATTGATGGTAAATATACTTGTTCTAAGAAAATTGATAGCAAATCATTTAATAATTTATAGTTAAGAGCATTGATAGCAAATCCTCTAGAACTTCACAGATGATGAATTATGTTCTTCTAAGGACATTGATAATAATTTTACTTGATTTATACGATGATGATTTATATTTGTTCTAATAACATTTAAAGGAAAAAAATTATTTTATAGTTTGTAGATGAAGATTTAACAAATGCTTATGTAATCTAAAAATCTAAAAATATAATAAATAAAAATAAAGTTTACTAGTATTAATCCATTAATAAACATTTTTTTAAAAATTAAAAAAAAATTAACAATCTTTCTCAAGATTAAATATATTTACAAATTTACAATATTTCTTAAAGATTAAATTTATTTACAATTGAAGTGGATTAAAATTAAATTATTATTATTTAACTTGAATTTAAATTATTTATTATTATTCTAAAATAAACCCTAATACAAATAACCCTAACTCCCTAACCCTAATATGACCCTAACACTAACCCTAATTCTAATACATTAATCTTGATATATTATTAATACATAATTGTTGACATGTTTAATAATTAATATTAATTAATAATTATTGTATAAGGAGTATATCTATATAATCATACCTAAAGTACCCCTTTATAATATAGTTAATTATATATATTAATAATAAGTAATAATATAGATAATAATAATTATTATTTATTATTAATTAATATATTATGTATATTAATAATAAATTATTAATAATACTTTATTAATATTATTATTAATAATTATTAGTTATAATCAATAATAATCAATTAATAATAGTCATTATTATTATTAACTAATAACAACTAATACTTATGTATATCAATAACAACTATATTAATTATGAGAAATTATTAATAATAATGAATATCATAAATGGTTAATATTAAATTAATCTCTAATATTAATAATATAATATAATATAATATTAATCCATTTTTATTGTAATAATGTATTTTTAGTAATCCTAACTCTATTAATAATTAATATTTTATTAATTAATAAGATAACTCTAACCCTATTAGTTAAGGTATTATAAAAATGTAATCAATCCTAATTTAGAAGATCAAAATTATCTATTTGTTTTGCTAAGTGTAAAGAAAAAAATAAGCATTGCTAAGATAAGAACAAATTCTCACGAGCTCCATAGTGAAACTGGGCATTGGTCAATTCCTAAAATGCCATGGGATGAAAGAGTGTGTTACCTTCGTGACACTAAGAAGGTTGAAGATGAAAAACACTTTCTCTTAGATTGTCCAGCCTATACCCATATTAGATCTCATTTTCAAAATATTTATCACACTACCAACCTTCCTAACATCTTAACTCAACAAAAGTATGGTGATTTTGGAAAGCTTCTCTTAATGCTTTTCGAACACATAAACAAAATTCTAAAGAATCACAAGTAATCACTTACCCTCTTAAAATATGATAGACCAATTATGTCTTAGTGGACGTTAATAATCATCATCATCATTATTAAAATAAGAATGATATCTCTAAACTCTCCTCGACCTTGTTGGCACATATATAACACCATAAGAAAACTTGAACATATTTCATTCTCCAATAAAACTACCTATGGCTTGTAGCATTAAACCAAGTGCACTAAAAATATATGCCAAATGTGATGTGTGAAGCTGAAGAGCCTACAGGGGTGTGTTAAGTTGAACAACTTAAGCTGGTTGCTGCAACTGATAAAGCTTCTACTAGTGGGTGCTCTAGTTATGCTGCCTAGGGAAAAAAATGGTATCTTTACATCAGAATGATCCACAAACATTAATCACACTTTTGAATTAAAAATTAAATAATATTTTAACTAACAAAAAAATTAATTTTTTTAATCTTTGGTCGGAAATATAATTTTTTTAATCTTTGATTGGAAGTATTATACCATTTATATTTAGTTTAAATAAAGATTTTATTTATAATTATTATTATTATTATAATATTATATTATTATCAGTTTTCAAAAAACAAAACTTTGAAATTGAAAAAGGAATCTTGTAGCTTGTTTATACATGTAGAAAAAAAAGTTCATACTACAAGAAACCAACATATGTTCACAAGATTCTTTGAAACCTTCATAAATTCTCTGCGTCTTGGTTAGGCTACCCATTATATCTTATCTCTACATTAAATGAAACGAAGGGCCCAAGTATCTGATATTTTTAAAACAAGTATCTGATTTTTTTAAAACAAAAGCAGCAAAAGGAACGGGATCGTGATTTAGAATAAAATTGCATCTCAACATTGCATAAATATATCAATATCTAATATGTGCATTGCACGAATAATATTATTGAACCAACTGCAATGGAATGCATCCGATCCTGTGAAACTTGTTCATGCCTAATGGTGTTGCATGTGCTCCATTTTATATATCAATATTAATATAAATAGGAGTATGGATGATGATAGTTTTAAATTTAGGGTTTTGTTAGTTGTTGGGGTAATGTGGAGAAACAATAAAATAAACAGTGAAATCATTTGTTCCGGATGGCTATTAAATAGATGGATCCATTAAATTGATTTTCTTGACGATAGTTATCTTAATGTCTTGTAACATCTCTATTTGTCTCAGCCACAATCCCTGAATTTACACTCAGCATACAGTTAACGAGTCATAAAATGAAAACAACAACCATTTGCGGAGAGAATAGTTGAGAGTTTTATGCAGCTTACCGATTTCTCGGCTAAACTCTCTCATCCCATCCATAAGCCCTCAAAGAATCTTAACTTCCTCTCACGGCATCAGCTTCAGCGTCTAACATCTTGAAATAGCAGCAGTGCTAAGGGTTGGGTTTTTTCAAAGAAAATCGTGTCCATATCCAGGGATTGTGCCAAACACTAAATCACTTGGTTAACCCAGCGTATTAATCGAAACGCCGACTATAAATTGAAACGCCCACACGTTTCAAACTCATACAAACACTTGCCCCAATATGACATGCATCACATGAGTGAGGAGTGAACTAATGCGTGCGTGGAGTTTAACCAGGGTTGTGTGAGGAGTGAGGTAATGCGTCCGTGGAGCTTAACCAGGGTTGTCTTAATTGAAACTTCATATTCAAAAAAAACTTGGCAAAAATTCAAATTAAAAAATACACATGGAAAAAATGAAACATATGCAGCAATATGATACTTGTTATTCATGTGACAATGAGACAATGAGGTAATTTATATAATTAGGTAAAGGTTGCAATTTGTAGCTAAGGCACTAAATTATTAATCATATTAGATAAATGTAAACAAAAAAATATCATTAAGGTAGTTAAGGTAGATATGAATATTAACTGTCATTTATTGATTTGGGAGGATGATAAAAAATATATCAACATTTTCAAAAGATTAAAATTTTAAATTTTTTTAATTAAAAGATCATTAATTATGTCCATTTTCAATAAGTGTAAGCATATTAACATAATAATAATAATAATAATTACTAAATTGGTGATGATGACTACATGCAATTTTGATGATAAAATGAGTAAACACAATTAGATAATAACATTGTAAAGATTATGCCAAAATAATGCATCTAAGCTATGGCGCTATGGAGCATCTACTTATACAGGCTACAGAGTATCTGCATGTAAGACTGCTTCACAATCTTTGTATATAAATTTATGGCAATGGTTAACATCAACAAAGTGGGATAAATGACTGATAAAATATAAGACAATGGTTGCTTCACGATCTTGCCATATGACTTAAGGATCATGGTTAAAATCAACGAAGGTGGAGAAGTGATTTATAAATGTTGTACAGTCAACAACTTTTTCTCAGTTTTCTGAGCATGATTATGAAGGTTATTATGACGGTATAATGACCTCCTCCATTCTCCTGTTATTTTCTTTTGGAGATTCTATGCATTTATAAGTCCTTTTTAATATATGTGCATATACCTGCAAAGGATTATCAGCACAGGAAAAAACCACAATAAAATATTAAGTTGGTCAAGCTTGTGCTTTACTATTTACATTCATATAAACATTCTGGCAAACGAATGGCCACAAATATTGGGTTGCAGAACTACAAAGTTGGATCAAATGAACGAATGACTACATACGATATATCAATCAATCAAATATCTGAAAGATGATGATAATTTTATACAGTTCAGAGAGCTGGAAAAGCTATATACATGACCATATTTTCATGGCAGACAGCAGGCGAGTTGACGAAAATGAGGCATGATCAGCATCGTCACCTTTTGAAAGCAAAGGGGTGTAGTAGCGGTGCCGTTGATTATGCTTAACAAAGAGACGGTAAAGGAAAGGAATGAGGCCTGTGTACCCCTCCATTGCCATTCTTATTTATGTGCCAGCTGCCCTGCTTCCTTCCTGCAACAACTCCAAATCTTTCCTTTCTTCTCAACGAATGTGTGTATTTCTGAAGCTGCAAATGTGTGTATTTCTGAAGGTTATGCAGCAATGAATTTATAGAGATGAATGTGGTCTCGCCTTCGAGGGCCTTCCTTAAACTCGATAAGGGGAGAAGAGCAGCGTGCACGTATGTTTATCGTATTTATAGCGTCAGCTCGAAGATGCGCACACATCAATCTGTTTAAACGAATACAAATTTAGTCCGACCATCAGTCTTAACGGTTGGACTATTAGGTCGTGGAATTTTTTACCTCATTCTATACTAAATAATCATAAAAAAAAATTGATAATATAATTAAAATACATTTTCATTCTTTAATTAGAATATTATGTCGTGGAATATTACTCACTCTTGATTTATTTGTACGAAACGGAAAGCTTGTTGACGTGTTTTCTATTATCTCCAATGGCGTCCGATGAAAATTATGATTGCGCACGTTATGGTGACGTGGTTTTGTATTTTCTCACACCCCAAGGCAAGTAGGGCTCCTAATATATCCAATTACGTGCTCAATTCCGATCAAGTTGCTTCGTATTTAGAAACACATTCTTTCTCCCCTCGAATAAATTAAGCAGTTCTCTTTAGAGTCAACAAACAGATATTCATTTTTCTCTTTTTTTTTTTACTTGCAATTTTTTGGGGAATACTTAACGTCCGCGGGTAAAATACATGTTAACTTATTTCAACGGACTAATATTTAAGAGTTTTTTAATCTTGGGTAGTCTTAAATTTAAGAATTTTAATATTTAATATTTTTTATTATTCTAGAATTAAGAAGAAGGATAAACAATATGGTATTTTCCAACAAACTAAATATACAATAATAAATAATCAAGGCATGTGTATTTTTATTTATTTTTGTTTGTTAATTTGTTTGGACCTTCTTGGCATTTAGATTAACCTTTAAACAAGTAGAAGTTACATATTCCAACAATTTCACAATTATTTTATCCTTGATACAATCATCATATATAATAAAATGAGCCTTACACAACCATCACTAAATCTAATAAAATTAACCCTTTCAATATATAAGATAGAGAAGATTTATTAACACCCATCTTGGATTTAATATGTACCAATGCAATGCAAGTGAAAGAAATTCAACACATTAATATTTATAAATAGTCTTTTAATGAATAAGTGTTATTTATATTAATAATTAAAATGAAATAAAAGTGTTAACATATTTGTTTGGTAATGTTTAAATGGTAAAAATAAAAATAAAAATAAAAATAAAAAATATTTATAAAATATAAGAAGTTTTAATAATTTTAATTAAAAAATAGAAAAAACATAATACAAACAAATTTTGACAGATAATAATGTTTTCTCTTAATCATTTAGTTAAGCTTAATTGACTCATAATCAAAACAATGAATAATTTTTAAATAATTTTACTTTTACTAATAATTCATTAATATAATCATTAATCTTAAAAAAAAAATTACTCATTTAACCATTTTAAATCATCTACAATTAAATTCAAAAAAAATTAACATTCATTGAAATGACGTGGATAACATATTATGATATACAATCCCATGTATATTATGTGGTCATAAATATATACACTAAAGAAAATATTCTTCAAAATTAACAAATATATACGTGTTATTGTAGGTTATGTTGGGAATATCAAGGTTGGTAAGAAGCCTTCAAATAGTAGAGAAATATTTCTAGTTATTTACAATTTTTTTTGGCAATATGGTTTTGATTTTTGCAAAACATAAATACTAGTGAAATACTTCTAGTTATTCACAATTCTTGCTTTTTAGACAATATGGTTTTGATTTTTGCAAAACATAACTAAGGGATTTTATTGAAAGAAGTGAATTCAAATAATTAGATTTTTTCTCATAAAAACTTATACATTCATATATTAAAAAAACAACTTATGGATTCCACTTCATACATTTAAAAATTATCAATTTATAGATTTCACTAAAGTTTTGAATATCATTTATACATTATCAAAAAAAAAATAGGCATGCCATGCAACTTGTAGAAGCGTAGGAGTTTTATTTCCCCGAGATACTCATAAATACCATGTTAAAATAAATGTATGCGATCAATATCCAATATCCAAAGGCGTTGTCTAACTCAATTAATTATGTTAAAAGGAGTTCTCTAACAAGATTGGGAATATTTATGTTAATTGAAGTATAGCCTTTATTTAATTAAATTGACTAGAATTTATTTTTCATTAGGCTAGAAAATCAGATCACATTCAGTATCCCGCTTTATATTCTTTGGATATAAATATGAAACAAGGGCCGTATAATCTAATCTTTGGATATAAATATAAAAGAAGGTTTCCTAGTTATTTTTTGTATTTTATTTTATCCAATATTGGTGAGGAATGGTTGCATTTACAGATTTGAGTGAGGTTTTTCATCAATCTGAATTCATTTATACATTCAAAAAAATATAATTTAAACAACAAAAGAATAACTATTTTATCTAAATTTATATGACCCAATTCCATTTCCAAAAAAAAATCAAAAAAACAAAAAAATAAAAATTTAGCCACTTCAAAAAAAAAATGTGTGAAAATGATTTATAAATGGATGTTCGTATATCTGAAGACTATACAACAATGAAATTATAGCGATGAAGCTGCTCTTCTCTTTGATAAGAACTAGAGAGGCGCAGCGTGCACATATATTTATCCAGTCAACGCGCAGCTGCGCACACATGAAGCTTTCTAAACAAATCTAAATTTTAATCCAACAGCTGTAAAAAACGTTGGAATATTATGTTAATTTTTTGTCATCACAGTGACTAGGGCTCGCTGAGTGTCTCCAAAGGAGAGCGTTATCGTTTACAGTGCGTGGTCATTGAGGCTGGGTGACGTCAATTCTCTTACGTACTCAATTCCTACAGAGTTTGTTTCGGACTCGGAACTTGGCAATCTTGTTTGATAGGTTCCCGGAAGGTGGGGCGTTTTAGTGAGAGTTTAGACGAGTATATGTTCATTATTTCGGGTACACAGCATTTCCATTTTCAAATTGAAAACTCAATAATAACATTTTTGAAGGTTGTGTTGTATCTGAACCTCCAACCATTGAATTAATGGAGGAAATAAATAGAACACGCCAAGGCTTACAAGTACGTGAAGTACCTCACGGGCTTTTGTATTTAAACAAACATTTATACATTTATAGGGATACGAAAAGTCAGTGGTTGTAACGGTCTAGGGATGTGGTGTCACCATCCAACAATCTCCACCTTGACAACAATTTACAAGCCAAGAATACCTCGCCCAACAAATTCAATCATCACTTTTCATGCAAGCCAAGAGAAGTCCAACACCACCACAACTTCTCTAACAATACTGGTTGTGTGAGCATGTCTCCATAGTTTGTAGTGGTTGCATGAACAGGTCTGTAGAATTTGGTCCAGTATGGACCACTCCACCTCATCCGAATCAACATAACCACAGGCTAAATCACTGCAACCACTGTAGGTGATACTTGTGCCTCAAATCACTCATTTCCAATGCTCTTTACCTGGTTTTTCCATATGTCCACTAACAACACAAACTACATGTGAAATATTTAGTCTTGAACATTACATCGCAAACATCAACCTTCCTGCATATGGTACACAAGACATATAATTGTTTCATTCCTTACTACCATGACATAAACCTTGAAGAAAACTTACAATGGAAAGCTAAAGGGATATCTACGGTTTGGCAATGTTCATATTGAAACTCATACCCTAGACTTTTGTTGTGATAACCACATCTTACCATTTTTCCCATCTATGTGTACTTCCATGCCCAATAATTGTTTTATTGCTCCTAGATCCTTCATCTAAAACATCCTAGCCAATCGAACCTTTAACCTGCTAATCTCAACCATTTTTGGGCTTGCAACAAACATATCATCAACATATAAAACCAAGATAATGAAAATGTGATTGAAACTTTTGAAGTAAACACACTGATCATACTCACTTCTAGTAAAATTTTGTCTTACCATGAAGGAATCAAACATCTTGTACCATTGTCTAGGTACCTTAAGGATATATAATGATTCCCTGAGTTTGCAAACAAATATCCCTTTGTGATCATGAACAACATCTAATTGAACTCCATGTACATATCTCTACTAGTGATGATTTTTTGGGCAATAGAATCCTACAATCTATATCATTTATCTCCATCACTATAACCAATAGAGATATTAAAATCAAGTAGAAATTCAAAGATTGTAATTATGGAATTAACTTACAATTTACCAATACATATAGCCCCATCCCTTTCTTGCTCATATGTATCGGCCATTGATGCCATAAACAAGTAGACGCCCTTGCTTCCTTAGATGCCACCATTGCTTCATTTACTTGAGTGTTTCCTTCTAGTTTGTAAAAGCTTCCAATATTTGTATCCTTCATAACCATCAAGATGCCTTTGGATGCTCCACCTTGAACTATAAACCTACAGCCTCCAAAATACAAAAATCCCAAAGAAATTAATTTATTTTTAAGGTCTGGTACATTCATCAACGTTCTTACAATACCATGGAACATGTTAATATTATACTCTCAATCCCAACAATCTTACAAGAATTATTATTTCCCATAAAAATAACAGTGTCATCTATAGATTGGTAAGAAGAAAACCAACTTCTATGTGAACACATGTGATGGGAAGCACCGAAATATAGAAACCATTCTTATAGATATTGTAAGATACTACAAATGGACAAAACTTCATCAAACATACCTAAAATTGATTCAACCAAATTTTCTTCCTTACTTGAGTCTTCCTTGAATTATTTTATCTTCCAAAAATATTTCTTGAGATGCCATGATTTATCGCAGTATGAACATNTTTTTTTTTTTTTTTTGACAAAACTGGGTAATGGATTTTTAATTAAAGAAAATAGTGGCGAAGCCACTGATGCAGATACAGAAGGACTGAGATATACTTTACTTAATCGGTTACAAATCCTGGTGGCTATGCCTTCCTACCAGGTGATGGAAAGAGAAAACTAACAAAGTCATTAACTGTGGAGGCTTCTATACAAAACGCCTTCTTCGTTGTAATGGTTTCAGATCTGCTTTCCATGCTTCTGAACCATTGATCAAATTACTTTGGATCATCCTGCTTGGGCTCGTCCCTCTCCGTCTTCCATTCTTTGTTCAGCTGTTTCATTTTTTCTTCCAGATTGTTGACTCTGTTTTCGAACTCTTGTTTAGGATCTCTGAATTCTTTACGTAACTTCCCCAGCTCCTCTGTTAGCCCGAATTTTGTTGTGGTGATATCAACTTCGATCATTTCCAAGTGCCTTCTAGCATCGATGTCTAAGTTATGGAGAAAATCCAATTGATGATGCAACATATTCTTGAGACGTTGCAGGTCTTCTTCCATTGAATTCAACCTTTCTTCAGTAGTGGGTTTGTTGCCCGAGCTGAACGTCGTCTCCTTCTCCTTCCTTGTTTCTCCCGGACTGCTACAGCTGTGCATGCGTTTCTCTCTTCCTTTGCTTGACTGTCTCTCTTGCCTTTGTATGCTCTGGGTACGAGGAGGCCCTTCATTGGTTCCCTTTTTATCTGCAACTTCTTCCAGATTCGGCCCCCCTAAACGATTAACACGATCTGGAGTGATGGCTCTCCCTGAAAATTCAACAACCAAATGATGTTTACATCCATCCATTCTGACATTTGCTTTGTCTTTACCTCCCTTGGCTTCTCCCCTATGTCTTGTCTCTTATGCCTTGTGGCCTTTCCAGCTCGCACCCCTTTCAACTACCTGTCTTTTTCCCCAAGTCTCAAGGCAGATCCATTCTAGTTGTGATTCCATTTATTTGTATGGTTCCAATCTGAGAGTTGGCTCCTTTGTTGGCCTCTGTGTCTGTTGATGCATTTAGACTCCGAGGGACATGGTAAATCTTGTAAGTATGAAGAATTCCAAGGAGGATCTAGATTTTCTCTAGAATGTGATGAAGTTTTGCATTTTTGACTTTGTTACGAAGGATTAAGGCTTGGATTACTAACATAGAGTCTCTTATTATCACTAGATCTTGGACGTTGTGGTTAATTGCTTGAGTTAGTCCTTGCCAGAGGGCCAGTGCTTCTGCTCTATTGTTAGATTCTGTTCCAAGTCCCCAGGCAAAGCTGAGTTCCGGGTGACCTATTGGGCTTACCAGGACTCCTCCTCCACCAGACAGACTTGGGTTTCCTTTGGAGGCCCCGTCAAAGAACAAAATGTGCTTGTTTTCCTTTCTCTTCCATTCGTCGAAATCTTGCTCCTCCTTCCGGATTTCCCAGATTTCCTAGTGAGTGTTGTTGCTTGTTTGTTGTTGCTGATCTTGGAGATTAAAGTGTTCAATCCACTGTTCCTATTCTGGCTTCAAGGGCTTTGAGTTTTTAACTTTGCAGAAGTAGGGAGTGGTCTCCCCAAAATAGGCCTTTATCTTGGTTGCAACTTGAGCTGGACTGCTTTTGGTCTCCCTGAAAACCCTGTTATTTCGCTCGAGCCAAATCTTCCAGAGTATAAATTTAGGGAGATTTCTCCAAAGGGTGGAGATTTGGCATTTTTTTTCTATCTGGAAGGGATAGAGGGAATTCCAGTTTTGGAGCAGGATGTTGGCTTCTTGTGGGACCTCAAAGGTGAAACCTAGGGACAACTTCCAGACTTCCCTGGAGTAAACGCAACTTAGGAGCAGATGGTCTATGGTTTATTCTTCTTGAATAAAAAGGGGACATCTATGAGGACCTTCTCATCCTCTTCATATTAATTTTTCTCCAGTTAGGATACCTCTATGAGCCATGTCCAAACAAACATGCATATCTTTGGGATAGATTTGGCGGTCCAGATTGCTCTCCAAATTGTTGGATCTGGGGGGACGTTAGGGACAGAAACTATGTGTTGATACCCATCTGTTGTAGTGTAAATTCCAAAGCATGTTCCCCAACCTCTCTTGTCTTTTTTCCTTTTTTTTTAGGGGGGATTTCCCTTGTAGGAAAAACTTCAGAGTGTTCCAGTCCTCTTCTAAGTTTGGAGGTATGTTAGCCATTTCCAAATTTTTCCAAACTTTTTTTTCATCATTTCCCCAAACTGATATATCCCACAAACTATTTAAATTCTGAGTTCTCATCCACACTTTGAGCTGGTTAAGATCTTGTCTCGAGCCTAGAGGTGGGTCTCCCATTATTGAGTCTTCCCAAACGTTGATCGCTTTTCCATTTCCTGGTATCCAAGTAACTTGAGGGCTAAAGTGTTTCAAAGCCTTCTGACACAGCGAGAAGATTGGGGATCCTTTCTCCACCACAGTTGGGTGATCTAGGCACTTTTTCCTTGGGCCTCGAAAGTACTTCCTCCAAAGCGATTTTTTACTCCAAGAAGGGGTCCCTGCGATTAGGTTCCATAGTATCTTTGCTCCTAGAGTTAGATTTTGTGCCTGGATGTTTTTAAAATGAAGGCCTCCTTCTAAGACAGGCTTGGAGATTTTTTCCCAGCTTATTAGATGCAATTTTTTCCCTGATTGCTTTCCTCCTTCCCATAGAATTCTTCTGAACAGTGTTTTGATTTTATGGATCGTGGAAATAGGGGAAAGTAACAGGGAGATTTGGTAGATCGGAATGCTTGCTAAAACTGCTTTGATAAGGATCACTTTGCCTGCAAGATTTATCCAGCTTGTTCCCCAGGAGTTTATTTTGTTTTTTAACTTGTCTGTCAATAGGTTCCAATGTGAAGCCTTTGGCTTGGATTTGAAAATTGGGACACCAAGGTATTTAAAGGCCTCCTAGTTGGTGCAGCCTTCCATTCCTAGAATTTTAGAGATATCTAGCATTTCCCTTGGTGTGATGTTCCATCCAAAGATCTTGTTTTTAATCAGACTTATGGTGCTGTCGGAGATTTCTGTGTAGACATCTAACTCATTTTTGAATTTCCTTGTTGTTTGCAAACTCGCTCCTCCCATCAGCAGCATGTCATCTGCAAATTGGGCATGATTTATGTCCTTTACCCCATGGGCTATCCTCAAGCCTAGGAGGTTTTTATGCATTTGGAAATGGTCTAATTGGAAGCTTAGCATTGAGGCTTGGATGGAATAAAGAAGAGGAGAAAGGGGGGCATCCTTGCTTGAGTCCTCTTGAGGCTTGAAAGAACTTAGTGGTCCTTCCATTCACTAGCGGTGCTATCCAGGGGGAGCCGATACAAGATTTTATCCAGTTTATAAAGGCTGGGAAAAAACCAAAATTTTCCATGACTCTGATCAGGAAGTTATGTCTAACCCTGTCAAACGCATTAGCAAGATCGAGCTTTATAATCATACCTTTGTCTTTCCTTTAGATGCTGGAGTGTAGATATTCTTGAACTAGGATGATATTATCCACTATATGTCTGCCTTTTATAAACCCGCCTTGGTTTTCAGGGATGATTGCCGGGAGAATTTTTTTGATTCTGGTGGCTATTACTTTTGTGAGGATTTTATAACTTGTGTTACAGAGGGAGATTGGTCGGAATCTTCCAAAATTGATTTCTCCTTTTTCTTTTGGGATAAGAGCAAGGAAAGACAACTTTGTTCCTCCTCTTAACTTGCTGCAAGTTTGAGATTTCCGTATCAGTTTCGTAAGGTTTGATTTGATTATAGCCCAACTGTGTTGAAAGAATCTGGCTGTGAAACCGTCCAGACCTGGGGCTTTGTCTAGGTTCATCTGATCAAGAGCCTCTTTTATTTCTTGCTGGGTTACTGCTTTTGTTAGACTCGTGTTGACTTTTTCTTAGATGAGGGAATGGATGAGTGAGAGGGGGTAAGCTTTAGAGTCGGTTGCAGACCGTTGAGTTTCTGTGTAGAGAGTTTCGAAAGAATCTGTCACAACTTCTTTTATGCTTTCAAAATCTGTTATTGTTTGGTTTTGAACCTGAATTTCTGTGACTTTCTTGTACTGCTTCCTTGCCTCAGCTTGTTTGCGAAAGTAGCTAGTGTTCTTATCTTCCGCTTCCAACCATAGGCTTCTCGATTTCTGTCGCCAGTAATTTTCCTCCTCTCGTAAGGATTTCTACCAATTTCTTTGGAGTTGGTCTTCTTGATGCAAGATTTCTTGGGTGATTTCCTTATTTTCCATTTCAAGCTGATGGTTCCCTAGTTTCTTTTGGGCTTCTTGGCGAATTGCAATTGGGTTTGAATGGGTTTTTACCCAAGACTTTAATGTTTCTTTTAGTCTCCTGAGTTTTTCTTCCCAAACAAAGAAGGTTGAGCCTCTTACTGTGTCATTCCAGATTTTGGTAACCAGCTTCTGGTAGCCTTCATCATGGATCCAGGCTGGATTGAATCTGAAAGGGATTGGTCCTAGATTCTTGTCAGGTGATATTTCTAAGAGGATTGGTTTGTGGTCTGACACATTGTGCAGGAGGATCGAATAGGAGGGTGTGAGGCCTAGAAGTAAAAAGGAGCTTTGGACTAAGAACCTGTCTAATCTAGCAGCAATGTGCCCCGAGCCTACCCTCTTATTTGACCACGTGTATTTACCTTTTGTTGGTTTGATGTCTTCCATCTCCCAATTGGACGTGATATCTTCTACCCATTCTCTTGTTGGGTCTCGCACAATGGAGCCACCTTTTTTCTCGGTTAGAGTTAGGGTCACATTTATATCCCCTCCGATAATGATATTATCTAGATCCTTTAGCTGCAGGTAATCTTTTAGGGAATCCCAACAAATTCTTTTTTCCTCTAACAGGACAGGCACATAAAGATTGAAGAGACTTACCAGTTGTCATTTTTCTCTCTGAAGGAGGCTGGTGTAGATCTAATGCATTCTTGCTTCAAAATTGACTAGGTCGAACTTCATAGTGTTCCAGAGGGTGCCTATGCCTCCTGAGGCTCCTCTTGTACTTTCAGTTATTCCTTGGCTTATTTTCCAGAGTGATTTTGTTGTTTTGAGGAAGTCTTTCTCTTCCATCTTGGTCTCCTGGAGTAGTAGGATATCATACTTAGAGGTTTTTATGATATCTTTTAGTACTTCTTCCTTCATTTTGCTGTCGAACCCCCTACAATTCCAGGATGTTAGTTTCATGATTTACCTGGGGGGGATGTGTGGGCTCCTTGAAGAGCCTTGGAGTGCTTCCTTTTCTGTCTTACACTGATCAGTTGTTTGATTGTTGGTTGCGAGCCATTCAGGACGTCTTTATATGTTTCTTTATCTCTTTCTTCTTTTTTTGATTTTCTTCCTCTTCCTGCTTTCTTTGGGGTGACCAAGGTGTCACTTGCCCCTTCGTATTCACTTTTTGAGGAGACCTCTCCTTCCTCTATGTATGGATCTGTGTCCTTTCCTGCTCCAGTCACTGCTTTCTCTTCTTCTATCTCTGGGGTTGGCATCTCTCTAGTTTCTAGGTTTGATTTCCCATGCAGTTCTTCAACTGGTTGGCCTTACTGAGGAGATTCTCCTGCCGTTGTTCCTGCATGATTCTGATCCAGCAATCTGAAGTTGTTTTATGTCCTTATTTCTGGTTGGTTTCCTTGTTCCGTGGGATATGTGGGGTTTGTCTTATCGTTCCTTGGTCCTTTGGCTCTGGATGAAGATTTCCCTTTCCTTGGTTGTTGCCACCCTTCTCCATTTTCTTTCTCCTTGCTTGGGTTTTTAGGGAAGTTTCGTTGGAAATGGCCGTATTTGTGGCATCCTCTGCATTTGAAAGGTAACTGTTCATAATCTAGCTTCTAATAGTGATGTCATTCTCCAACCTTTAATGTGATTGCCTCTGCAAGGCCCACCTCTAGGTCCACTTCCACACAAATGCATGCGTGGGAGTATTGATCTTTAGGATCCGCTCTGTCAATATATTGACCTAGCCCATTCCCGATTGCCTGGAGCGAAGAGGGGTTCCAGCAGTGGATAGGGATATTGGAGAGTATGACCCAGACGAGGACGTCCTTGGGTACTTTGACCACCAGGTCAAAGCTTGGTGTCCAGTGATTCAGGTATATTCCTTGTGTGCCCATGAAGTACTGCCCATTTCTGAAGATGAGATCTCTATCTTCCTGGGAGATGAATTCGAAGATGAATAATCCTCGTCCCACCACTTAGCAAGTTACACTGCTCTTGATCAACGTTTGCCAATTTCTTTGGATCCAGTTACCAGTGGTTCGAGCTGAAGGCCAAAGCCCCATGAATTTTTCGACCAATCCTCGGTCTGATAGAGAGATTGCTACACGCATTAGGTGATCCGAGGGTAGATCAATTTTGGGGATTGAATCGAGCTTCTTGACGAATCTTGGGGGTTCAGCAGGGGGAAGCTTCTTTCCTTGGGAGGCCAGGAGCTTGTGGAAGGAGGTTGCAAGAGAAGGAGGGGGTGACGCCTCCCCTCCTCCGGGGGCTGCCATAGAAGTAGCAGGGGAGCTTCAGCAGCGAAAACCCTAGGCAGTTCTCAGCAGCCGAAAAATTATAATAATGGATTATGAACATTTTATGTTACTCTTCTTTTCCTTCGAATTGGATTTGGATGTACCTCCCAATTCTCATATTTCTCTAGATCAACCTCTAGCCACCATTGATTCGGGTGTGGAGATTTCTATATTGGATTTCCTCCTCACCTCATCAGACAACAAAGCTCCCACTACAAATTCAAACTCAAGGGTGTCTATTATGATAAATCTAATAGAAGTGGCTAAATGATCCCAAGAATCAAGAAACAAACATAACAACGTCACTGCCTTATCTTCCTCATCGATTTTTACATCCATACTAGTTAACTAGCATAACGTAGTATTAAATACATTTAAATCATCAACAATTTTGGTACCTTCTTTCATTCGTAGACTATACAGTTACCTATTCAAGTAGATTTGGTTCATGAAGGAATTTTTCATGTAAAGTCTTTCCATTATTCTCCATAAGCTTGATGTGTCTCAACTCCAATGATATTAAAGAAAAAATCATCCGCCAGACACAAACAGATGGTACTAAGAGCTCTAAAATCCATATCTTTCCAATCCTCGTATGTCATACATGTAAGTCTCTTTGTCTTTCCCATCAATGTTTTGTGAAACTCAAAACTAATTTTTCAATTAAACTTCTCCACCTCGAACTTATCACTCGAGACTTTTCTCATTCTACACATAGGCTCCCTCCAAATCGAAATTAAAAGAAATTTATCAACTCGAAAAAGGAAATTATACCTCCACTAGAGTAGGGTTTCCACCTCCACAGTCACCTTCAACAACTCACAAACCATGGGGTTTTAACCACCTTTGTTCATTTTCACAGTTCACAAAATGGAAAATGGTCTCGAATCTTCCTCCCTGATAGATAGAGTGCCCAAACGGTTACCTTGATAGTCATTCTTCGTGCATGAATGACCAATGGTCGGAGGACTACTTCCTGACTCACTGACACCCTTGGTTGGATTATTCCTCAACCCTCTATGTGTGCTTCACGTCCAGTTTGACCCTCCTCTTCTCTCACATAGCCAAGCAATTTGGATTCAACGTGGTTTATTTCTTTGCTCTAATATTAATTGTTGTATTTGATCCCCCAACTAGTGAATTAATGGATAGAGAAAAAAACATAACACAACAAACAACAAATAGATGGGGCCAAGTTTTCTTTTAATGCTTCTGTCAACTAGTGAAGAAGAATGAGGTTTACAAGTATATGAAGCACTTCACTAACTTATGTATTTAAACAAACATTTTGCAATCATTTATAGGGATATGAAAAGCTAATCTCTTGGAAAACCATAGCCATACTTGAAAAAGAAGAAACGAGTTGTAACCATTGAGCGATGTGTTTTCACCACCCAACAACTTGGTGTTGTTTCTATTGAGTTTTTTGGCTATGTTGAAATATAAAATCTCATCTTATCTTTTGAAAAGGTCTAATGACCATGGTCTATTTTTCATATTCTAAAATAATTATTTTTTTTATTTTGTTTACGAAGGCTTCCATATATGTTTAGTTATCTCTACCATTTATTGAAGAGTGTGTCAATCAAACGTGTTTAATGTTTCACATACTTAGAATGCCAGTTGAACTCTTGGTTACAATGAAGTCAGATTGTCATTCAAACCAATCGTATTACACCTTTTAACAAGAAATAAACAATGGAACTAAAACTTGGAAATATTTTCTTCTATACAAGATTAGTTAGCCCCAATGATTCTATTGCATTAAAGTATAATGGTAGAAAATAGGTTTGCATCCTACTCACTAGGTTAACACAAATAAATTCTCATAATGGCTCTTTGCCTCAACCAACCTTAATTGTAATAAACCATACAAATTACTTCTTACCTATATTTTCCAAACATTGCTAAGTCACTCCTCCTCTAGCCTTCTCGTCTTTCTTATCTGTAATGGGTCCTGACACAAGTACCTTTCCCACACCTAAAAACATCATCTACCCTCTCCTCTAATCACTCTTCTTTGTGCACCTGAAACTTCTTCATTGCAAGTATTTTTGAGATTGCTCATATACCCATTTTAGCAAACTACTAACCAACACCTCCTAAACCACTTTACTATCCACTACAATCCTTTTTTCTTCTAGTTGCAAAGGAACATAACAAATCTTTGGCATCTCAAATTCTTTAATGAAATCTACACACATCGTCACTTTCCCATTACCTCCTGTTTGTTTTTCTTCCATAAGATGTAACCTAAATTATATTACATCCTTCTTCAACCGGTAACTATCTTTCTTCCATCATCTATAACTCTTGTGCCACACTACCAAGGTATTTCCAATACGTTGTGACATGTATATATAGGGAAAACATCACACATTATACTATAGCTGTAATCTCCAATGTGAAACTTAATTATTCATTTCTCAAACATAGTGAGCTTATGCCTCTTTTACAACCAAGATACTTTCTATGCATTTGTGTGACAAGTAAACTTCAACTTTAAATTTTGAATAACCTTGGAAGAAACCAAATTCTCTATACTACCACAATCTACATTTAATTACATCACTTGCCTTCAAATTTACACTTCATTTTTAAAATATTATTTTTGCACCCATTCCTTCCTAATATCCTTCTCTAGTTGTAACAACACTCTTCTAGTTGTAACAACACTCTTCACAACAAAAAGTTCTCTCCTTACTCTCACATTAGAGTGACTTCTTCTTGGGAGGTCGATTCTATTTCTTCAACAACATGAAGTCTTACATCTTCTCTTTCTCCACCACTTTGATTCTCGAGACACTTATATGCTCAATTTTCATCTACTCCACATCGAAAACAAATTGTATCCAATCTTCCACGTTTACCTCTTCCTCTAGTGGAAACATGTCTAATGCCTTGACTCCTACTTTCTTTCAAAATCTATTTTTTTTTATCAACCTCTCAAGGCTATCTTATAAGCCTCAACTATTGATAAAAAATGTAACATGTTAAACTCATCTTGAATAGTAATTAAATACCATTTACATATCTAGCAACGGACTTGATGCTTTCTTCACGATGTCTTGATATTATGGGTAGTTTGTATAACTCTTTCATGTATTCACTCATTCACATATAATTTTCTTCAAGTTTTTCAATAGGCCAAATAGAAGAATAATCCATAAGAAAAAAATTTCCCTTCCTCTAAAAAATCATTCTATCGCAATTCTCGATCTCCTCCTTCCATTTCATTAGTCAATCTAAATGAAATTTATCCCACCTCTATGATGCACGACTATTTAGCTTTGTGCATGGAAACTCTTAGTATTAGGCCTAGGATCTTCAATCTATGAAAAATTGAAGAATCCATCTCTTTTATCCATTCAATGAACTCTTAGGGATTCAAGCTTCTATGATACATGAAAATATCAAATCTAGGTTTCTATAAGGGTGCTACTAATCCATATTGTGAAAGGAATGAAATTGAAAATAGGAAAGTAAATGTGACAAAATAAAGTAAAGAGGATAATATGGCACAAAATTGCGACAAAGTAAAGTAAAGAGAATAATATGGGAAACAATAAACTCTTTATTAAATGGAAAAATACTTAGAACTACAGTAAGAATGAATGTTCTCCTTTACAAATGAGGCTCGTATATATAGTAATTATCAGGGTGCCTTATAGGAGTCATGTCTTTTCATTGTTTCATTGATATTTTTTTTAATTTTCAAATACCATGGGTTACACAAAATCATGGGTGAATACCCTAGGTGAATTCCATGGGTTGCAAAATCCACAGACATGGATTTTCTCCACTTCTTATTATTATTGTTCTCCCACCAAATACCATGGGTGTATATTCTTGATGGTAAAAGGAAACAATTGTTGTGGTGATTCAGTGGAAGAGGTGTATGACCACTAATTACCACTTGGATTAGTCCTTCCCCCTTAGGAAGCAATGGTCCCCGTAATATTCCATATATAATATAGTATGTAGACCATAAATATTTAGCAAGCAATGGAAGAAAAACAATAATGTAACCATATCAATATCATAATAATACCATAATAACACCGAGAAGAGCACCTTTATTACTGATAGCAATGTTCACTTCCCTCTTCAAGGGGGAAACCTCCAGCAGAGAAGATCTATATTACAATAATATCCAAGAAAAAACTTCTCATACCCTCTACTCCTATTTATACTAAATCTATCTATCCAAAAGAACAATCTAGAGGAAGATCCTTCTAGAAGCGGAAGCTTCTACTAGGTTTTGTTACATTTGACTTATTCTTCCTTATTTCTAGGCATTATTAATATTGTCCTTTATTACATGAAAATATGGTATTCTACCTACATGAGGGGTTAGGGATGTTAGGTCCCTAACATGCCCTCCCCCTTAAAAATAGCCTTGTCCTCAAGGCTTGAGATGAGTAAATTGTTGCAGAATGGTAACTGGTTCTCAAGTGGCATTTGTTGGAGTTGTATCTTTCCACTGGACTAACACTTCCTTGATGGTGTGCTAATGAATATGATGCTCACGCTGGTCCAAAACTGCTTGTAGATGCAACCAGATGGAGCCTTATTCATCCAACTCGGGAAGGCTTGTTTGAGTTTGGCACTTAGTCCTAATAACCTTCTTTAAGAAGGAGACATGAAAAACTGGATCAAGCTTTGAATGATTGGGAAAAGATAACTACTAGGCCACATGTCCCACATGCTTGAGAACTATATAAGGACCATAAAATTTAGGCACCAGTTTCTGAAAATGGTCGGCCTTGAGTGAATTTTTCTTATAAGGTTGCAGTCGAAGAAACACGTGGTGTCATTCAGAGAGACCTTGATCTTCTTGTTGCTTCATGGGATTCTGAGCCATGACGAAATTATCTTTGAGGGTACGGGGAATATCCTCTCAAAATGTAAGTGTTTGGTCAACCGCCTTGACCTTCGAGACACCTCACATGTATGAGAGAACTAAAGGTGGATTTTTTCCATATACTGCATCAAAAGGAGTCATGTGAGTATTTGTATGGTAAGAAGTGTTGTACCACCATTCAGCTAGTGGTAACCATTGAGCCCACTAATTTTTCCTTTCATATGCAAAACACCTAAAATATGATTCCAAACACTTGTTGACAAATTCAGTTTGACCATCATATTGGATATGATAAGTTGCATTGAGATGCAATTGGGTGCCCTGTAGCATGAAAATTTCTAGACAAAAATTTCTAGTGAATGTGGGATCTCGATCAGAAACAATAGAATGAGGCATGCAATGAAGCTTGAAGACACGATCCATCAAAATTTGAGCCATAGTGGAGGTGGTAAATGGGTGTTGAAGAGAACATAAATGAGCATACTTGGAAATACGATAAATGACCACCATGATGGTTGACTTATTGTCTGATTTAGGTAAGCCCATTGTTGGAACAGGGGTAGACCCAGGGTTCAAAGCTTCAATAGTGCACCAACAAAACCCTAAGTACTGGCCCTTTCGGCAACACCTGTGAAGCAGATGAAGTCTCACCCGAGGTAGAGGCAAGGGGGGTTGCAAGACTCATATGTCTGCAACCTAGCTGGGACACGGATTTGTGATTACAATACCTTAACAGAGCACTTAGCAGTTAACATTCATTAGCATTTAACCCTTATTTACATCGCAGATTCAAACCCTAATTACATAGCAGCGCAGTATTCCACAAGATCTTATACATCCAACACTTAGCACATAGAAATAGATCAGATCTAGCATTCATTCACATTACTAAGCACTAATCTATTATATCAGATGCATCTAACATATGTCATTGCACTAAGCATACATCACATCAATAACATAACAACTATAATGTGCAAAGAAACCACAACATAGGATATACGTGGTTCACCCCAGTGTGGGGCTACGTCCACCAAATCTTCTCTTTCTTTATTGTCTTCCCTCAATATTCTACAAGCACAGAGCCATAAGAACCTACTCTGCATAGGGTAGGAGATCTGCGCGCACCTCACCAGATCCTCCTTCCCCGAGTTAGGTTTAAGCACAAAGCCTTCTTACAATATGCACACAAGCTTATTACAATCACTTGCACTTAGCTCTGCAAGTTCTTAACACACAATATGCACAAAGTCTCTAGCTTCGCACTAATCTGTTTCCACTAGATCTCTTCACTTAGCACACTGACCTCTTCTTACATCACCTAGATATTTATTTATACATTACAAAAGGGCCTAAACATGGGTAAACCCATGGGTCGATATCCCATACCCGTTACATAAACCCTAAACCCAAAAATTCCCTAAGAAGGGGCCAAGATCCCACGATCTCTGCTTCACATTTCACTCTGCCTTTGACTAGCTTGTCGAAGTCCCAAAATCGGTCAAACGTGACCCAAGTTCTCCAAAACTTGGTCAAGGGCCAACAAGCCCCCAACACTCACTTGTGACTCATCCCCAGTCACTCTGATCGGGGTAACTCTACCTCAAATGCCTCGAGATTGGCTTGAGTTTCTTTGACATGCTGCTTTGCCAGAGCCTCCTTCTCAGTGAACTCTTGAATGACCTTCTTGGTGACAGGTCCTTCCAATCGTTTTTCAACTGAGGTGACCACTTGTTCTAGTTTTGCACCTTGTTCTAGTTTTGCACCTTGTCCTTAAATCTCCTCAAAAAGTATGCAAGTTGCATCCTACACTGGCTGGAGTTTACTTCCATGACCTTACTCTGAATGGCATGGGCTTGTTGCTGAACCATGCAATGTTCCTGGGCTATTTTCATCCTCTCGACTGGTGATAGTAGCTTCAACTGCGCTTGCACTGTTGTTGCTTGTTGTTTTTCCTCCTGGAGTTGTGACTCCAGTGTCCTGAGCTCAGGGTCCTCTGCAAGGCGCTCATAGGTCCGCGCACTTCAACTGTTGAGTTGTTTTCATTCCAAGGATAATGCCTTGATTCTCTCAACTGTGCTCCTCGTAGTTTCTTCTCTTAGATCTCGCACTTCCTGCAGAGTGTGTGGCACTGCTTCTAACTCCAGTTCGACTATCCTCTGTTGGAGCTGTTGAATGGCTTTGGAAAGCTTCCCTACTTGCCTTTCTATTGGGTCTTCTTCCATCTGTTCTAAGCCTGTCACAGATTGAAGTGATCTAATGACTGCTTCTTTAACTCCAATTTTCTCTGTTAGAAGTTGTTCCTTCTCCTTCTAGATCTGCGCTCTATCTTCTGCAAACTTGGCTTGGATGTCGTATTTTTCCTATTGCGCAACCCAACGTTGTTCTCTAGCTTCCTCTTTTTCTTTCTTTAAGGCCTCTGTGGCCTGTTCCTTTTCCTCTAGACACGACGAAGGTGAGCTTCGGTCGCATCTGCTATTCAGCAGAGCTGGGAAGGTTCGTCTCCCAACTTTGTTCCTTTTGATGACGGGTGATCAGGGGATCAAATTTTGCTCAAAAATTCAAAGTGCTCGGAATCGCTTCAAACTGGACGAGAGCGTAGGCCTCATCATTGCGAACCCAATGCAACTCGTTTCGTCTCAAACGGACGTCAGGAGCGAGAGATATTGTAATCTATTCAGAATGTCAAACAGGCAAAAAAAGGATGTTGACTGTACAGTCCGTACAGGATGACGTGGCAGGGCCGTACGACCATACGCTGACATGGCATGTGATGACATGGCAGTGTTTGGTTGGTAGATGTGGTCGAATGGTGTTTCGAAATGTGTCAGCATGTGGTTGGTGGTTTGGTGCCACGTGGCCCAGTCATGGGCTGCCACGTGGCACCCTTATATTGGTTGTTTGATCAAAATATATTGGAGTCCATGGGGTTCGACCCTCGGACCTCCCCACCATATAGAGCCTTCACAAAGTCCGCCCGACCAATGGACCATCGGTTACGCCTTGTTATGTATGCGAGTTATTATGTATTTGAATTTGCATATTGTAATGTTTGGCGGGGGGTCGGGCCGGGGCTTAGCCCCGACCCGTGGTCATATCATTTGTTATATGTGACCATATATATATATCGCGTGGGGTTTTGTGTTTTCAAATATAAAACCCGTGGTTCTATTGTATGCCATGTGACCCTTATGCTATACAGAAATGCGTTCGGGTTTTTAAAAAATGGTTCAAACGGTTGTAGAAACGACCCGACATGTGTCATTGCTCCATTTGGTTGCAGACGGAGCCCTTTTTATCATAGCGCGAGGTCATATTATGACCCATATGCTTGAGGTGCTAGGCGATTAGGGGCTGGCACGCCCATAACCATCCTACAGTTCGCACCGTTGGCGCGGTTGCGCCCGGTGCTGGTTTTTCACACTTTAAATTGCGTGTGTGCTAGGTTCATGTGACAAGGGTGCGTTTTGTAGATGCAGAGACAACAAGCTTGAAGAGGGGACTTCCAGGAGGCCTAACTTCTTCGTTTTTCGACCGATTGAGGTGCCGAAAAAGCCCAACTAGGGGTTTTTGGACGCTCTGAAGCCATTGGAGAAGTCTGTTGGTCAGTTTGAGCATTGTAAGGCATGTTTTTGAGCACTTAGAGCAATTAATAATAATGATCCATTGGAAGATGGACCAGGAGATGTAGCCCAAGAGAGGGGTGAACTCCTTTATCAATTGTTGTGTTTATGTGCTTATGTTCATTGATTATGTTGTTGTTTATTTGTATCTTGCATGAGTAAT
>ML797553.1:626660-649545 GCA_009831015.1 Picea engelmannii
CCACCGGTTACGCCTTGTTATGTATGCGAGTTATTATGTATTTGAATTTGCATATTGTAATGTTTGGCGGGGGGTCGGGTCGGGGCTTAGCCCCGACCCGTGGTCATATCATTTGTTATATGTGACCATATATATATATATATCGCGCGGGGTTTTGTGTTTTCAAATATAAAACCCGTGGTTCTATTGTATGCCATGTGACCCTTATGCTATATAGAAATGCGCACGGGTTTTTAAAAAATGGTTCAAACTGTTGTAGAAACGACCCGACATGTGTCATTGCTCCATTCGGTTGCAGACGGAGCCCTTTTTATCATAGCGCGAGGTCATATTATGACCCATATGCCCGAGGTGCTAGGCGGTTAGGGGCTGGCGCGCCCATAACTGTCCTACAGTTCGCACCGTTGGCACGATTGCGCCCGGTGCTGGGTTTTCATGCTTTAAATTGTGTGTGTGTTAGGGTCATGTGACAAGGGTGCGTTTTGTAGATGCAGAGACAACAAGATTGAAGAGGGGACTTCCAGGAGGCCTAACTTCTTCGTTTTTCGACCGATTGAGGTGCCGAAAAAGCCCATCTAGGGGTTTTTGGACGCTCTGAAGCCATTGGAGCAGTCTGTTGTTCAGTTTGAGCATTGTAAGGTATGTTTTTGAGCACTTTGAGCAATTAATAATAATGATCCATTGGAAGCTGGACCAGGAGATGTAGCCCAAGAGAGGGGTGAACTCCTTTATCAATTGTTGTGTTTATGTGCTTATGTTCATTGATTATGCTGATGTTTATTTGTATCTTGCATGAGTAATCCTTAAATTAATGTGTTGCAAAGTTGATCCATTTTCTTTTAACACATAAAATTTACTTGCAAATAATTTCAAGATTTCAAGTCTTCTTCATTTTTAGATCAACGGGAGCACAGTAGACACTACGCGGTTGGAGTGGAGGGATTTTTGTACCCCTTTCAACTCTACTTAAATTATTTCATATATGGTCTCTTTTTTGGCTTAATTGCGTTGTAAGATATCTTCTGAGGTATCTGAGACAGTGACGATGATGAAATCTATGTCATCCATCGTGAGCACAGTCTACATATGTGGTTTAGTAGATTTGGACTTCTTTCGCGATGTAGGTTTCGTGGGGGAAACCTTTCTTTTCTTGGAGGTCTCAAATTCATCAATAAGATCCCTAGGTGGTGTTACTTCGCTTTGTTTCTTCTCATCTTCTTCTCCTTTGTATTATTCTTTGTCTACTTCTTCATCACCTCCCCCTCCAAGTGATTCTGAAGTAGTCTCTTCTGATGCGTTGTTCAACTTTTGTACCTCTTCCTTTTCTTCCTTCTACTGCTGCTGGGTGCGTCATACTCTTCCTGAGTGACCAGAGGACTTCCGATTAGGTCGGGGTCGGATAGTTCTTCCTGGTCGACTGGTACAAGGAGCTCTGCGGGCCAATCCTTTGTTATTTCTTCCATGTCCTCCTCATTGATCTTGTAGTAATATTGGAGCTCTTCTTTATGTTCGTCTCCTCATGTAGTGATATAAATAAAATGTATTTCTGCGCAGAACTTCACAAATGGTCTGAACCTATGCAGGGTATTCGGTGTCATGCGATGGGAAGACTCAATAGCCCTCTTCAACTGCAGGTAATAGGTGTGGAACAATGCATTTGACTGTCATTGTTTAGCCATGTCTCTCAAATACTAGAGTGTGGTGAACTTCGCAGCTAAGGGTTATGATGGCTCAATCTCAAGGAAGGTTGCACCTTCCGGCATCTCCCAAGTAATGAAGGCGATGAGCATAAACAACCAACTAAAATGAAACTCACAGCCCTGATCTTGAGCTTCGCAGCAATATTACTCTAACTAGTTGACGAGGAAGCTCGCCCAGCTCATTTGTATCCCTTCCATGCATTTTCCTGCGAGGTCGACGACAAACCCCGTGACCTGCATGGGTATGTTCTTCCTTACTAGATTACCAGCAATCAACTGGCAAGCTAGGTGCACTGCACCATTCTGGATGAAGGCTACCTTGTATCCCTGCTTCCCCTTTTCCACATTTCCATCGGTGTCTTTAATTCTCTGTGCCAGGGAACGATCTGTAGCCTTCCCTAGATAAAATTCTTATGGTTTTGGTCCTTGCATGCTTAATCTGGTGATCCGATGGATTAGCACTGAATCAACTATGATACATCTATCCAACCATAGGTAACCACCATGGAAGCATGACAACAGGATTTTAACGCATGCGTTAACATCCTGGTGCCTTCCAAAGTGGGGTATCTTCATTACGTTCAAGATGGCGGACCTCATGATGTCCATGTTCCACGGCTGGGGGATGATCTTCGAATTCCTCCCCTTTGTCTTGGTCAAATATTTTTATGGTGTGATCATACCATAGTTCTTGCGGTCTCCTAAGTTATAGTCCCTGATCTTAAACATCGAAATCCTCTCCAACTACGGTCTGATTGCGCATATCCCCTTCGGGAGGTATGCAGTGATGACTATGTATTCGAAGTCCCTCAGGAAACTGTCTCGACTAACTGTGCCAACTAGAGGCAGGATGTAGTGTGGAAAGATAGATGGGATGAGCTTCGCATTCGCTAGGTCATCACGATGCTTCGTTCGTTTCTCTGTCGTAGCTCGAGATGATCCAGATCCATGAGCAGCCGACGGGGATGCTTGCACTCCTCTCATTGACGAGGCTTGGATGCCTGCAGACATCACCTTCTCGACCATGAGGTCTATTAGGATCTCTTCGACGAATTTTTCTAATGCGCTAATTTCATCTAACATGCACACTTGAGATTTGATATCTCAGGTCGATGAACAACACTCAATGTAACAGAATGGATGGCGATATCTCAATAATCATTGCGCAAAAGGAACTAATTGTCTGTGGGCTCGGATAATCATAATTGGCAAAAGTTTTCTCGGTGCAATGCTCGACAGGATAAATAGACAACGTCATAATGGATTCTTCCAACGGGCAGGAACGCCTCAATCAATTCTATTCCATCTGTTATGGCGCGGTCCCAACGGTCCAGTGGTGAATGTTTCGGAAATAACTGTGTTTCTAGCCATTCTGAAGCATCATTCTAACAGTCGAGGCGACTCCAACATTCATATTGCTTCATCATGGTGAAGTGACAATTTACGATGTTCTGATATCCTGACAAAGTTCTAGTTCTGCAAACCTTCTTTTTGCGGAGTCCTCTCTAGAAATTCCTGTAACTTTTCTAACTTTGTTTTCTTCTTACTGAGCTTTTTCGCTTTCTTTCCTGAAATCTGAGTCATTGGTTTCCTCTTTCCATTATCGTTATTATCTCCTCTTGGCATGGTAACTTCGCACTGTGGAGGGTCTTTCATAGGGTTCGAGGGTAATACTTCTTCTCTTTCTGGAGTAGGTTCTCTACTCTCTTGTACATATAGGTGTTTCAAGTCTTCATGTGTTCTTTCAACTTTGATGTCTGGATCTCTGGTCCTTATTACCTTCGACTGGTCCTCTTGTTCTTTTAGTAAGTGTGTTATTCTCCTAGCCATGAAATCTCTTAGTTCTTGCTTTTTGTGTTCTAGATCCTCCTCTTCTCATTTCCTCCGTATCTGATCTTTCTCAATCTAGGTTTTTCCTAGCAAAATAGAAAATGGGGCATTGTTCTCAACAAATTTAACGATCTCAAATTCTTCTTCTGTCGAAGTTCCATGAGCACTCATAGGTATCTGGGTGAGTCTTCCACATAGGGTTATTAGTTTTCCTCTAAATAATCCTATTGCTCCCAATGAAGAAACCATAGCGGGTTTTCCCAAAATTTCCCAAGTTCTTTCTGTCATGATATTCACCTGTGTTTCCTCATCCAGGACACAGTCTATGTCAAAGTCTCATATTCTTGTTTCGATGCATTCCTTCTCTTTCAAGATCTCTGATAAGTTGATATCTTTGTGATCATTAAGGATTTCTTTCATCTGTAATAATACAGTCTCTGGTTCTTTCTTGGGTTCTATCATATCCTTATTTTCTTGGCATGTCTCATAGTTTTCTTGTCTCATATTCATATTTTCAACTTTGGCAATCATTCTAGGGCAGTCCAAAACTTCATGTCTAGTAGCCTTACAAAAAAGGAAAATAGGACCTCTACCAGGGCATTCCTTATCAAGATGTCTCAGTCTTCTGCAACTATAACAAAGAGTTAACCCTCACTTTCTCTTGAACGATCCCCAACCTTTCCTGTACTGCACAGTGGGATCACAGTGGTGGGTCTGAAAAAAATTCTTTATAGGATCCTGCATCCACTTGTTAGTCCAACAATTCTTTCTATGCATAGGAATAACATATCTTTCATTATTTCTATCAGATCTATTCATATCAAATCTTCTTTCTTCTAGTTGTACCCTAGTTTTCAGACTAGGACCAAATCTATTAAACATACGTAGATCCATTCTTTCGAAATAAAAAATTTCACTTATCTTACCTTTATCAAAGCAAAAAGATTCAAGATCTTACTTCTTTTCTTCAGATCAGACTTCTCTTCTTAGCACAGATCCTCGCAATTCAAGTAGAATACTGCGTACTAGGGCAACATATATACACACATAACTTTCTCTTTTCTTCAGTTTCCAACAATCACAGTTTCAGGTCTCGACAACAAAACCATTTGTTGGCACATGGGCAGACCCAGGGTTCAATAGTTCAACAATGCACCAACAAAACACTAACTACCGACCCTTTTGGCAACACCTGCGAAGTAGATGAATTCTCACTCGAGGTAGAGGCAGGGGGGGTTGCAGGACTCAAATGTCTGCAACCTAGCTGGGATACATATATGTGATTACAATACCTTAACAAAGAACTTAGAAATTAACATTCATTGGCATTTAACCCTTATTTACATCGCAGATTCAAACCCTAATTACAGATCAGCGCAATATTCCACAAGATCTAATATATCCAGCGCTTAACACATAGAAATAGATCAGATATAGCATTCATTCACATTACTAAGCACTAAGATATTATATCAGATGCATCTAACATATATCATTTTACTAAGCATACATCACATCAATAACATAACAAATATAATGCACAAAGCAACCACAACACAGGATATACGTGGTTCACCCCAGTGTGGGGATACGTCCACCAACTCTTCTCTTTCTTTATTGTCTTCTCTCAATCTTCTACAAGAACAGAGCCACAAGAACCTACTCCGCATAGGACAGGAGATCTGCGCGCACCTCGCCAGATCCTCCTTCCCCGAGCTAGGTTTAAGCACAAAGCCTTCTTACAATATACACACAGGCTTCTTACAATCACTTGCACTTAGCTCTGCAAGTTCTTAACACATAGTATGCAAAATGCCTTTAGCTTTGCACTAAGCCGGTTCCACTAGATCTCTTCACTTAGCACACTGGCCTCTTCTTACATCGCTTATCTATCTATTTATACATTACAAAAGGGCCTAAAAATGGGTAAACCCATAGGCCGACATTCCATACCCATTACATAAACCCTAAACCCAAAAATTCCCTAATAAGGGGCCAAGATACCGCGATCTCCACTTAGCCTTGCGCTCCGCCTTCGACCTACCTGTCGAAGTCACAAAATCGGTCAAATGTGACCCAAGTTCTCCACAACTTGGTCAAGGGCCAACACGCATAATAAAATCCATAGAGATATCCCTCCAAATAGCAAGTGGAATCAGAAGCGGTTCTAGTGTGCCGAGAGTTTTGACTGTTTCACCCTTGTTTCATTGAAAAACATCACATTCTTCCACAAAAGTGTAAATGTCTTGTTTCATACCATCCCAAAAAAAAAGAACATTTGCCCCGGTCATAGGTTTTTGTAAACCCTGAGTGCCCCACTATGGGTGTAGCATGAAGCTCAGAAAAAACCATGGGTTTAAGTTGTGATTGTTTACTTAAATATAAACGGCCTTTGTAGATAAGCTCATCATTGTTCCAAGAGTACCCTCAGGAAACTGGAGAATTGGCTTGCAATTGTTGGATCAGATGTGAAATTTTTGGATCTTGTATCCATTCTTGGAGAACATCTTGGAGCCAATCTTGTACAATGAACGAGAGGGAAAAAAGGGACCCTTCATCTTCATACTTTCTTGAAAGAGCATCAACAACCACATTTTCTTTTCTTTTCTTGTAAATGATTTCATAATCATATCTAAAGAGCTTAGTCACCCATTTTTGTTGTGTTGGGGAGGAAGGGCATTGCTCCAGAAAATACTTGAGGCTTTGATGATAAGGGCGCCAGAGATCCACTACATGCAAAATAGCCAACCTTTCCTTTTCATAGATTGATTGGCCCAAATGTCTCTCTGACAGTTTTTTTCTGGTAAAGGCCAAAGTACGATCATATTGCATAAGGACTGCTCCAATTCCTCTCCCGGAAGCATCACATTCTAGGACAAAGGTATTTGTGAAATCAGGAAGGGTCAGGACCATAGTGGTTCACATAGATTCCTTCAAGGATTGAAAGCCCTGATCAGCTACGGGATTCTAAGTGAAAGAATTATTTTTAAGGAGAGAAATAAGAGGCACCGCAATATTTCCATAATTATTAATAAACTTGAGATAATATCATGTTAAACCTAGAAAACAACGCAAGCTTTTGAGAGTCTTTGGGCGAGGCCAATCATATGACCCAAGTACTCGACTTCTGAGGCTCCAAAAGAACATTTAGTATGTTTGAGGAAAAGTTGGTGCTCATAGGGTAAATGTCCATGTTTTACTATATATGAGGATATCATCAAAGAAAACTAAGACAAAATGATGGAGAAAAGGACAAAAGACATGATTCATGAGGCTTTGGAAAGTGGAGGGAGAGTTACACAAGACAAAGGGCATGGCCAAAAAATTATAGTGGCCCTCATGAGTTCGAAATGAATTATTAGGAATGTCTGCCTCTTTCACTCGTATCTAGTGGTAGTCAGAACGAAGATCAAGTTTAGTAGAGAACTGGGAACCACTCAATTCATCCAAGAGATCATCAATGACATGAATGGGAAATTTGTCTTTGATTGTGTGTTTGTTGAGGGCGCGTAATTCAGGACACATGCGCCAAGAGTCTTCTTTTTTAAGGACCATGACCATAGGAGAATAATAGGGGCTCGTACTAGGACGAATAACACCCACGATGAGCAATTTTTGAATAATTTTCTCAATTTCATTTTTATGGGAAAAAGGATGAAGATAGGGACAAACATTGCGAGGAATTTTATTAGGGACAATGGGAATGGAACGATCATGAACACCACAAGAAGGAGGAAATCTCTTGGGAATGGGAAAAACAACTTGATGTTTGGAGAGGATGGATTGGAGGTCCTGCGACACAGAGGGTGTCTTAGTGGCATGAATGGAATGGAGTTGTGCAATAATGTAGGAATGACCTTTTTTGAGGATATTTTCCATGCAATGGGAACTGATTATCTCGGGGGAACTTGTTGTGATGCCTTGGAACTTGTATTGTTCGCCCACCTGGTTGAATTGCATGGTTAATTCCTTAAAATACATGAAAATGGGACCTAGAGTCCTTAGCCATTCGACACCCAACACAATGTCACAACCACCCATGTCGATATCAAACATATGATATTTCATGTGGTACTGACCAATTTGGAGACACACATTTTCACAACGCCTCCCACATTTCATGGACCCACCATTGGAAATATTGATTTGAAAATTATTGACTACACGAATATAGCAATTAGTTTCTTGGGCAATGCGGTGATGAATAAAATTATGGGTGGTTCCACTCTCAACAAGGATGATGACCTTTTGATGCTTAATGTAACCAATTATATTGAGGGTTTGGGGAGAAAAGAAGCTAGTGAGAGCATTAAGGGAAATGACCAGTTCAACTTCGGGAGGGTAGAAGGGGGGGGGCATGTTAGTGGTTTCAAGTGACTCAACCACAGGGGGGGCCTCAACATCATCTTCAGAAACATCCTTGGAGATGGACGTAAAAATATGTTGTTCCTTACACTTTTCCCAGGAAAATATTTGTCATCACAATTATAACAAAGGCCCTTGAGTTGGCATTCAACCATTTATGCCCTGGTCAATTTTTGGATCTTTAGTGGAGTGGAAGGAGGAGTGGGAGTGATTGGTTTAGGGCGAGGAATAAAGGAGGGTTTTTGAGTTTGAGAGGAGACAACATGTTGTGATTCCTTAACTCTTTTAGTAGCTTCCACTCAACTCTAAGGCCAAGCCATGACGACATGGGCACAAATCTCATCCTTGAGGCCACTAATAAAACATTCTCAGAAGAAAGCATCACACATGCCTTCTGTGCGAAAATTCAATCGCTCAAAAGAAGCTATAAATTCTTCTACTATGAAATATTATTTGAACTTTTTCAAACGACCTAAATGGTTGGTGTAAATGTTAAAGAATTCATAAATCTTTGCAACAAATTGTGTCCAAGCCATATACCCCTGGCGGGAATTTTTTCTCCATTTCCACCATTTCCAACGTTCTTGATCTAGATGAAGAACACCATATCGTAGTTTTTCCAACTCATTTGTAATGATGTACAAAGAGAAATATTGTTCCATTTGAGTTACCCAACCAGTGGGATACAAACCATCAAATTTTTTCACATCCACACGCGGAAGGCGTAGGTCACGTTGAAAGTGATGGGGATGAAAAGTCTGGGAATTGGAGGAGATTTCACCTTTGGGGTGCAAAGGTGGGTCAGAGGAGGTAATGTCTGTAGGGATATTCATCTTGGCACAGATTGTGTCAATGAAGGATGCAATCTGGGTAGCGAGGTCCTCTTTGATGGTTTCCATTTTTGTGTCTATGGAGGAATGCATGTTCTTATTGATGGTGGAAATATTAGCACTGAGCTGCCTCACTTCCTGTTCAGTCTCTGTGAAAGTATAGGAAAAGGAATTGAAGTGGGCTTCCAAGTCTTGGCTACGGGTGTGGGTCATGATGAAGAGGGAAAACATAAAGGGACATGTGGGACCACACAGAAAATGGGTTATGGGTGAAGTGTATCATTTTGATCAAGGTTGCGAAGGGAATCTAATGGGATCAGGCCTAAATAAGGATGTTGGAAGGGGTTCAGGTCCACAGGAAAAACAAATTGTTGAAAAATGATAGGTATGACTGTGATCAATGCGAAGAGAGGAAACCAATGGGATAGGGATGAAATAATGGTGCCAACAAAATCTAGTCTTTTTTTTTTTTTTACACATGCGAAGTTATACTCTGATCTAAAGAATATTGCAGTGTTGAAATGCCCAAATTCTTAACAGGAAGAAATGTGTAGTAATTTCACAACCAGAATGCAGGAGGCACAATTGCATGGAAATAGATCTTTTATTTTCTATTTATCTTTCTGTCCCAAGGGTTAGGTTATGTAGGGTGTCTACAGACAAGGGTTTTCCCTGTGCTATATCTCTCTGATATACGTGCGGGGTCCAACAGTAGTACTTGTCCCAATATCTCAGGGAACCAACTAAGGAGGCTAGACCGTGCCCTTAGTCGTACTACCCGACTACCCAGGTACTAGAGAGTATATTCCTGAGTGTTGTTCTCGGTGGCACTATAGTAGTTAGGCTGTCAATCGGTTTATCTATGGAGGGATTCAGGAGATCTAGGTCAATTCATGTACAGGTGTTGTCTGATGTGATACCACTCGAAGGTGTACCAATAGAGGTTACAAGGGTGGCCATCAGATGTGTGCTTAAGTACCACTTGTATTTTATGCGTGTATTTCTCCTCGACCATGGGTTTATGCGTGTAATGACAGATCTATGTAGCTTTAAGACGTCGGAATACGTCTCTACCCTAAAAAAATAACCCACAATTTTCTACCGTGGAAAGTGATCTGATACCACTTCTAACATTCAAGATATAATGTAGTATGAAGAACATAAATATTTAGCAAGCAATGGCAGAACAATCATAATTTAACTAGATCAATATCATAATAATACTAGAATAACACCAGAAAGAGCACCTTTATTACTGATATCAATGTTCACTTGCCTCTTCGAGGGGGAAACCTCCAGCAGAGGAGAGCTATATTACAATAATATCCAAGAAAAAACTTTGCATACCCTCTACTCCTATTTATACTAAATCTATCTATCCAAAAGAATAGTCTAGAGGAAGATCCTTCTAGAAGTGGAAGCTTCTATTAGGTCTTCTTAGATTTGACTTATTCTTCCTTATTTCTAGGCCTTATTAATATTGTCATTTATTAAATGGAAATATATTATTCTACCTAAATGAGGGATTAGGGAGGTTAGGTCCCTAACAGTCCCCATTACATCAAATTCCCTCATCAGAAGGGGAAACTTTTGTTGAATTTATCTCTTGGTGAGCCACTTGCCTTGGTGAAGAAGTTTCCTTGCTTTGAAGACCAAGTAGAGTTGTGTGCTCTATTGGTGGGTTCCTTTCTTCTTTGTATCCATGATTATATCAATTGTAGCCTACTCAAGGCAGTCATAGTTGAGTTCTATAGGGGAAAAATGATCAACTACCTCAGAGGTGGCCAATAGAGGTGAAAAATATGGGAGAAGGAGCTCCACTTTGAAGATTTGATGCATCCCAAGGAATGGGGGAATACTTAGTTCAAAATAATTTTCACCTACATCCTTGGTGATGGTGTAAGGCCCATATCAAAGTGGTCTAATATTCCAATGGGGTTGTGTAATGTGTACTTTCTGCAAATGTAACCAGACTTTATCACCAACCTAAAATCAGTGTAGAACCCGATGTTTGTCATGTCACCTCTTGTACTTGGCATGGGTTTTCTAGAAGATGTCATGGACTTGTGGGTGAATGTGAAGAATCCTTTCAAAAAAAATTGTTTCATGATATTCCTTGGTATGACACTTTATTTCCTCATTCTCTAGAAGGAAGTGTCTATAGTTTGGATTGTTGCATAAGGGAGCATCAAGCACCAATTCAAAGGAAGGTTTGACTTGAAATTGCATAGGCACCTCTATAGGTGAAGAAAAAATATATTTATACTCCTTGAAAATATTGTTGACCTCCTTCTATTGTATAGAGAGGTCGTGGGTTGAGGCTATAGTGGTCGTAGTAACCTTCTATTCACCCTTTGAAGGGATCGTGAAGAGAAAGAAAAAAATGGTATGAAAGATTACTTTGTAGCACTATTTTGTCGAAATTAATGAAGTGGTAGTAGTCAGAATACCTCTAGGACCCTGTAGAGATAACCTCCCAGAGTAAACATGACACTATGGGGTTGAGACTCATAAAAAATGTGATGTTTACACATGTATGGTTGTCCCAAAAGAACAACACAAACTTTGAGTGGGAAAACATCACACAATACCTCATCTTTGAAGAGCTTGATGTTGTTGTAAAGGTGACACTGTTGGATTACTCGAAGGTCTCGTCCCTGACTCAACCATCTATTAATTTATTCTACTTATTAATGTATTCCATTAATTATGGTTGGCAGGAGAAGGTGGGATTATATACAATCCTGATGGAAATACGTTAAAGAAGTATGTTTTGGGTTTAGCAACAATTTATAATAATCTAACTGAGGCATACTCTTTGTGATGTGGGATAATCATCACAAAGGGACATAGAATTCAATCATTAGTGATCTTCGAGGACTCAATGTTGGTCATCAAATCGATGATAGTCCAATGCAATCCAGTTAGGAAAAAAATTAAAAACTTGACCTCAAGAATCAAACACAAACTCGCCTCATTTGATAAGATTACCTTTTTGCATATCAAGTGAGATATTAACTCCAATGCAGACTACTAGACCAATTTTGTTGTGGAGTTGAGTTCGAGAATTTTGTCATGTAATGGGGATTTTATGTACTACCCAATCCCTTGATTATTTGGATTGGTGGATTATTAGAAAACCCTTCATAATGCATTGCATGAAGGAGATGGGATGGAAAAATATTTGGTTGAGTGCTAGGTGGAGTTTCATTTCCCCCTCCCATTTAATCTCTTAGAACACATTCATTCTTAATAAATTCTCTTTGAAATACATGATTGGGTTAATTATCATGGAATATAGAGGATCTCCTTGGAACCTATTTGTGTGATCGATGAACTCAGCCTTAACATGTCCTAATGTTGATTATGTTCAGGGTATAAACTATTTTGGTGGACTTGTTCTAGCTAGTGGCTTGGTTTCACACTTTGAACTAGGGGATTTGGTGTTGTTGGATCGTGATGTTTGATGGAGTGGAAGTGTTTAGGGTTTGCGGGGAGAAAATCATGTAGATAGGGAGATGATTGGAAGGAAAATGATTGATTGAAAGTTAGGAAGATAAGAATATTGTTAGTGTGTCCAGTTTATGGCTCAATAAATCATCTTACTTCAAATAGTCAAAACAATTTTCCACTTCAAACCCCTTGTCTTGGTTAGAAAATCTCAAAATATTTGTCTTTTTCACTATAAATTCTCTAAAAGGAAACCAATACCTTTGTTGATATTGTGGTAGTTGCGGGAGGTATTTACCTCCACGTGTAAGCCTAACGAGAATAGAATATTTTGGGAAGTAAGAAGAAACCCTAATGAGTTGACTAATAACCCTAGAAGACAAGTCGGCTCAAGAGGATAATTTGTATTAGGTTATTAGCCTCCAAGAGAAGAAGTCGGCCAGAAGAAATAATATATAATGTGTAAATAGGTATCTAGAATGAGAAGTCGGCCCAGGCAGTTAGCCAGAATTAGTATAAATATAGGAGGTCGGTCTTCATTCTGGCAGGCATTCTCATAATTGCAGAGCAACACTTGTGCGCACGACAGTTGCCCAGTTTTTGCGCAAGTTTGGAGGAGAGCTCTCATTGCAGCTGCTGCAGCTAGCAGATTTCGGTTTTGTCTTGGACTATTTCTTGGTTATGGTTTAGACTATCTGATCAGGTTTTGTTTGGTGTGCTATCCTTAGGAAAATGTGCACTACCCTTTGTTTGGCTATCTATCCTAGGGTTTTCTTTCGGAGTGATTCTCTATCAAGGTTAAGGTGCTCGGAGGGTGGCTTCGGCCTATGGTTGGGTGACAATAGTGATAATGTCGATGGTAAAATGAGAACATCCATTATATTCTAACAGGTTATGGGCCCACACCTCCTTCATTCAGTCTAACCGCTAGAAGGAAGCATAGCCATAAGGATATTAAGCTCGTTGAAGAACTGTCGCTAGGGTTTCTAGCAAGAGAAATCACCAAAGCACTGTCGCTAGGGTTACTAGTAGGTGCAGCTGCAGAAACCCTAATCCTCTCATTGAGGCACCTTAAGTGAATATATTGACCTAATTTCTGGATATATCAGTGTGCTTTAGTCTAGTGCATCTTCTGGTACTCTCAGTATGCCAAGACGTCAAGTTGAGTTTTTGGTCAAATCTAGGGTTGACCAAGTCAAAGAAGCCATGACCTACTCCATGAAGTCAGAAAACAAGTTAGATGGAGCTTCTAACTTCAGAGCATGGAATAAAAGGATTGACCTCATCCTTTCCAAGAATAAAGTGTTGGATATCATGAAAGGAAATATCATGAAACCAAAGTTTGAAGAAGGAAAAGAGAAAGAACCACAGAACGTTGCAGTTATGGAAAATTTCAAAGATGGTGACATCAATGCCATGAGTATCATAGTGGAATCTATAAAACACCACTTGATACCCTACATCTCCCATCTTGACTCATCGAAGAAGATGTACGATGCCCTAACAAACCTCTTCTCAGTTAGAAACATTGTACAAGTAATGAGTCTGAAGAATGAGCTCCGTGACATGAACATGAATGATGATGAAATCATAACATCATATTTTGTGAGAATCTCCCAGTTAAGAGATCAACTACAAGCTATTGAAGAGATCATTTTAGAGAAGGAATTGGTAAACATAGTACTCAATGGTCTTCCCAAGACATGGGATGCATTTTCTGCAAGCATGAACACAAGGAAGGAGTATCCTACATTTGAATAACTTTGGAATTGTTGTGCTCAAGAAGAATCAAGGATCATTGCAAAAGAGAAACCCCAAAAGAAGTACGATGATCAAGCCTTTACAGCAAGATTCAAGAATTTCAGGAATAAAAGGAAGTTTGGTTCAAGGAAGAAGCCAAATCAAAAGAAAGACATGTCAGAAATACAATGCTTCAACTGTCGAACGTATGGTCACTACAAGAATCATTGTCTCGAGCTAAAGAAAATGAAGGGGACACATGAAGCATCAATTGCTGAAGAAAAGGAACCTACAAAGAAGACCAAGCAGGATAAAATAGACTTCTTCTTCTAAGACAAGGTAACAATACTCTTCTTAGTTCTTGTACATATCTTGTTTGCATAGTCTCTGTACATATCTTTTATATCTATCTCTTAGAATATAATATGTTCCAAGAAGAACTATACCTATGGAAGAACAAAAAAGATAAGGATTGCTATCATTATACAAGTCAAATAATACACATGAAAGGATGAAATACATCAAACAAATCATGTGGAAGCTATTACAAGATAAGCCGAAATTAGAATCAATCTTGAAGAAACTTAGAAGAAGCAAAGAAAGAAAGAAGTCAACAATCAAGAGGAAATTGGAGAAATACTTATGACACTTTGTAGAAGACAATAAGGATGCAGACAGAAGCGTGGAATCTTTTAGATGGAGGGAGCCAATTATATATTTCCAAAAGAAAAACATGCACTCATACATGAAGCAAGGATTAGGAGGGAGATAATCCTATGATCCATTGAAGATGATGAAGTATATATCCATGGTAGCAGCCATGAAAATCAGTACGTGTTCAGTTCGACCTTAGAAGAAGTCTTCTTCGAAGAGAAGCCTTAAAGTATCCTTGGTTGTCCATCCACTTCCGTGATCCTATGATGAAAGGAAGAAGTGGAATATTTAGAGCATGGAATCTATAAGAAACTTCATGGACCCAAGAGCTAAATAAAAACATGAGAAAGAACATGAATATTCCAAGAAAGAAAGAGAAGGCAGAACAACCAGTCATTGTATCGAGAATCACAAGATTACAAGCCTGATATGAACTCACTAAAAGCAATCAAGAAAAGGAACTGAAAGTTGTGATGAAGAACAGTGTATATGAATGCAAGCATTGCAAGATCCAAAACTAGAGGTTCTCCCAGATGGAGGGAGAAGACTATGATGATTACTTGTTCCAGTAAACCAAACATACCTCTACATGAGTCATTATATCATCTGCAATATCTATGGGTTGGAGTTCTATATCATATGAATGCAAAGACTGTTCTCCAGAGAAATTGAACAAAGAGCGTATGAAGAGAAACCTCAAGGCTTTGAGGCATACCAGAAAGAGACCCTTGTATGCAAGTGGAAGAAGACAACTTGGTGGAGAATCTCCAATGCATAGCAGAAGCGTGGTGAAGATTTTCTATAACAGAGATATTGTATCAAAATGATAACTCAGAAGATCAGGATGATGGATTGCCAATCCATGACAAAGATATCATGATGACAGAAGAAGTGCCACATGGATATGTTCCAGTTTGACCCTTTCCACGATGTCGTGAGCTAGCAGGAACCAAAGAGGAATACAACAATGATACACTTTATTGATCAAATCTACATGAAGCCTTCAAAGAAAACCAGTTTTCCAAACCAAAGTACATTTGAAATCAAGCATTACATTATCTGTGATGAAGTCCAGAAAGGGGAAAGTGGTTCTCCAATACATATCTCCATAGATGAGTAGATAAGCATACATTTTGGTAAATCTTTTGTTCAATATGAAAGAGTTTGTGTACTCAAGCTAGAGCTCGTGGAGATGACTTCCTTATTGAAAAAGGAAGAGATGAATCCTAGGTTGGGAGGGAGCATTGATGTGTTATTGATTGATGGACAATCATTTTTCAGTTCAAAAATGGTCTAGGATGAGCAGTTCCTTTCCAGTTTGGAAAGTGGTTTGAGATTTCTGACGGACAGGCATTTTCCAGTTCGGAAAATGGTCCAGATAAAACGACCATTTTTGTAATGAAAATGGTTCGATGGATTGCTTATGTACCATAGACAACGATTTCCCATTGTGGTTAACATGGGGAATGGTCTAGGGAAGTCTCTCTTCTTGAGGGTTACTCAAGAAGACTGGCCCGCCTCGCCGGACAACGATTTCCCACTGTGGTTAACATGGAGAATGGTCCATTTTGGAGGTTGGTGCATGACAGTCATTTCCTTAGGAAATGGTCCGGACAGTCATTCCTTAGGGAAGATTCATTCTCTCTAGGTTGCACTTTGTTTAGTGCTAGAGGAATGGCCTAGGGTGGGGAATGGTTCAGGTTCATCAATCAGTGATAGACATTCCTTAGGGAAAACTCATTCTCTCCAGGTTACACTTTGTCTAGTGTCGGAGGAATGGCTCAGGGTGTGGAATGGTCTAGGCTCAGAAATCAGGACAATTATATTTCCTTGCTTGAGAAGAATAGTCCAGATAGCTCATCATTGATGTTTGACCTTCTGAGGGAAGATGCTCTTCCAAGATCTCACAGATGTGAGTGGAAGAATGGCCCACATGATTCAGTTTATATCATAACATTGTTTATGTGCAGGTTGATATCAGATGATTTTTATGAAGACTGTATGTCTCTAGACAGTAGATGTATACTATTGTGGTGGATGTGTTCCACTATTTGTGACTATACGTCACTAATCAAGTACCTGTGTGCTACTTGGTGTGGTATTGTACCACTGGATTGTAGTTGTGTACTACTATGGATAGACACAGTTGTGTTCTATTGAATGATATTGTTCTGATTGCCTTGAAGACTATCAGCAGTGTTGGAAATTATTATCAACTAGATGGATGATCAATGGACAGAGATTTCCCAGACGGAAAATGGTCAAGGACATTTATTCTTCTAGGACATATGTCCAGATTAGAAGAATGGTTCTTGTATCACTCTATGGAGTGAGTGACTTATCTAGCATCATGTCTAATTACTCAGATGGAGTATCATTTTGAGAGATGATGCAGTTGATGACATTGATAGTCTATATGACTATGTTGATGCTACCAGGTAAATGGTATGTTTGTGCTCAATACCATTACCTTCAAATACCTCCCTAGCTAGGAGGGAGTGTTGATATTATGGTAGTTGTGGGAGGTATTTACCTCCACGTGTAAACCTAACGAGAATATAATATTCTAGGAAGCAAGAAGAAACCCTAATGAGTTGGCTAATAAACCTAGAAGACAAGTCATCTCAAGAGGATAATGTGTATTAGGTTATTAGCCTCCAAGAGAAGAAGTTGGCCAGAAGAAATAATATATAATGAGTAAATAGCTATCCAGAATGAGAAGTCGACCCAGGAAGTTAGACAGAATTAGTATAAATATAGGTTGCCAGTCTTCATTCTGGAAGGCATTCTCATAATTGCAGAGCAACACTTGTGTGCACTGTAGTTGCCCGGTTTGTGCGCAAGTTTGGAGGAGAATTGTCGTTGCAGCTGCTGCAACTATCAGATTTTGGTTTTGTCTTGGACTATCTCTTGGTTATGGTTTAGACTATCTGATCATCTCTTGTTTGGTGTGATATCCTTGGGAAAAGGTGTGCTACCCTTTGTTTGGCTATCTAGACTAGGTTTTTCTTCCGAAGTGATTCTCTGTCAAGGTTAAGGTGCTCGGAGGGTGGCTTCGACCTATGGTTGGGTGAAAATGGTGATATTGTCGATGGTAAAACGAGTACATCCATTATATTATAACACCCTTTTGATATCTACCTTATCACAACCAAACAATGGGTTATCTTTGAGAATTTAAAAAAATTAGTGAATGAAGTATCAGTGGGTGAATATGGTTTTCCTGGCCCTTGCTTTGGTTCTCTGGTTTATAGTTCCGAGTTTATGTCCCCTTGCTGTCAATTAGGTTTATTTATTTGGTTTGGGAAATTTTTGAGTACCTTTTCTACTCAGCAATGGATAATGAGATGGTCAAATAATTTAGGAGAGTTCTCCATAGACATGAGGAGATATATTAGGATAATAGCAATGCATTTTTGGTGATAACCTCAAAGATTTAGGAGTTGTAACAAGTTGTCTGTTCCCATAATGATAATATCATGAGAATTCTCTTGCTCCAAAATAGAGAATTGATTCCTTGGAGATAGAAATTAGTAGAATCCTTAATTTGATTGTAGCTCCACAAGTGGTAAATTTCTCAATCACTTCCAACATTCAACAATCATAAAATTAAACCTATGAAGCCCAAAAGTAAGAATAATCAACCCATCCACTTAGCAAGTCTATGGAAATTGAAGGCTCTAATCTTTCCACTGCCGATGAGGGACAAAAAGATAAATAAATTGTCTACTTTTTATTGTCATATGTAATATGTATCACCCATTTTTTTTTCCGAGGGAGGTAATCTATGTAAGGCTAGCCACCTGTAAGACAACTTGAAACTTATGTTTTGTCAAGACACTGGAAATTATGGTTGTATGCTATTATCAATGTATAGTATTGAGGAAACCTATTAATCTAGAATAATGCATTGAGCTACTAGCTTTATCACATCCCCCTATTACTTAATATTAAAATTTATGTTTTCGTTAAAAAAATAAACTTACTCCATTCATTTATCTTCATTTCAAACTTTCATGGGTGTTCACTTCCTTTTATACTTCATAGTGAGTCCACCATTGCTTTAAAAGTGTGATTATTGAACATTTGCATGCCTGCACATCCGAATACCACTCAAACTCTTCATTACTGTAAAGCTTGATTGACATTAAAATCAGTCGGTAAAGCTTGATTGACATTAAAATCAATCACATTGTAAAGTTACAATCAAAACTAAATTATTAAATTAAGACTTGAAAACATTTGGTTATGTAGGATTACCTTCAAGGATTTCCAAGCATCAATCCACATAATATTGACTTGGTCTATATTGTAGAAATTTGAGTTTAACCCATATCATAAATGAGCTTAGTCTCTATACAGAATTAATAAAACAAGAAAGATTGAAACTATGTATTTCTCTATATTGAAGTACATGATCAAACCCTCTATATAAAATAAATCAGGAGAGGCCCAACTCATAATTTTCTAGTATGTCAACTAGGAAAATTATGAGTTGGGCCTCTCCAAAAAAACAGCTCTAAACGTTGTTTTTTTGACTCCTCACAGTCAGACTGTATACAGAGCCAGAGTCTGATGACAGAATGTGTATTTCTCTGAAATAAATTTCCAATGGGCTATCACACGCCTAAAATGAAGGTCGTATGAAAAAGTTACGACCCTAAGAAATTGAGGTACCAAATTACACCAACTTACCCATAGGGCCCACATGACTTTTGGCGTTTCACCTTCTAGGGTTAGGTTTTTGGATGTCTAGGGTTTTGGAATTCATGAGTAATATGAAAAGGGACTCTGGAGCCTCATTGTAATAGATTATGCTCAGAAGAATGCACGTAGAAGCCACATCTCTTCTCAGAGATAGCTACGACCATTCGAGCGAGTTTCAGTTCTGCAGTTTTACAGTTTCAGCCTATTTCATTATTTAATAGAAGATATTGTTTACTGGATATTTGTGTTTTTCTTCCTATCTATGTGTTTATTGTATTCAGTCTGTTAATCAGTTCCTTTCGCTCCTAAATCCGTATCAGTGGTATCAGAGCAGTATGTTCTTCATTTATTTTTCTTCGTGCATGTCCCCGACAAGGTATGGGTACAAGAAATTGGGACTCGAACCAATCGAGCCATTACCAGATTGGCCACGCCGAGCCCGACAAAAACCCATGGGAGACGAAAAGAAAGATGATAGAGCAAGAGATCTTATTAAAATGTTTCTCGAAGAAGCCCTCGCACAACAAAGGAACCAAATGATGGACAACTTCACGCAGATCCTTCGACAGTTGCCCATGCAAGAAGCATATTCAATAAGCGGCCATGTAACCCCCTTCAAGGTACAAGTAAATTTTGATATTCCATTATTTGAAGGACTGATTAATGCGGATGTTGTAGATAAATGGTTGAATTTGCTCGAAGGATATTTTTCATTCCACAATTTTTCCGATAGGAAAAAGATCACTTTTTCACTCCTCAAGGTCGTTCCCCATGTTAAAAACTGGTGGGATACTTACTCTGAGAAAAGGGATGTGGAGGAATCTGCAATTTTTGTGGTGGCTCTTACATGGGATTCCTTTCGGGACACCATTAAAGAACAATAATACCTTTTTGGAAGCTACGAGGACCAGTACACCAGATGGACCACCCTATGTCAAGAAAGGGACCAAACAGTACCAAAATTCACTAATATTTTCCATACCCTACGCACCAAATTGGGAATAAAAATTTTTGAGCGTCATTTGGTGCTCAAATACTGTGTCTATTTTCATAGATACATTCAAACAAAAATGGAGTTCCTAAACATCACCTCATTGGGCATGGCTTATAGATATGTTGTCAAGATCGAGCATAAATTTAAGCAGAAACAACAAGAGTTTGTATCTACAAACCCCTCACAGCCGAGGCAGGGCAAAGGCAACCCCAACCCACACAGTAATGGACCAAGTCAAGATGGCCTCCCTTAGGACAATCTGTCCAAGCCGCAACACAAGAAGGGAAACAAGAAGACGAAGAAGGACACAGGAAAATGGTGTGAGTACCATAAAATTCCTTAGCACAACACCGATGAATGTCGCTCCAACCAGTCCCTCGTGGACGAGCTGAAGGCTTCCGAGTCAGAGGTCGATTCTGATTCTGAGTCAAATCCTGAAGGAGGGAAGAGGATTATCGATGTTGAACCCAGTGACGCGGTCTCTACCACCAAAGTCCGGCCAAGTGATCCAAAAGAACCAGAGGAAGGGGAATGCCTATTTCACTCGTAGATGTGGGTTAAGGGGGCTCCGATTCATTTCATTGTTGACGAAGGTAGTCAGAAGAACTTGATTTCAACAAAGGTCATCAAGCAGCTAAACCTTCCAACGACACCGCACCCACATCACTACACCATCGGTTGGCTTCGTCAAGGAAGACATCTTTGTTCCATCCAACAGTGTCGTCTTCCCTATGGCACCAAGCCTTTCAAAGATGAGGTACTATGTGATATTTCTCCCCTTGAAGTTTGTGATGTTCTTTTAGGACAACCATATTTGTGGAAGCACCATGTTGTGTATAAGTTTAGACCCCGCAGTGTTATTATTACTTTGGATAGACAATTTTACATGATCCCAGAGGTGGCACCGACTACCGTTATTTCTTTAATCTCTGCTAAGCAATGCAGTAAGGTCATTTCACAGACCGAGAAGTTTGTCTTATTTGTGATCCGTGCTCACAGTAAGCAAAAGGTCACCGCCACATCTGTGGCCTCTACACAATGCCTCTCTTTGCAGCAGAAGCAAGTGGATGGGATCGTGGAAGAATACAAATACATCTGCGCCTCACCTATAGGGGTGTCAACACACTACCAAGTAAAGCATCCAATTGATCTTACCCCCGACGTGTTGGACACACCTACCACACTTAGAGAGGGGGGGGGGTGAATGAGTGTGGGGATCTTTTTCCAAAACTTCCCTCTTACACAAGAATCATTAGTTAGTATTTGACATTTACTCATTACTCACTACTATCATTAATAATCAGTTAGCTGTGAATACATATCAGCAACATATATCAGCAATATATCATCAACAAATCATCTCCACAATGAACACAAGATGTATGTACAATTTTTCTTTTTATTATGGACTTCAATCCGGGGGTTTTTCAGCAACAAATGAATAGAGTAAAACTCTACAAGAGCACCAGCTCTATATGAAAGACTCAGCTTACATTCTTAGCACCAACTGAGATGAGGCAACAATCCTCAACATATATCAATTTGTACCATAAACAAGAGCATCAACCATGCACCAACCTATGCCAAACAACCTGTAATCAACATGTACCATAAACAAGTGCATCCAACCATGTACCAAGTATATACCAATCATGTGTCAACTACTCATCAACACTGACTCATCAATATGTACCAACATCATCAACTATACACCTCATGTATGTGCCAACTCATCAACTGCTTGTCTCAACCATGATTAGTTTTGGATTAGTCAACAACCCTAACTTGAAATAATCATAACTTTGTACCTATAATGAATAAATATCTGAAACTTATACACAATGTTCTTCAGTGTGTTTTATGCAATTCCTCCAAGTGGCACTACTCGTAACCTCTTAGAAAAGGAGTTACAACAAAAATGGCATACCTTACTGAATTCTAGATTATTCTAGAGAGAGACCTTGTAGAGTGTGCCCCGCACAGAATATTTGTTGAATTGATATGAAACTAGTCTAGAGAATACTAAAGACTGTAATATAACCAACACAATTGGTCTCACTAAATTTGGATCTGTTATGAAGAAGTTATGACGTTTTTACTCGAAACACCTTTTTTTGACTAGTTTCAAGACTGGTCACAAACCCTATTTTCCACGGAGTGTAACTCCCAAAATAAAACGACCCACAAGCTAAATTTTTAACCACAGATACTTGGATATGTTTTCTCACTTGCATAGAAATTTCAGGATCTGAATCATTATAAAAAACAATTTATAGCGAAAATGGTGAGATGACCTATAAATGACATACCTTAGAAAGCACCATAAAAAGAATTTATCCTTCCTTGCATTTCGGCCTTCTTTTCTTCACTTTCCTTAGAATTTCGGCTTAGATATCCTTGGTTACCTCAGTCACCTATAGATATTCAATATGCTCAAGTGTTCCACACTAAAAATTCTCAAGAAGCTCTCACAAGAAGCTCTCTATCAATACTCCAAAAGATATTCTCACAAGAAGCTCTCCATTGATCCACAAAAAGGATGATCTACAAGAGACCATTGCTATCTTATTTATACTTTCATCATCTAGGTCACTTAACCCATTTTTAGGTCACTT
>ML797553.1:653751-680212 GCA_009831015.1 Picea engelmannii
ATGTGTATGATTGTTCATTTGTTCATTGCTTATTTACTCTGCAGTTATTGGATAATAATGCTTCATTGATATAACACTTGGATTATATGGTTAAATTGCTCTATTACTGATTCACCCCCCCTCTCAGTAATCCAACAGAAAGAGACAATCTTACACACTGATCACAAGCCTATGTAGTTCATACAGACACAGAGGAAATTGTAGAACGATCGCCATCATAAGTGGTCCACCTACTTGCATCAGTTCCATCTCAACATCAAGTATAATACATGTATCTCCAATCATGTCGTTGACTTCCTCAATTGGCCTCATGTGGCTGCACTCACCACTGTGCTCCATTCCTGTGGACATGAAACATTGGAGTGGCCCCAACTTTATTAGCAAGATCCGGACTTCGCCACCACATATTTGGGTACATGAGCCACTGTCACTAATTTTCACATTCATGACAGAATCTTATGCAACCTATTCCATCTCTTTGTTCCTACAAGCGAGCATACAAAGATGATTTGGGAATCCCACTACAGTCGGGTGGCAGGACACTTTGGCGTAGAGAAAACTGTGGTCATTCTTCAGAAACATTTTTATTGGCCAAAACTTCGACAGAACGTCAACAAGTATATTATATCTTGCACTGTCTGTGCCATTGCCAAGCAAGCCATCAAGAAACAAGGATTATACACCCCTCTTCCTATTCCCGAGAAGCTGTGGGAATCCATCTCCATGGATTACATGTTTGGTTTGTCGTCCACCAAGCACGAAAATGACTGTGTGTTTGTGATCGTTAATCGATGTTCGAAGATGGCCATCCTCACAGCCTGTAAGAAGAATGTCACACTGACAGATATTGCCAAGATCTTCTTAGAACGCGTTTGGGTCCACTTTGGGATACCACAAACCATTATCTCTGACCGAGATAGCAGGTTCCTCAGCACCTTTTGGTCGAGTCTCTAGTCTCTGTTGGACACCAAGCTCACAAAATCTACTGCTTTCCACCCCCAAACCGATGGCCAAACTGAGGTCGTCAATCATATGATTGTGCACATCATGCGCATGTACAATTCTAAGCATCCCCATACATGGGACGATAGTATCCCATATGTCCAACAAATTTACAATAGGGCTCTCCACAGTTCTATCGACCATAGCCAATTTCAGTTGGGTATGGCATTCCAACCCTTGGCACCCATTGATGTTGCACTTCCTCTTGCCACCACATGGACAAACTCTTCGCCTAATCAGTCTGCGATCGACAAAGCCACCAGATTCATTGAGCAATTTCAACACATATGCCAATAGGTCCAGGATATTTTGTAGAAATCCAATGCAACGCCATGATCAACATAGGGTACCACACCAGTTCCAGGTTGGCGACAAAGTCTGGTTACATTTGCAGAAGGAGCGTCTTACCAGGCCCCATCGGAAGCTTCGACTACTTCGTTATGGGCCTTACAATATCACCAAGGTTGTGGGTAGAAATGTTTTTGAGATCAACACTCCACCCCTCATTGGTATGCATCCAATATTCAATGTGGACCTCCTTCGGCCATATTTTCCACCGTTATTGGACACCTCTGAGATCGTCAAACAACTGACACCAACAGAGCTCAACCCTAATTGCATGGAACAAGCATCCACTGATCAGATAGTGGACACACAGGTTAAGGGCACTCGCTAGCAGCATATCCATCTTTATCGGGTTGTCAACGCAGGGAAACTCCTACACCAAGTTAAGTGGCTCACCCAGGGCCAAATCTAGCAGAAATTTCCTCACCCGATGGGGGAATTGAACATAATGGAGGCCATTTCTTCCTAAGGGGGGAGGATTGATCCAGGTGGATATTGGTGGCCACCCACCTATTCCAACTGGCTCCTCGTGTCTGTTTTTTATTCAACACGTCTTTTGTATTTCTTTATAATTGTGAGTTCTACACATCTGGGGCTGTCTGAAGCCTCACACATTCTCCAGGTGGATACGAGTGGCCTCTTGCGTAATCTAACTGGCTTATTTTGTATTTTTTCATGTCAACACATCTTGTTGTACTTCTAGGGCTGTTTTGGGGCCATAAACGTTGTTTTTTTGACTCGCCATGGAATGTGTAGTTCTCTTAAATACCTTTTCAACGGGCTATCATGCACCTAAAACGGAGGTCATGTGCAAAAGTTACGACCCTAGGAAGTTGAGGTACCAAATTACACCAACTTACCCATAGGGCCTACATGACTTTTGGCATCTCACCTTCTAGGGTTAGGTTTTTGGATGTCTAGGGTTTTGGAATTCATGAGTAATATGAAAAGGGCCTCTGGAGCCTCATTGTAATTGATTCTGCTCAGACGGATACGCGTAGTAGCCACATCTCTTCTCAGAGATAGCTACCACCATTCGAGCAAGTTTCAGTTCTACAGTTTTACAGTTTTAGCTTATTTCATTATTTAATAGAAGATATTGTTCACTAGATATTTGTGTTATTCTTCCTATCTCTGTGTTTATTGAATTCAGTCTATTAATCATTTCATTCCTCTCCTAAATCTGTATCATCGATGGTCAATACAAGGCTTACTCTAAAGAAAAGTTGATCTTGAACAAAAATGTGACACATAAATAATCACCAGAAGAAGCATTGCACACCATCCCATAACAATGTTAAATTAGGTGAACATAAGTGATGACAATGGATGTCACAGATGATGGAAAAGGTATGTAGGTACGAATTGAAAGTGATAACGATGCCTAGCAATAGAGCATTTAATGCTAGAAAGTGGATATCTCCAAGGACTACAAGAGAAATTTGTGCACAGTCATGGAGACTAGTTCCTAGTGACACTCTAAATCTCTATGAGTGACCCAAAATCCACTACTTGGATGACATGACCAAAGGTACAGAAAGAGATGCACAAAAAATAAAGTCATCAAGGATGAAAATCCCTAGTATGGGTTAGACAACATAGAGGAATTTGAGGCAATACACTATGCCTTGGCCAAGGCCATGTGAGAGGATTGACCTACTACATGCAACTAAAGTTCAAAAATTATTGATCTAGAACAAAGTCGAGGAGCCAAGATTTGTGTAACACCACATGATGAATCTAAAGGGAGCACTCATACAAGGAAATGTAGATAAACATGCTCTCATTGGAAAAAAAAAAAAAAAAGATAAATAGCACCCACTCTAATACCATATAGAAATATGACTTAACCCGAACCATAAATGAACTTAATCTCCATAAACAAATAATAAAATGTAACAAATACTAAATCGATATTTCTCTATTTTAAAATACAAGAGGAATTCCTTATTTATAACAAATCAAGCGAGGTCCAACTCATCATTTGTCAATATTCCAATTGGGCAAACAAGGTATATAACCTAACAAAATATACAAGCTTAGCCAATAATTATTAACCTATGCAAACTTAACAGTTGTCTATGTGCACTAACATATTATGCATGATCTACTAAAACATAACGATCATTGCACCATAAAAAGAATTAGTCAATACACAAGTCATGTCTTCTCTCATCTCTTGCAAGCCTTATTGTTTATATGTGTGATGATGGTATGGCGTCATGGAGTTCATTGTATCTTTTTGTTTACCATGCTTGATGCAAATTTTCTTTGCACAAATGTTATGAGATTACATGCTTATGATGCCATTTCACTCACATTAATACTTGATTGAAATGTATGTTCCGTTTTTTTAATTCTTTGGATAGCATTACTGCTACTAAATAAAAATTAAGTTACATGTTTTGGAAATTTGTATTAATCATGCATCAAGGTATTGAAAGGTTGAATATTTTTCTTTATTTTTCTTAAACATAGTAGTCTCAATCACGTTCAAAAGAAAGTGATGGTTGTACGCAAATAGAAAATCCATGACATGAGAGAATGAATGGAATGCAACGTACGTATAACTTTGATGGCGGACAATGATGAAATAAATGTACCCACTATTTATTTTTTATTTGCTCTTTTAGTCCCCACATTTTAGCGTAGCACTATTAGTAATCACCTCACCATAATTTCCATTGTTTTTCACGGAAAACTGAGCATTTCTTAATGTCTTACCTCAAATGTTTCTCAAACTATATATAAACTACTTTGTTTCCATCAATCCGTAGTTTGAAAACTCGGTTTCCATCAATCTATAGTTTTGATGTCATATTTGGCCTCATTTTGAGGTGGGGTGTAATTTTAGTGAAATGTTTATTTTTGAATTTAGAAAATGGGAGATATAGTTATACTACATATTACATATTGCAATATGGATTAATTTTAGGTCTTGGATTGACATTAGTTTGTATCATTAAATGCTTGTGCTTCGTTTTCCAATGTTCTATGTTTACAACATACATAGCCCATATTTTTTGGACATATATTAAAGTTCATCCTACATTGTGGTGGTGGCTTCACCAACTATGTCACATAGATCTTTTGGTAGATATTAAACTTCATTCTCTAGCATGGCACTAGCTTCACAAACGATTGAGAGCCTCTGCACATATCTATAAAAGAAACAAAGAATATATCAAGTCAAGGGTAAAACTACAAGAACAAGAGGAAATCATAGAAACTCACCAAGAAAATCAAGCAGATTCAAATCATTGAACCATAACACACTAAGCAAACATTGAATGTCATTACCCAAATTAGATGTCCCAAGGCTTGGCCAAGTCAATATGTCAAGTTATATGAATCATTATTGAGTAAAGTAATCGAGCATTCCACTATTGAATTCAATGAGTTCTCCGACCTCTAATTTTACTTTATCACCAACACCATGGCCTACTCCAACTTGTGGTTGATTCTTTCAAATGTGTATTCTTTGATATGTTTTTTTTTTCTTTTCAACATACATAATTCTTTTGAGAAAAACTTTTGCACACCTTTAACCTCTAGATGAAAAATTATTTCCATAAAGATTCTTTCAATATCTCATTTTGCATCCAAGTCTACAGATAATGGTGCAGATCATTGCCCATACGCACCATTTTATACTCCTTTCTTGACAGCTTTAAGGAATTGTAGTCCCTTATACAAAACTCTATCCAATCAATCTTTGTTTGGGGATGGTGAGGCTTCTTTTAGTTTTCTTCCCGCCATTTTTTATGTGATGTCTTTTTCCTAAGGATGTTTTGAAGATGAATGAAGAGATGTTAAGTATGCTATGGATTTTGAACAACTACTTCAATCTTTGGCTTATCCATGTGCCCTCAACTTATGCCCAAGGATTCTCATTCTATAGTTATTCTTTTAGTAGTGACTAAGGGATAACCTATATGTTTGGGAGGGAAGCAAGCTTGTCAGTCTCACCCCAACTTATTCAAACTTAAAGGCATGTCCAAAAAGTGACTATTAACCCCCCTTGTTTTCCTACATGTGACACATCTTTTCTATGCCATCACCATATACAAGTGATACTAAATAGATGGTATTCCTAAGCTATTAAACATGTTTGCAATTCGATGTGTCAAACTAAAAGAAAAGACCAACGAGGCTCTTAATAAGCCCACTAGTGGGTGGACAATTTCGGTCCTTAAAGTTCATAAAAGAGCAGTGAAAGATCAACCAATCCCTCACTTTTCTTGACCATAACAAGGCATGATACTCAAATTATCCTTCATTCCTTTTCTTTCCATTAGCATAATCATGCTAAGCTAATATTTTATCATAGTTTGCGCTTGAAATTTTCATCATCAAAGGTGAATCCATGACGTTAGCTAACACATTTTGGCAAGGGGGAGCATGAAAAAAAGTGTTCTTCATACCCTTAATGAAGGTAATTTTATGTTCTTGATCAAACTATTAAGACCTCGATCAAACACTTAAATAAGTCCTCGATCGAGAGTTCTTGATGGATGTGACAAACTCTTGATCGAGGTGTTATATAGGGTTAAGTAAACCCTCTATCAAACTATAGAGATTGATCAAGGTGTTAAGTAAATCCTCTACGAAGCTATGGAGCTCAATCTAGGTCTCTTTTTAATTAGCCATGAAGGCATTTAGCTAAATCAAATTACTTTTGTTAACCCATAAGGACCTTAATTAAATCTCAATTGATATCTTTTGAAAATTCCCATTAATCCATCTATTGAGCTTTATAAAAACCCTCAATCGAACTAAATTTCTTGATCGAGGGTTTACAATCTAGAAATCTAGCCTCCTTGCTATAGGATTTTCTTCAACTGCAATTTCCAGGGGGTGGAACCCATTCATCTCTTTCATCTCAGGTGGCAGAGTTGATGCCAAAGGATTTGTGAGTGAATTCTCTATCCAATGGCATATCATTTTCATAGTTTGATTTTCATATTATATTTTTCATCCATTTTCTTTTGAAACTTTGTGAGTGAATCCTCTATCCAATGACATATCATTTTCATAGTTTGATTTTCATATTATATTTTTCATTCATTTTCTTTTGAAACTTATACTTTGATGCCAAAGGATTTGTGAGTGAAGCCTCTATACAATGACATATCATTTTTATAGTTTGATTTTCATATTATATTTTTCATTCATTTTCTTTTGAAACTTATACTTAATTTTTTTCCATGATTGGAAGGTTCTTTAGAAAAATAGTAACATAAAAATTACACAACCAAAAAATTTATAAAAAATATAAGTGAACCCTATATATTTTGCTTTTAAAAATTATATATTGAATATTAAATTAGTTGATGGCAACAAAAAATTTGTAAGAACAATCCTTTTAAATATAAATTTAACACATTTTTAATGATATTGCTTGTTTTTTCTAATATTATTAAAAAAATATCACATTCCCTTCCAATTATTTTTTAACTAACAAATACTACACAATTTCTCTCCATAATCGTCAAAAGAGTACACAAGTTCTCCTTAATCGTCGAAAGATATTTGAGTCACCAACAACTTCAATTACATTATCATTGGTATACAACTTGTTAAGATGTGTATAAAGCAAGCAACTTGACTTGGAAAATATTTAGAGAATAAAACTCTCTCGAGTAATTGAAAAATACACAAGCTCCGAGAAAGAGCATTTCACCTCTTCTTGAACAACTCTATCTCATTCCACTACCCCGCGATCTCTATGCACATTACAATTTAGAATTGCCACTTGACTACAAGTTAACAACCACCGCAGATAAAGGCAGGGACTTGCAGCTCGTAGCTCCACATTTTTTAAAAATTAAGATATATCCCTTAAAGCCGAGAGAATTACCTAATTACATTACTATGATGAGCTTTCGAATTTTAAAAATAAATTCATGAACATAATTTTTTTTACAATTGAGTAATATCTCCCTTAAAGTGGAGAGAATTTTACAATTGAGTAATATTTCCCTTAAGTGGATAGAATTTGAAGCTTATAGGCTTAAATATAAATATAATATTTTTTGGGGTTAATTTAAAATAATAAATAATAATAAATTTTATTTAGATGTTTTTGTTGATAATAAATTATATTTTTAAGTGGATAATTTCAGTGGATAGAATTTGAAGCTTATAGAATTAAAAATAAATATAATATTTTTGGAGGTTATTTAAAAATAATAATAAATTTTATTTAGATGTTTTTGTTGATGATAAATTATATTTTTAAAGTAGTTTTGGTAATGAATATAAAGTGGAGAATTTGAGGTTTATAAACTTAAATATAAAAGTTTTTTAAATTTAAATTAATTTAAATAATAAATAATAATATATATTTTATTTAGATGTTGTTGTTATGATAAATTATATTTTTAAGTATTCTTAGTGATGAATATAAGGGATATTTATTTTTTGGTGAATATTATTTAAGTTGAAATTCTTATATATAAGGAAATAGGTTATAGGTTAATGAACTAAGATCTAAAGATATTTAAAAAATTTCCCATTAAAAATAACCAATATAATATTTCAAATGTTATGGTTATGGTTTTCCTTAAATAACAAAGATAATAATGAGTAATAATTATCAAATTAATAATCTTGGATGGGGTGTTATGGCAGCCTTTATGACAATATACTTGGAGGGAGCATGTCTTGCCACTAGGCAACTCAAGATCCCAAGCGGGCACATGGACGACGCATCCCATATCCACCAAGGCTCCTTCATTATGTGTAACCAGTGTTTTGAGTGTGTAGAGAGAGTTGAGGCTCTAGTTCGTTGTGCAAATGACGAGTAGGGGAGTTATAGCACAATCATTCCAACAGATAATATGCTTAATCTGCAACTAAGGATAGGTTGTATCGAGATGGCAACAACATAGTTTGATGGGTAGTTACATACTGCAGGCTTGGCCTTGATGATTATTTCGATCAAGATCTGTTGAAATTTGGTGGTGAGAACATCACCCCCCCTAACTAGTGATGTTGGCGTTCATTCTCTCATGATGTCAGACATTATGGAACGAGGGAGAGTGCACAAAGGAAGGGGGTCTCAAAGAAGGATTGATATACAACAAGGTGGTATGGTTCCTTCAACAAGTGAAATGGAGAGGGAGGCTAGTGCTCCGTTGACCAAAAATGGTGTTTCAAGTGGTGATCCAAAATCTCAAGCGATGCAGTGTGCATCAAAGTTGGCTCTGGATGATGCACTGGTTTTGGATTGTTATGTGGAATGATGGTGTCGTGACCGAGGGAGAAATTGCTCAAATGGTTAAGGCCCCTCTGTTGAAGAACGAGGTTCCATGTGATGCTCTTGGAGAGACCACGGTCTTGAAGGAAGGTTTTCCTCCCTCACATCCCTTGAAGACTCAGTTATAGGACATTTGTCATGGTGAAACGACAGAGGATTTTTGTATGGAGGAGGACCATATGAAGCTCATATTTGAGGTCAGAGGTGAGGTCGTTGATATAAAGTTCAAGGTCGAACAACTGGATCAAAAGGTCACTTTGATGTTGGCTTTATGCTCCTTCCAAGCACAACATCAACATGATTAGGAATTGATTACCTAGGTTATAGTCATCATGGATTTACCCATCCCTCTGCAACCATGCCACATGGAAAACTCACTCGGTGGAAAGGACTCTCACCCAACACAATAGTTGGTCATTGCAAGTTAGATGATATTTTACCATAGTCTTATAGTCTTAATTTCAGGTTTTATTTCAATTTTGTTGTCTATACTTTAGTATATGTCTTGGATCACTATAAAACATTTGCAATTTGTTAGCCCCCTTAGGGATGCTCATATTTTGAATTATGTTTGGGTTTGGGTTGATTTCCATATTTGGTGACCCAATCTTAAGAAGAGTGTCTATGTAAATTGTTTATTTATTGAAAGGTAATACAAATTTATTACAATTTTTTTAATCAAATCAATAACGGAATTATGATAAATTTTATCACTTTCAATAAATAAACAAATTACACTTTTAAATTTTTTTATCATATCAAATTGGAAAATCAAATATAATCATATTTGTTATAAGCTTTAACTTTTCCTTTAATTTATTTCAATTGTCAAGTACACTTATTTCAATGTAGTGGAACTTTGGGCACTAATCTAGCTAATGAAAAACATTGATACCCTAGGAATGGCCTTCAAATCATATTGGAATTTTATTAGCAACCTTATCTTGCCTCCAATGCTTAGGTACAATTATTATGTTTGTCTTTACAACTCTAATCTCTTTAGTTTTTTCTTTCTTCTTTTGGTTTGCTATGTTGGGCAACGAAAGCATAAATGTAACAAGATTTTAGTGGAAAAGAAAATGAAACCAAGAACAAACCAGACACAACAACAATCACACAATTGACACAGTGATTTATGTGGTAAAACCCTTCACAAGGGAAACATCCACGAGGAAATGATAATCGGTATTCTTATTGATCAAGGGAGAATTAAAATATCCAATCACAAGCATACAACCATCCTCTCCTCTCATACACACTGCTTGCTACACTACATTTCTCACCCACACCTCTACAGGCATGCTAGTTATATAGGATATGATAGATAGTTAGAAAAATTAATTTCAATATGATCCACTAGTTACACAACCTGTTCATTGTAGTGCGCATGCATGCACATTCTATTTTTATCTAATGTTGTGTGCGTGCATCCACATGGGAAATTAGTTGGAATTTTTAACGATATCCACCTTGACAACAATTTACTTGATATATCATACCCAAATTTATTCATCACCTTTTTTGCAATCCAAGAGAAGCCAAGAACCATCACATCTCCACAACTTCTCTAACAATATTGTTATGTGAACATGCCTGCACAATTCACTCCAGTATGGACCATTCTTCCTCCATCAGTAACCTATCTTATAAACTGATGCATTTGTCTCATTTTGATACATTGGGCTATTAGTCAAATGCACACCACTTTGACCACCAAAGAACACTTCATCATGTACTTGTCCAAACTTACCCAATAGATCCTTGAATTCTTGCAAGGCATAACCTGAGGTAAGTCTCCTCTTGTACAAATCTCTTAAATCATAACCAAAAACTAAATCATTGTAACCATTATAGGTGATACTTGTGCTTCTGTGCTTCTAAGATACTGAAGCACCTATTTCCATGCTCTTCACCTAGTTTTTCCATGTGTTTGTTGACAACACCACTACATGTGAAATACTGACCATTTCCCATCGCAATCTTCAAACTTACTACTAACATACGATACTCGATTCATATAACCATTTTCTTCTTCATTGGTTAGGACATAAAGTTGAAGAAAAACTTACAATGGAAAGACAAAGGGATTTTACTAGTTTCACATTATTCATATCGAATTTCCCAAGTATCTTCACCACACATGATCTGAATTTTATGAGCAGAACGAAATGAATACAGATTATTATCAAAATATTCTTAAAACAAAATAACAAATATACAATAAAACTAGTTCCTATTCAATAAGGAAATAAGTTGAAACTGTAAAATGCAGCGGAAAACAAGCTTGCTAGAATGGTGGTGGCTTATCTTTGAGAAGAGATGTGACGGTTGCACTCATTCGCAAGAAGATGACTACAATGAGGATCTGAAGGCATTTTTACAATGAATATGAATTCCAAAACCATAGACGTCCAAAAACCTAACCCTAGGAGATGAAGCGCCAAAAGTCATGTGGGCCCCGTTGGGGTAAGTTAGTACATCAACTTCCCGGGGTCGTAATTTTTTCATACGATCTTTGTTTTAGGCGCATGATAGCCTGTTGGAAAGGTCTAACCGAGAATAATGATTTTCAAATGGCCCAGGTTCGTGCCATTGGCAGTCACCTGGGCCCAAAATCCAAAAAAAAAGCCGTTTAGGGCCTCAAAACGACCCCGAAAGTTTGGAACCCGAAAAACTGCCAAGGTTGAAAATTGTTTTCGAGCCAATGGAATAGGTGGGTGGCCACTGATATACACCTAGATCAATCCTCCCTCCATAGGAAGAAATGGTCTCCATTTCATTGAGTTGCCCCATCAAATGAGGAAATTTATGTTGAATTTGGCCCCAGGTGAGCCACTTGCCTTGGTGCAAGAGTTGCCCAGCTTTGACAACTCAATAAAGTTGGATCCTTTGCTGGCGAGTTCCCTTGACCTGTTTTTCCACAATATGATCACTATATGTCGATTGTATGTAGTCGAGGTTGAGCTCTGTTGGTGTTAGTTGTTTTTCTACCTCTAAGGTGTCCAATAATGTTGGGAAATAAGGTCGAAGGAGATCCACGTTGAACATTGGGTGCAGGCCAAGGAAAGGAGGAATGTTGATCTCAAAATAATTATCACCCACAACCTTGGTGATGGTGTACAACCCATAAAAGAGTGAGGAAAGCTTCTGATGGGGTCTTGTAAGGCGTTCTTTCTGCAAGTGCAACCAACTTTGTCGCCCACCTGAAACTTATGTGGCACCCAACGTTGATCATGGCATTGCTTGTACTTTTCATTAGACTTATGTAGGATATCGTAAACTTGTTGGTGGATGTGATGGATTCTCTCAATGAACCGGGTGGATTTGTCAGCTTCAGTTGGAGCAGGAGATGAGTCGGTTGAGGTGACCACAAGGGGTTGTGCAACATCTATGGGACCCAATGGTTGGAATCCAAACCCCACCTAAAAGGGGATGTGGATGGTTGATCTATCCAGGGCTCGATTGTAGCTATGTTGGACATAGGGAAGACTCTCATCCCATGTGCGAGGGTTCTTGGAATTATACATGCACGGGATATGCATGATCATTCAATTTATGACCTCTGTTTGGCCATCTTTTTGGGGATGGAAGGCCGTGGATTTGGTGAGCTTTGTGTCCAACAGTGACCAGAGGCTCGACCAGAATGTGTTGAGAAATCGACTGTCCCGATCTGAGAAAATGGTTTGTGGGATTCCAAAATGTACCCAGACTCGTTCAAAGAAGAGCTTGGCAGTGGCCTCTGCTGTGATTCTCTTCTTGTAGGTGGCCAAAATCGCCATCTTAGAAAAGAGATCATCAAGCACAAAACATAATAATTTCTCCGCTTGGTGGACGAGAGGCCCAACATGTAGTCCATTGAGATGGATTCCCATGGTCTATCAGGAGTAGGCAAAGGGGTGTATAGGCCCTATTTCTTAGTGGTCAGTTGGAAAATAGCATAGGTAGTGTAGTACCTGATATACTTGTTGACCTCCTGTCGAAGTTTCAGCCAATAGAAATGGTTCTACAACATTGTCAATGTCTTTTCGATGTAGAAGTGTCTTGCCACCCGACTATAGTGGGATTCCCAGATCGCTTGCTTGATGAAACATAGATATGGCCTAGATGGCACAACATCCCACCATAAAGATGGAAATTATCGACAACTGCATTTGCGCCCAACATTTGGTAGGTGGTGGTGAAGTCTGGGTCTGTCTCATAGAGTTGGGGCCATCCAGAGGTCTCATGGCCGCAAGAGTCTAGCACTGGCGGTCTGGTGAGGAAATCAATGACGTGATTGGTGCTTTCTGTTTTATCCTTTATGTTGAGGTGGAATTGCTGAAAGTATGTGTACCACTTATGATGGCAATCATTCTGCCATTTTCCTTGTGTCTGCATGAACTACACTGGCTTATGATCAGTGTGGATGACTGTCTCCTTCCCAAGAATGTAATGTATCCACTAGTGGCAGGATTTCACAATGGAGTACATTTCTTTGTCGTAAGTAGGTTACTTACGGACAACATATGATAGTGTCTCACTATGATAGGCCACGGGGTGGCCATGTTGAGTGTGAACGACGCCCACATCATAGTCTGAAGCATATATCTCGATCTCAAAGGGTCGCTACAGGTCCAGTAGTGAAATTACTAGGGATGAGCACAAGTGTTACTTCAAATCATTAAACTCTTCTTGTTGGGACCATCCCCACACAAATTTCTCCTTACCACAACCCCTATTTATTTGGCTGAGGGTCCATGCAATATGGGATAATTCCAACATGAACCTGTGGTAGAAATTGGCAAGGCCCAAGAAGCTCCAAAGCTCAGTGAGTGTGATTGGGGCTGACCAATCACAGATGACTTGGATATTGGATGGATCCACATGTAATCCATGCTAATCAATGATGTATCCCAGGTAATGGACCTTGTCCATGACAAAGCAACATTTTTCCAAGTTGTCGTATAGCTTGTGCTGCCATAGGGTGTGCAAAACCCGTTGAATATATTGCAAGTGTTTTCCCCAATTCTTGATGTAAATGAGAATGTTAGCCAGATACACCACTACAAAAGTATTGGTGAATGGTCACAGGATATCGTCTATCATCCTTATGAAAGTGGTTGGAGAATTTGTGAAACCAAAGGGAATGACCAACCATTCAAATAGACCTTCCTTTGACTTGAAGGTGATCTTCCATACATCTGTCTGTTATATCGGGACCTGGTGGTAGCCAGACTTCAGATCAATCTTACTAAAGTATTCTCCCCCCATGAGCTGATCAAGGAGGTCGTCGATTCGGGGAATCGAGTATTGGTTTCTAACTGTGATTTTATTCAGGTCCCGATAATCAATGTAGAGTCACCATGTTCCATCTTTCTTCTGTACCAACTCGAATGGGCTCCCGCAAGGTTATGAGTTCGAAAATATGTGCCCCTTGTGGAGCAGTTCTTGGATCTGCCACTTGATCTCCTCATTCGCTAAAAGAGAGCGACGGTAGACTGTCCAATTGGGCAGTGGTGCGTCGAGGGTCAAATCGATGGGGTGCTTGACCTGACAGTGCAGAGGTACCCCAGTGGGTGAGGAGAAGATATATGATTATTCTTCCATGACCTTATTTACTTACTTCTGCTGTGTGGAGAGGTCGGTCGCGGAGACCCTGGATGTGGTTGCGATCTTTCGTTCATTCTGAGAGAGAATCACGAACAAGACAAACTTCCTTGTTTGAGAGATGACCTTCTTGCATTGCTGGAAGAGATCAAGGAAATAACACTAGGTGGGAATGCCTCGGGTATCCTGTACAATTTCTTGTTCAAATTAATAATAACATTGTGAGGCCTAGACTCATATACAACATGGTGTTTCCATAAATATGGTTGGCCCAAAAGAACATTACAAACTTCGAGAGGGGAAACATCACACAATACCTCATCTTTCAATGGCTTGATATCGTATGATAGGATACATTGTTGGCTGACGCAGATGTTGCTTCCTTGGTAGAGCCATCCGGGCTACGAGTGCGACGTTGTATGCAAGGAGAGTCACTTGACAACCTCTACTAAGATGAGGTTCTTTTGGCTACCGCTATCAACGATGAAGTGCAGCAGGGTTCCCTTCAACCACATCTATCAATGAAAAGGTGATCACCTTCCTCTGGCTCGTCTGGTTCACCAAGATGCAGCTTGGTGGTAGAAACGGTAGCACTCGGTTCTGTGTCAATGATCCATCTCCCCCTTTCTGGTTCTGAATCAGAGTCAGAACTCGCATCTGATTCATATGCTTTCACCTCAACCACCAACGACTGCTTTGAGCGGCAATATGCATTGTTATGCCAGGCGCTCTTATGGAAGTCGCACCACTTCCCAATTTATTTCTTCATCTTTTCGGTGTCCTTATTTTCTTGCGGCCTAGACTAGTTGTCTTGAGGCGGTCCATCTTTGCTCTATCCTTTGTTATGTGGGTTGGGGCCGCCTTTTCCTAGATTTTGCTATGAGGGGTTCCCAGGCCCAAATTGCCACGTCTTTTGTTTGAGCTTCTGCTCGATTTTGATGACATATTTTTAGGTCATGCCCAAGGATGAGATGTCCAAAAACTCCATTTCATCTTGGATGTATCTATGCAGACAACCGTGATAGTTAAGCAATAGATGTCGCTCAGAATATTTGATACCCAAATTGGTGCGCAAGGTGTGGAAGGTATTTGTGAACTCGGGCACTACTTGGTCTCTTTCTTGCCACAGTGTGGTCTATTTTGTGTACAAGTCATCATAACTTCCAACATGGTATTATTGTTCCTTAATAACATCCCTGAAGGACTCCCAAGTGATCGCGACTATAAATAATGAGGGTTCCTCTTTTTCCTTTTGCTCACAGAAAGTTTCCCACCAATCTTTGACATGGGGAACAACTTTGAGGAGCGTAAAAGTAATCTTTTCTCGATTCGAGAAGTTGTGGATAGAGATATACCCTTCTAGTAGATTCAACCATTTGTTTACAACATATGCGTCTATATGAACTTCAAATATAGGAATATTGAATTTGATTTGTACCTCTTGGTAGTTGTCAAAGGATTTCCACAAAACTATTCATCATCCCGTTCCTTTGTTGCATGAGGGATTCGTCGAGCAACATTTTGAAGGGATCTCTTGTCCCGTCATATTTCTTTTATCCCTCCATGAGAGGTCGCTTGGGCATGTGAGATATTTTTTCCTCAAGAGAAACAAGCTCGAGACCTAGTTCTTTGTACCCTGACCTCGTTGGGGACATGCATTAAGAACGAAAAGGAGCAGACCTCTCTGATACCACTGATCCATATTTTATGAGAAGAACGAAATCAATACAGATTATTATCAATATATGCTTAACACAGAATAATAGATATACAGTAAAATTGGTTTCTATTCAGGAAATAAGCTGAAACTGTAAAATGCAGCGGAAAACAAGCTTGCTAGAATGCTAGTGGGTTATCTCTGAGAAGAGATGTGATGGTTGTGCTCATTCGCAAGAAGATGAATAGAATGAGGCCCTGAAGGAATTTTTACAATGAATATGAATTCCAAAACCCTAGACATCCAAAAACCTAACCCTAGGAGATGAAGCGCCAAAATTCATGTGGGCCCTGTTGGGGTAAGTTAGTACATCAAAATTTGCATACGATCTACGTTTTAGGTGCACGATAACCCGTTAGAAAGTTCTAACCGAGAAGAATGATTTTCGACTATCCCAGGTTAGAGCATTCAATAGTCACTTGGGCCCCAAATCCCCAAAAAACGTCGTTTAGGGCCTCAAAATGACCCCAGAAGTTTGGAACCCAAAAAATTATCAAACAACTGCCAAGGTGGAAAACTATTTTTCGAGCCAGTGGAATAGGTGGGTGGCCACCGATGTTCACCTGGATCAAAATACTCATGTTGTGATAACCAATCTTACCATCCTTCCTATCTCTGTGTATTTCCATGCCAAAGTTTTGTTTTTCTACTCCTAGATCCTTCATCTCAAACGTCCTAACCAACTGAACCAACTTGTTGATCTCAAACATGCTTGTGCTTGCAACAAGCATAAAATTTAACACCAAGATAATAAATGTACCATAAACACAATGGTTATACTCATTTCTTGTAAAATTTGGCTCACTATGAAGGAATCAAACATCTTGTACCATTTTCTTGCCATGCTTCAGGCCATACAATGATTCCTGAGTTTGCAAACAAATATTTTGATGTGATTCTAAACTAACCTTTTGGGTTGTTCCATATACATCCCCTTTTCCAAAAACCCTCATGTAAAAAAGTTCTAACATATAGTTGTACTAACTCAAGATCAAGTAACCCAACTAGTTCTAACACAACATGAATATAAACAAGCCCTTAATAATTGGTGAGAAAATTTCATGGAAATCAACACCTTCTAAATACCCTTCTGCTACCACTCATGCTTTGAAACTTTCATCTTTTACTATGTTTGATTTTATAAAAGGAGATTCATAAAACACTACATCTTTGTCCACAATTATTTTGTGGGTAGTAGGATCACATAGTCTTCATCCCTTAACATCATGACCATATCAAAGATATACATCTTTAATTTGGGTCCTACTTAGAATGTTGATACAAACATAAGCATCACAACCAAATAATTTCACATTTGAGTAATCACCAGATGACCTGTTCATACCTCTTCCAGAATCTTCCAGTCTTTTTCAAACTGATCCAAGTGGATATTGGTGGCCACCCACCTATTCCATGGGCTCGAAAAACATTTTTCCATCTTGGCAGTTTTTTCGGGTTCCAAACTTTTGTGGCCGTTTGAGGCCCTAAACGACGTTTTTTGGGGATTTTGGGCCCAGGTGACTGCTAAAGGCACTAAACTGGTCTAGTCGAAATTCGTTTTTCTCGATTAGACCTTTCCAATGGTGTATTGAGCACCCCAAACAGAGATCGTATGCAAAATTTACGCCCCCGGGAAGTTGACGTATCAACTACCCCCATCGGGGCCCGCAAACCTTTTGGCTTTTCATCCTCCGGGGTTAGGGTTTTGGATTTTACTTATGTTAAAAAATCCTTTGGAGCCTCATTGTAACAATCATCTTCTTGCGAATGAGAGTAACCGTCACATCTCTTCTCAGAGATAAGTTGCCACCATTCTAACGAGTCTTTCACTCTGTATTTTTACAGTCTCTGTACATTTATTTCATTAATAGAAATCGTGTATTACTGTATTTCTCTGTTTCTGGAAAGATTTATGTGTAGTTCACTGTAGTATCTCTGATTTCATTTCGTTCTAAAAAATAATCCAGATCAGTGGTATCAGAGCAGGGTGCTCTTGATCATTTTTTAGTTCATGCCCCCGACAAGGTCCGAGTATAGCAAGTTGGGCCTCGAGATTGTCTCTCTTGAGGAAAATCCCTCTCGCATACCCAAGAAACCCTCCATGGCGGAAGAAAATAAAAACGATGGAGCATAAGATTCTATTATTTATTTTTTTAGCAAGCTCTCACGTGACAAAGGGACGAAATGATGGAGAATTTTGCCAACATCCTTCAACGCCTGTCAATAACAACATGCGCGTCTTCATCAAGCAACCACTTTGGAGGCACCTTGACTTTCAAGGTACGGGTTAATTTTGATATTCTCATATTTGAAGGTCAGATAGATGCGGATTCCCTAGACAAATGGTTGAATATGCTAGAAGGTTATTTCTTTATTCACCATTTTTTTGACAGGGAAAATATCACCTTTGCACTCCTTAAGGATCTCCCCCATGTCAAACATTCGTGGGAAACTTACTCGGAGCAAAGTTCCACATAAGAGTATGGAATATATGGGCTCGATCCCACTTGGGATTTTTTTGTGGATGCGGTCAAGGAACAATATTACCGTGTTGGCAATTATGAAGAAAAGTACATGAGATGGACCACACTACGACAAGAGAGGGGCCAAGCAATGCCAGAGTCAACCAATACCTTCCATACCTTGCGCACCAAGCTAGGTATCAAATACTCTGAGTGACATTTGGTTTTGAAATACCATGAGGCTCTACACAAATACATCCAAAATGAAATGGATTTTCTGGATATCTCATCACTCGGTGTTGCGTATCAATATGTTGTTAAAATCGAGAAGAAATTTAGGCACCAAAACAAATGGGAGTTTGTATCTGTGAATAACCAAAGTATGAGAAACACAACCCTAACAAATATCTTCCTGAAAACCAGTCTAAGCCATAGGAAAAGAAGGGTCATGGGAAGATGAAGAAGGACACTGGAAAATGGTGTGATTTCCACAAAATCCCCTATCACAACACCGATGATTGTTGCTCAAAACAGTCATTAGTGGTCGAGATCAAAGACAAGGAGCCGAACCTTGATTCAAAATCTTATTTAGAAAATACTAATAGAAGATAGATCATCGACGCAGACCCCACTGCTATTGTCACGACCGCAACAATTCAACTAGAAGAACCCACAGATCGTGAAGAGGGGGAGTTCATTTTTCATTCATAGATGTGGGTGAAGGGGACCCCGCTGCATTTTATTGTTGATTTCGAAAGCCATAAAACATCATCTCAGCAGAGGTCGTCAAACAGTTGGGATTGTCGACAACACCACACCTGGATCCATACAACACTGGGTGGCTTCACCAGGGACAATATCTTTGTGTTAGCCAACAATGTCGATTTTCATACAGCATCCAACCTTTCAAGGATGACGTATTATGTGATGTTTCCCCCCTATATGTTTGTGATGTTCTCTTGGGCCAGCCATATATGCAGAAGCGCCATGTTATCTATGAGTCTCAACCCCGTAGTGTCATTGTTACTCTAGGGGGTCATCTCTACAGGATACCAGAGGTAGTTCCAACTATTGTCCCACCTAAACAATGCCGCAAGGTAGTATCTCATACTACAAAATTCAACTTCTTCACAACCTGTTCAAAAGGTGAACAGAAGGATACTGCAACCACTACAACTTCAACCCAAGCACCTTCTATCCAACAAAAGTAGGTCGACAAGGTTGCGGAAAAGAACAAATATTCCTTCTGCACACAGTCATCTCATGTATCCAGATTGGTTTAAAAAGTCCAAACCTTCCAGCCATAGGTTCGTGACAACCTTCAACAAGCTAAGCAACACAACTTCTCCATCAAGGCAAGCAACTCACCAAGATTCAGATTCAACAAACGCTTCCCCCTTTCCCTCGGGAACTCAACGCAATAGATACCATTGCTTCATAAGGAGGGAGGATTGATCCAAGTGGATATTGGTGGCCACCCACCTATTCGACGGGTCGAAAAACATTTTTCCATCTTGGCAGTTTTTTGAGTTCCAAACTTCTGGGGCCATTTTGAGGCCCTAAATGATGCTTTTTAGGGATTTGGGGCCCACATGACTACTGAAGGCACTAAGTTGGACCAGTCGAAAGTCGTTTTTCTCGTTTAGACTTTTCCAACGGTGTATCGAGTGCCCAAAACGAAGATTGTATGCAAAAGTTACGCCCCCGAGAAGTTGACGTATCAACTACCCCCATCAGGGCCCACAAACCTTTTGGATTTTCATCTTCCGGAGTTAGGGTTTTGTATTTTACTTATGTTAGAAAGGCCTTTGGAGCCTCAGTGTAACAATCATCTTCTTGTGAATGATAGTAGTCGTCACATCTCTTCTCAGAGATAAGTTGCCACCATTCTAGTGAGCCTTTCACTATGTATTTTTACAATCTTTGTACATTTCTTTCATTAATAGAAATCGTGTATTACTGTATTTCTATGTTTCTGGAAATATTTATGTGTAGTTCACTATAGTATCTCTGATTTCATTTCATTCTAAAAAATAATCTGGATCATGGTGACCAAGTTACCAGATAACACAATTGTTTCTTCCTTGCTTCAACTTGGCATTATTGAACATGCCTTTTCAATCCCAACTTCCTTGCAATAATTTCCAAGTTCCATGGATATGAAACTACTTCATCATATATTCTCAAACACTTGATTGACTTGCCAATGTTCATTTCACTACAAATCTCTAAACACAATGACCTTTCTAAAGACTCACTTTTTTAACCTGGACACACTGCTCCACCTCGAACATTGCATTCGAAAAAGTATTGACCAAATCCGGCCAAGCCGACCCAAGTGAACCTTTGTCTCTCACCTCCAGGGACTTTACACTGGAGTTTCAGTGCTCCACCTTAACATGAACATTCCCTTGACCCATTTCAGTCAATCTGTCCAAGTAAGCCTTCATTGCTTATCTCCAAGTCCATTTATAATGGAGTTCACCAAGCCTTTTATAAGGCTTCATTACATGCAGTCCATGGACGCAATACCATGCGCTACTCAAGGTTAACCCAACATACATGCCCCCCAATATCTTTAATCTACCTAAAACTATGCTCATACTTTTCATAGGTGACTTGATAAACCATGGGTAAACATGCCTATCCAGATCTTATAGACGTATGCTCATTTACATGCAATCGATCATTTTACAACTCCAAGGTAAATATTTGTTTTTTCACGATGACTCAACCATCACCACTCTTGTTGTTTCCTTGTTGTATGAACACATCTTGAGGTTCCATAAATCCAAGTTATTCTTTCTATTGAATTTTTCCACCTCAAACTTTGACCTCTGTACTTTTGTCATTGACACAAAGTGCCAACACGCAGGATGTTTCACCAAGCTTCTTATTATTATGGAAACTTAATATTATATTTCAATGTTAAACCCCAAACTATAAATTAAGTAAAAAGTTTTGTTTCACCAAGCTTCTTATTATTATGAAGGCTTAATATTATATTTCAATGTTAAACCCCAAACTATAATATTAAGTAAAAAGTTTTACAAAACAAACCATATATATATATATATGCTTATAAATCCGTTTAATAAAGGATATCCACCTCACCTTTTATTAAAACACCCGCCACTTATTTAAAACATCCTCCACTTATAAAAGGCGTCCCTTTATTAAAATATATCATGTGCATAATGAGACTAAAGTCATTTTTCATACCGAGATCCACCTCTTCATTGATTTACTAAGGCGATTCTCAAGCTCTTATACCATGGTCATTACTCCTTTTGAAGGGTGTAGGGAGCGATGATCCACCTCACTCCTATAGAAAGGTAGTGGGAGCGATGAGCCTTAAAATTATCGCCCCTGTGGAATGGTGCCCGGTGCAATGATTCTTGCAAAATCCAGAACTGGTTAAGTTCGATACAAATTATCGCCCTGTCAGCACGTTCTAGGAAGCGATAGTATGATGATTATCACTCTTCTCTGCAAAATATTTAGTTTGATGATTATTGCTTTTCCCTGTAAAAGATTTATCCACTTTACGGTCTGCCTGAATTTGATCTAGCTACCGACCTTTTGAATCCTTTGCATTCAATTCACATGCTTTAATTTCCAGATTCTTTTTTTTTTCGCTTTTAGATCTTTCAATTTTACACTATTTTTATTGATCAAGGAATAATTATAATAGCCAATAACAAACATACAACCATCCTCTCATGTCATACATACTACTTTCTACATTACAGTACTCACCCACACTTCTACGTCCGCATGGGAAATTAGTTGACATTTTCAACATGCTAGTACCATAACATGTGGCGGTTTTGGTTTTCTTCATGGCAATTATGCCTTTTTCTTCAGTATGTATATGTCAGTCTGCCAAATTGGTCGAACAATGCTTTGCCTAGTTTCCCTTTGGGCAAGTTTTTAAGGGATTTTTTTGATTATCTTTCGGCTCAGAAAAACAGTCAGAATTCTAGTGGACATTATCCTCTGGTGGCAGAGTAGATTCAACAGACCTTATCTCTATGTATCCTTAGGATCTTTTGATAATAAAATAGAAAAAGTACTCGGCAAAAAAAATTGCCTTCTACTTATTTCTTTCAAACTCATTTCCTTTGATATTGTTATTTATGTATATTATTTTAGTATTGTTACATGTTTTGACATGTTGGTTAAGTAATTTCAATATTTTTGGGTGTTCTACTATCATGTTTATTTATTATTAGATAGTGTTTGCTATATATTTTATAAGTTTTTTAAGTAGAATATATATATATGTTTGAGTAAGTTTAATGGTTAAGAACATGTATGGTTCTTTTTAGAAGTCATAAATTCAAAGTATCACATGTGTGACTTTAACATTATTATTATTATTATAATATTTTTACAATTTAATTAATAATTTATTATACAATGAAATATATAAATATATAAAAACTAAAAAATATTTTAATTGGTTATCGTCAATACATTACCACTTATTTAGTTAATTTTAAAACTTTGAAATTTTATGAATATTTATATTAAAAAACCTCCATGTATATATGATGATAACAATATAAATATATAAATATATCATCTTCTAAAAATTCTGATAATGATGAAAATAAGAATATAAATGTATCATGCTATTTCCATTGTAATATTATCATTTTTAAGAAATATTATTGGTTAATAATGATAGGAAAAAAACATTTCTCAATTATTTATTAATCATATTTTTAAAATTTAATTTATAATTTTTTAATATTTAATCAATATATAATTTATAAATCAAATTAAAAAATGTTAAACACATTCTATTTTAAATATAATTTAAGAAATTGCCGAAGCTTAAAATCGTGAAAAGAATTGTGCTTTCTTATCATCTCTTTCATTAAAAAATTTTATTGAAAACAAAAATCTAAACATTAAAATACCTTGAGAGGATCTTTGGATAATACATTAATAAATATTAAAAAATAACTTGAGAGGATCTTTGAATAATAAAAATTATGCCCGTAAAATAAAGAACACAAAATCAATTCAAACTTTTGACCATATAAATTTTGTACATAAACCAAGAGCACAAAATCAATACAATTTTGAACAATATAAATCGTGCACATAAAACACGAGGTCCATCATACGTTTTTATGGATCTTTGTGTTACCTTTAGACAATTTGGAAACAGAATAATCACGCGGCAATCGTATACGAAAGATGTGAAAGAGATAGTGGCGTCTTGAAATAGGTCGAGAGGTATAGAATAGTTGTGGAGAGAAAACCAAATATTGATGTAGTATAAAACTATCTATTTATAAATTTTAAGAGTAACAAAAGTATTTATATGTTCATTTTGTAATAATTTTTTTTTTGGTTAGAAATGTGAATAAAATTATCAATTTATAAATTTTAATAAGAGTTGTAAAAGTATTTATATGTTCATTTTGGTATAAATAATTTTTTTGTTTGTTAAAAATATGTATCCTGTTAATATTAAATTTGGATTGATCTTTAATATGGTTAGAATTTTTGGATGTTTTCTTCCAACTAAACTTATCTTTAAAATATTGAATTAGAATAGCTTAACAAACAAAACTTACACTTTAATCAATTAAAATAAAAATAGTAAAAATTAACACAAATGATATAAATATAAATATAATTTTAAATATTTATTATTTTTTGTGATTTTATTCTTATAATATAAAAAAATGTAATACATTAAATAAAATTTATTATATATATATAATTGAAAAAAAATAATTTTTTCAGAGTAATTTAGATGGTTAGTTTAAATACAGTAGTCATTATGATCCAAATGTGTAATCTCTCGACTCTCTTAATCCCCTCAATTTTATGCTCCTTTAACACTTTCTGCTATTTAAATTTCTTCTTTTTAAAAATTTCGTTAAAGTGAAGTTGAAAAAGTTTTATTTTCCTTTGCATATCCCATGCATTTATAAGCTTCTTTTAATATTTCTGTACAGATTGCACAGATTTGATAAGGACTAACAGCGTAATAAAATTATGCAGACTTATAAAAGTTCTATTTTTTTTGGTTGTTTTTAGGTAATTCTTTTTGTTTAATTTTACTCGAAATTCAGTGATGAATGGTTGGATCTGCAGATTTGAATGGCTAAATTTGTATAATCCAAGTGATCCAAGATTTTTTAACAAACTGAATTCATATATACATTTCAGAAATACAATTTAAACAATAAAAAATAGAAATTTTGTTCAAATTAACATCATTTCAGAAATACAATTTAAACAATAAAAAATAGAAATTTTGTTCAAATTAACAAATCCAAAAAAACAAAAAAAAATTAAAAAAAAACTAAAATTTCAACTTGGTATATACAACTCCCACAAAGATGCGCTTACTTACATACAAAGTTGGATGAAATGAATGAATAAGTGCTTACACAATACATCAATCAACCAAATATCTGAAGGACGATGATAGATATATAGAACTCAAACAGCTGGAAAATCCATAACTACCAGATTTTCACACTGTAGATTTTCAAGACAGACAGCAGGCGAGCTGATGAAAGTTAAAACGCTGATGATGACGATGATGAGAGCCATGAGAACCACCATCACCTTCTGCAAGCAAAGGGGTGTAGTAGCGGTGCCGATGATTATGCGTAACGAGGAGACTGTACAGAAAAGGAATGATCCCTGTGTACCCCTCCATTCCCATTCTTAATTCTAATCCAATTCCCGTGAACAACCTATTATTATTCACCCCACTCCACTGATAAACGGGATATTAATAACTGATAATGTTGACGATGCGATCACAAATTTTAGGACCTTAATAGGGAAACCTGCTTCCTCCCTGCAACAACCCGAAACCTTCCCTTTCTTGTAAATGGATGTGTATTTCTGAAGCCTATGCAACAATGAATTTATAGGGAGGAAGCTGGTCTTCCCTTTGACGGCGAAAAGATAAGAAGTAGGGAGGCGCAGCGTGCACGTATATTTATAATATTTGTCCAGTCAACACGCTGCGGCGCACACACGAAGCTGCGTAAACAAATCTAAATTAGTGACTATCAGTGGCGTCTCTCCCAAGGAGAGCACTATCGTTTACAATGCGTGGCCTTTGAGCTTCCCTGACGTCTTTCCTCTCCTCACCAATGCCTTCCAATGACAACTATGATTACATGCGTTATGATAACATTTACTTGTCCACCTCAGTCGAAAAAGAATATTAGAGTTTGCTTCGGACTCGGAACTGGCAATCCTACGCCCACACTCCAGTTCTGGGAAGGTGGGTCGTTTTACTTAAATCTAAGTTCAATAAACGTTTATAGTTTTGGATCTACCGCAATTTTGTTTAAAATTTTAAAACTCAATAATATTTTTGACCAAATTTGATGTTGTAGACGTGGCATTCGCAGTATTCGCTGACTAAAATTTCTTAATCTCTACCTTTATTTAATTTGCTGACTAAAATCTTTTATATTAATCTTTTAATTTAAGAAAGTTGTATTAATTACTTAAACCTATTTTATATTAATCTTTAAATTTAACAAAGTTATATTAATTAAGTATATCTATTTTCTATAGATGATTAAATATGAATGAAATATTCTTAGTAATTATAATAAATGAAGGGTTGTGATTTTAATTATTAACTTTTTGGCTTTTATAAAAACATAAATCTATGAGTTTATTTTTCCAAATTTATCTAATATGATTAAGAATATACTATGTTAACTAATTGATTACCAAATTTGTTGGTTGTGGAGCCTGAATATCTTCCTGATGCAGAGGTCCTTGCTTTCAGTCGTGTCTATACCCCATGAAGTATTTACACCCCAGAAGTATGTACACTCTTCCACGCGGGGGAGTGCAGAGGGGGGGTACCCCCTCTGCGGGGTCCGGGGGGTCTGGGGGCAAGCGGGGGTTCGAGGGCAGCATCCCCCGATAGGGGTTCGGAGGCGAAGCCCCCGAAGCAAAAATTGCCTTATAAAAGTATATTGTAATTTCATTGTAAATCTGGACCATTCATTATAAGGTCGCAGATCTAACGGTAGAGATTATGTTAGGGTTTTTGCCCTAGAAGGCAACCCTCTTTTATGA
>ML797554.1:6754-31747 GCA_009831015.1 Picea engelmannii
TTATTTAAAAAGTAAACATACACCATGATAACATTAAAATATTGTATAGTATTAAAGAGCAATATTAGAATGCTTATACATACCACAAAAATGTGTTAGTCCAGGGGCATCATGAATTGTCCATAAAAGTATTCCACAGAATTAAAATTTCTTCTCCCCGATTGGTTTACATATGTCGTACATTGTGATGCCAGCCCGTAACTTTAGTAGCTTGTCGATAAGAGGCTCGATATTTACATTCATATCTTTAACCTAGTACTTACCTAATTGTTTGAAATTACACATAATTACTAAAGGAATGATATCAAGTAATATATATAATTAAATAAATAAACAAAAGATATTATGCAAAAATTGAAACAAATGAAAATGTTAAATTCAAATAATTAATGCAAACAAATACCTGGAACAATCATTGTCAACATTATGTGCTCCCTCTTTATTGACATCCAAGGAGGAATGTTATTGTTGATAAAAAAAATAGGCCACACTGAGTAAATAGACCTAAGCTCTTCGAATGGATTAACACCGTCAGCTGCCAATGAAAGCCTAGCATTACGAGGTTCATCTTTGAAATCTGCCCATTTTTCCTCAATTTTCCTAAATGCGGAACCATCGGCAGGCATTCGAAGAACACCATCTGCACTTCTTTTACGTGCATGGTAATCCATAAATTGTGCTATGCTTTCACACCTGAACAATCGCTGCAAAGGTGGAATTATGGGAATATGTCGAAGAACCTTTCGAGGCACCCTTTTTGTTACTTGATCGGTTCGATGTCTACTGATAAGACATTGAGGACATTCGGTTTTTGAAGCATGTTGTCCATAATATATAATATGGTCATTAGGACATGCATCTATAGTTTGATAATCCATTCCAATGTCTTTCATAATGGCATGCAAACCTCGATATGTGTGAGGTAAAATATTTGGCGATGGTAACAAAAATTCACCTAACAAGCTACAACATAACAAACAACTAGTTAATGTGAGAATATTAATCGTAAAAAATGCATTCTTATTTTACACATTAATTAACACTAAAAACAAATATAAAAAAAATCAACATTTATGTACAGTATAAGATGAAACATATTACATACCTTAGTATATGTGTCATACAAGTGTTCGAAAAATTATTCATAACCTTTAAGTTCACCAGCAACAATGTAGCGGAGAGAATATTTTCTCTTGATCCCCTTTATTTTCCTTTTCTAATAGAGGTTCATCATAAATACTAGCATTTTCCCCATCCTCATCTGGCTGTGAAAACAAATCTTGGATCATTTGATTTGTCCCATCATCTTCTTCCATGGGATCATTAACTTGATTTGTCCTATCATCTTCTTGCATGAGATCCTCATTTGCTTGGTCATGATGATGTTCCTCATCTTGTGCAACATCATTTCTACTAATACTTGGTGCAATATTCTGCGGAAAGTTAGAGCGCAACTCTAACTTTATAATTACAAACAATCATGCAAAATTAGTGTATACTATAACAAACATTCAAACAATATATATACATATATACAATTTTATATAAAATTGACAAAATAAAAAAAAATAATGAATATATAGCTAATTACCATGGGACGATATTCATTCGATCCACCATCAATGTGACCATATTTCCTACAATGTTTTGTAGCTGTTGCTATTAAAATTCTTACGGGACGTCTGAGGCAACATTTTTTACAAGGGCAATAACATCTACCATCACCCTTTTCACCCGCTGTACTTTTTTCCCCACCTCTAACAACATTCTGCGACATTTTTCCGCACAAAAATACCCTTTCGGAACCGTCGTTGTTATAGCAAGATTGTCGCAACATCTTTAAATTGTCAAATATTTATAGGCCAATTTTAGGTCACTATCATCGCAATAGCGACGATAGTGACCTAAAAATATTTTTTTTTCAATGGTAAATTTTGACTAAATTATTATGGTCAACGTTCGTCGCAAGAGCGACGGACAATCTACAGGCGTCGCTCGTGAGACAAACATTGACCATAATAATTTAGTCAAACTGTAGGCATCGAGATTGCGATGAATACGGGGTAGATTTAGAAAAGATGAAATTTTTCTCTTGCATGTTGCGACGAAAGAGTACTTTCATCGCAAGTGGTCATCGCAAATTTTTCAATATGTAGTAGTGAAAAGTCCTTGGTCTTTGCTGAACTAATTTCAGAACTTCCAGTCGAAAGTGGTAATGATTTGCCCGAAGAGTCACTGATCAATGGGGATCTTTTCCTTATTTCATCTTCAGACCCTTTGTATGGAGATATACTTGTGTATCTGCAGACCCTTGTCATGGAGATATACTTGTGTATCTTCAGACTTTGAAGTGCCCTTCTTCTGCTTCTCGCGATGAGCGTTGGTGAATACACCATCAAGTGCAAAACTATCTTATCATCGATGATACTTTATATAGTCAAGGAGTGGATTGCATTCTTCGTCATTGTCTCACTCATGAAGAGGCAGAGCTTGTGTTGAATGAGTATTACACTGGAGAATGTGGCGATCACTTGTCATGGTTGGAAATAGCCCAAAAAATTCTTCATGCTAGATACTTTTGGCCCTCGTTGATCAAAGATTGTGTAGAGGCAATCAAGAAGTGTCACCCGTGCTAGATATTCTCTCGAAAGATACGGGCACACCATGCTCCCATGTTTCCAATTATTGTTGTGGGTCCCTTCACCAAGTGGGGGATTGAATTATCATTATATCATCGTGGTGGTAGAACAATTCACTAAGTGGGTCAAGGCCATGTCGGAATTTAGCAATGACGGAGAGACGACTGCACTTTTCATTTTTAACCAGATTGTATCTAGGTTCAGTATTCTGAAGGAGATTGTCACAGACCATGGCAGTCACTTCAAGAACAAGATGATGTCTGATTTAACATCAAAATTGGGTTTTAAGCAAGAACATTCACCTCCTTACTACCCATCGATGAATGTTCAAGTGGAGGTTGTTAATAAGTCCCTCGAGACTATCCTCCAATAGATGATCAATTCATCCAAGTCAAATTGGCATTTGATGTTGTACTCGACACTTTGGGCTTATCGAACCTTAGTCAAGATTACTACCGGTTTTTCTCCTTTCCAAATTGTTTACGGGCTAGAGACAGTATTTCCCATAGAGTGCCAAATCCCTTCTCTTAAGTTGGCAGTGGAAGTATTTCCCGACACTACTCCACTTGAAGAGCGTCTTCTATATCTCGAGCAGCTAGATGAGTAGCGTCGAGATGTAACCTTGGCCAACGAGGCTCACAAACAACATGTCAAGTGTCAGTATGATTGGTCCATCCACCCTAGAGTTTTCTTCGAAGGTGATCTTGTCCTCGTCTATGACCAAGATAAATATCCCTTGGGGGCAAGCAAATTCAAACCCATGTGGTTTAGACCGTTCATTGTTAAGAAATTTTTAGAGAAAGGTGCCTATTAACTGGTTGATTTCGAGGGTAATTCTTTATCGAAGCCTAGAAATGGGCTATGTTATCCCCTAGCCTAGGGATAACTAAGGAGATTATGTCTCGAGGCCCATAAGTCCTATAAATGGAGTACCAAGAGCCATATTGACTTGAGCCTGGCCCTGGAGGGCCCATCTTTCTTCTTCAGCGCCTCCACCTTGTCAGCAGCAGCAACATCCATCCCATCGGCCTGGTCCTTCAACAACGATGGGTCTTGCTCCATGAGGTAATGAGTGTGGGTATCATGGTATGTGTCACTATGATTCTCAAAACATTTGAATATGTGCATTTAATTATTTTCTACTTCTGATGTGTGCTTGGATCTTATGCCTTTCCACTTTTCATGAAAGTTCATCGTCCATTTCGGGCAAGTACATCTTGATATTTCATCACTTCATTGGTTATAACCCCGAGAGTTTCTGATAAGTGGTGACTTGTGAGAGGGGGCCTTTTAATAGATATCTTGACCTTGCCTTCTCAAACCCCCAGGTCACAGAGGACGTCTCCCCTGGGCCCTCAACCTTAAATAGAAAGAGGAATCCTATTGAGGTGACAGTGATAGGATAACCTCAAGTTATGCCAATTTTCTTTCCATTTACCTTTCCTTTGATCAAAGTACAAATTGTGCGATAACATTTTGGCGACGTTGTCGGGGAACACTGAGTCAAATCTCCTCAAAGACGACACTTTTCGGTAAGACTTTCCTCAAAAGCCTTTTACTTTACAGAGCTTACCTGGTGACTCCACTGAGGGTGATCCCTTCATCCCTTTGATAGTTTCAAGAAAATTATCTCGCGACTCCACTAACTTTTTCCAAGGTGCCACCTTACTATCAATTCTGTGATATTTCCAAGTTATGGGATCATGGCGCCCCAGGAACAAATGTATTTGACTATTGATTTCAAAAATTTTCAAGGATACCCGAAATATTTTGATACAAAATGGTCAAGCAACTCTCCAAGATTTGGAGGCCTCCCAGTTACTCACATTGTAGAATTCTTGAAGTATATAAGACAGGTAGAATTGAGAGGGGAGGATGTTTTGATAAAGTTATTCATACTTTCCCTGCCATCCTTTTTGCAAGATTGGTTTAAGAATTGTTGCAAAGACAGGGGTATATCATCTTTCATAAACCCCATCAGTAGGTTTATTGAATTTGCCAAACCACGATGCCAGACATATGAAGATTCCCTTCAAAATCTCACAATAGCCTTAGAGGATGAAGGATTCACCACTGAGATTGTAGAAGATCTTAGGGATGTATACCATATTCAAGAACCCTTTGATATATAAGAAGATATTTACGAAGAAAATTGTCAACCCCTTGAAGAGGAGAAGGGTTTCTCCCATGATTCGATAGAATGCGGTGAGGATGAAGCACTGGTGACTGCTCCTATGTCCGATGAAGCTCTCCAAGGTCCTATCTATCCTGCACAAGACAAAGAGAATGAGGTGAGTCATTTTCCTTTCCATTTTTTTTATGACACCTTGTTTTATGATTCAGAAGGTGAAGAAGTAAAGGAACCCTTGGAAGAGCTAGTTCCTCCTTTTTCTGATGAAGATGAAGAGATGAGTCTTGGGGATGGTGTACTAGATCCTTTTCCTTTTGATGAAGTTATCCAAATACTTGAAGCTCCTGGACAGGAAGAAGTAAACAAGGTGAGTTATTTCCCTTTCCAAATTTTTAATGATTATTTATCTTACGATATAGAAAGTGAAGAAGTGTTGAATGTTTTAACCCCTTCATGCTATGATGAAGATGATGACTTTGTGGATAACATTGATGAATTCATACCTGTCGAAAAGCATAAATGGGATGTGATTGGATATGATGGGGATCCCATTTATGACATTGAGGATCATTTCCAAAAGTTGCCTTTACAACTATCATATGACATTAATAAATTTGACAATTGGAAAGAATGGGATGGTATGATGACAAACCTTTTTCAGACACCCAAGGATGACCCAGTTCTATATTATCCTAGTGATTTTTGGTCATACCTTGAGGATTTCGAAGATTATTCCTCTCAACACTTGGATTTATTCCATGAACAAGATTATCAACCACCTTTGTGCTCAGATATTGATAGAGGTAAGGACATTGTTTTCCCAGAGAAGGGTCCTTGTGATAATGTTTTCCAAACCCCTTCGACTATCTTATCTTGTTGTGTCATTAAAGGTGTAGTTGGGAAGTATATCCTTTGTATTAAGTTTCCTTTGAGGCAAAACCTAGAATTCAAGGGTAGGTTGAATACCTCAAGAAGAAGTCTGTCATCTCAGTCTTTCAGCCTTCCCTTAAGAACTTGTTATTCATTCTCTAGGTTCTTGTTATTTCCTTCCCAGACCTCATATTGTGAAGACTTCCAAGGTATCCAACCTTCAGACTCTTTGAGTCAATCTATTGAACCTTTGAATTTTCACGATCCCTTTCTGAGATGGATTGAGCACTTTCCTGAAAGTATGACTTGGCATGATTTTGTCCCTCCCTCTTGCCTCCATGAGCTAGAATTTATGGTTTCCGATGATGCCATACATTTGCTAACTCATGTTATTTTTGTGCTTAACTTGTCATTGTTTTGGTTTATGATCAAGCACAAAGGCAGGTACTATGAGGCATTGCTAGGATGGATTCACTGGCTATTTGAGTACACCTAGCATTCAACTAACAGGTAAGTAGGTAGGCATTTTCATTCATTGTATATATCATCTACATTTAATGCTAGAGTAGTTGTATTTCCATTTGTATATATGCTTGCTTATTTTCATTTTTTGTACCATATATGAGCCAGGGGTGATACCACCACCCCAAATGATTACTAATAATCTTTTGTTGAGATCAAGCAGGTCACAGGTCATGCAAGAGATGATGAGGTTCTCATGCACTCTACGGTGAGCACATGTCCTCGAGTTGGAGTCAGATGTTATCCCCTAGCCTAGGGATAACTAAGGAGATTATGTCTTGAGGCCCACGGGTCCTAGACATGGAGTACCAAGAGCCATATTGACTTGAGCCTGGCCCTGGAGGGCCCATCTTTCTTCTTCAACGCCTCCACCTTTTCAACAGCAGCAACATCCATCCCATTGGGTTGGTCCTTCAACAACAATGGGTCTTGCTCCATGAGGTAATGAGTCCAAGTATCATGGTATGTGTCACTCTGATTCTCAAAACATTTGAATATGTGCATTCAATTCTTTTCTACTTCTGACGTGTGCTTGGATCTTATGCCTTTCCACTTGTCCACACCTAGGGGGGATGACAGGATGCCCTAACAAGTTGGTTCTCATAGGGTTTGGGTTTCCAATGGGTGGGTTCACGAAAGGTCATGGTCCGTTCCCACCATACTTATCACTTTTCATCTATTTTCCCTCTCATCCATCCCATACATTGGTTCGAGCATTGGGTTTTCCAAGCTAGCAAAGGGTCATACCTTACCTTGTGGGAAGAAGAGGCTAAAGGCCCAGAGGGTAAAAGTAGTTGGAAAAAGATAAAATCCAAAAGAAGAAAAACCTTCAGATTCTTCGCCCAGGGATCCCCAAGAAAGCAATAAAAGGCTTCTTAGCAAGAAACGGAGGGACCCATAAAATAATAAAATCAAGACCTAGTTGGAGGATAGGGGGTCTCATTACGAGCCAACCTATTAGGTCCATGAGCATGTAGCAGTATGACACTACCATTCAGTTGGTCACCACGCCAAGGTAGTGGCTCTTGGTGGCATAGCCAATAGAAAGAGGGTCTCATCACGAGTCAACCTTTTCATCTCCGTGAAATGCTTGTGGGTAAAATTGTCACCACTGGTCACCATGCCAAGGCAGTGTCCCCTAACTAGTCTCTTGAAAGAAAAAGCAATAACATAAAAAATATAAAAGGAATTGAATGGGCTTGGAAACATTTGCATCCATGGCAAGGTGCAACTCACCCCTCTTCAGAGGCAACCACCGGTAAGCCATACATTCCCCTGTCATCATTGCACCCATTGCTCAGACATCCCTTACCACCTCATCCACTAACATGGCCTAGATTTGTCTTCATCTAGAAACATCCCACGTCCAATGAAAATTATCCCAATAGGACATCCTAACGTCCCCTCCAAACTTGGCTTATAGAATAGCATGACGTCTTTGAGAACTTGTCTGGGAAAATAGGGTTTTATGCACATGTTTAAATAACTTGATTATCATATGTGATTGACATTGCTATGATCCCTATGACTTATGATCCCATGGAGGGCGTACTTATTGTTGTTGCAGGGCCACACTCGACAGACAGGTACATATGGGGAGATGATTAGTTTGGACCTCCATAGGGCTAAAATCCCACCAGATCGATGTTGAGACCCCAGCCAGAGGTAGTGACAGATCAGAGGTTTGCACCAAAGAGAGAGGAGGACGTTCCACCAAAGACAGCCTGACAGGCCTGGACCTAGGGGGTCTTGCCCTTCTCACCATGATGTAGGCCTTGAAAGGCCCATGACGTCACCTTTGTGACCCTTGATGTCACCCAACGTTTTGGACACTTTAGAGGCAGTTGTGTGCCAAGTGGCACGTGTGGTTTGATCCATAGGCCTTGGGAGGCCTAACGTTTTGTTCCTAGAGGCCAACGTTTCACTAAAAAGGCCTAACATCACCCTAAAAGGGCATGATGTCAACTTTTCTGCTTGATTTAGGGTTTTAATTTGTCATTTAATGTAAAAAAGGGATATTACATGTAACTGGTCATGTCGACCTTTTTTACCTAATTCTAGTCATTGTAATTGTATAAATAAGGGTTTTAACCCTCGTATTTTTCATCATCTTTCACTCACACTTAGTGAGGTATGAAATTTGCACCCTACTTAGGGTTTTATGAATGAAATTTAGTGCACACTTGTTGGAGGAGGCTAATATTGGACTATTTTGGCAATTTTCTTGGTGGAAGTGTTCAACTAGGGTTTATGCTTGATGATTCTTGATGAATGTAAGTGAAATTTCTGCAATTCTTCTTCATTGAATGGTTATAGTTATATTTATCTTGCATTTACATTAAGATTATGAAATTTCTTGCTTAAAACCCTAGGAATCCTAACATGTGTTATTGTCCTAACTTTAAGAGCTTTTACCTACTAGATTTTGCCAAGAAGCCGATTTCCTTGAAGTTATTGCTAAGGGCCTTGCCATTATCACTCATTGCTTCATCTTAGTCTTCATTTGTGTCATCATTGCGTTAAAGAGGGAGGAAAATTTACTAAGGCCTAGGGTTACCTACACCTTAGTAGTTATTTTCCCCTTAGGGTTTGGTAGTTGAAGCCTTGGCTTACCAACACTTCAACTATCAATCTCTCTTGTCTTTGGCTCTCCTACTAYCATCATTTTCCTTCAACATTTGTTGCCACCTAATAGACTCCATTTGACCTAAAATCACCAATCCAAGACTTCCTATTGAGTGATTGACCTAAACAACCATCAAAACCTACACCTTAAGMTTTCTACTAACCACTTCTAACATTAGAATAGCCTAACCTACTAACTTTATTGTTGTTGTTATTAAAGTAAGCTACAAYCATACTTTGCAGCACTAAAAGCTTCTAAAATCAATTGAAAAAGTTGATTAATKCAYTGCCTTGCTTGCTTCTGATAAATGCTAGTATTATGATGTTAATGATTGATTATTCTTGGTCATTTTGAAGTCTATTTTAAGGCACTTATTGTGAAGTATTGTCTTATAAATATTGTTGCTATAAMTTTTTGTTTACTTYACCATTGTATCARCCAATTGCTTTTATTGAGAAAGTTTKTGGTTTTATGAAATGYTAACGACAAGTTGTACTTGCAAAATACATAGTTTCTTGTTGCTTTGATCCTGGCAGGTACATCTTGATATTTCATCACTTCATTGGTTATAACCTCGAGACTTTCTGATCAATGGTGACTTGTGAGAGGGGACCTTTTAATAGATATCTTGACCTTTCCTTCTCAAACCCCCAGGTCACCGGGGACGTCTCCCCTGGGCCCTCAACCCTAAATAGAAAGAGGAATCATATTGAGGTGACAGTGATAGGATAACCTCAAGTTACGCAAATTTTCTTTCCATTTACCTTTCCTTTGATCAAAGTACAAATTGTGCGATAACATGCTCTACCTTAATAAGTATTACGCTTAGGTCAGCCAGTTGGGCGTGACTTCTTGTATATAATGTATAGCTTTATTTACACATTTTTGTCTTTTTATCCTATGGACATGTAGTTTATTGTGTTTCTTTTCATTGTGGCAGATGTCAAGTGAATCTGACGTCTATGTTGGGTTCACGGATAGTGCTAGTCGACACACTCAGAGGCTTGCTTCCACATCTTGGGTGATCTTCACACTCTTTGGTCAAATGATGTCTTCTGGAGGTATTTGTCTGGGAGAGGCAACCAATAATGTTGTTGAGTATAGTGTCGTAATAGAATTACTACATGATGCCTTTCCACATGGTATTTCTCACCTCTGGGTTTATCTAGATGCTCAACTGGTCATGTCTCAGTTAAATATAGTATATTGTGTCTATGATCCCACCCTTCATCGATGATTCCTTAGGGTATGTCTCTTAGAATTCTATTTTGATTATATTACTTATATTCACGTTCCTAGGAGATCTAATCAATTAACTGATACATTGGCTAATCATGTATTATATTGGCATATTGATCACACATAAAAGTAAAAGCACACACATACACGCATATGTAAATACATTTGTACAAAAAAAATTATCCATAAGGGAAAAAGATGTATATATAGAGAGAGAGAGAGATAGATATAGATATATATAATAACGTGTCAAAAAATAATGTCATAAGTACAAAAGTGGTACATAAAGCCTCAAATAGAGCCGACATACATCGATGGGCTCAAGCCCTCACTACATAAGAGAGTACAAAAGGTGCCCTCGACACATATGTGGTCCAGTGCTAGTTATGGCCTAGGCATGTTGGCCCTAGTATAATTAACTATGACGTTCACAAGATGCTGGAACAACTGAACCCAAGTCAGTTCGCGGATGGTGCTAGTCGACACACTCGGAGACTTGCTTCTGTAGCTTGGGTGATCTTCACACCCTTTGGTTAGTTGATGTCTTCTGGAGGTATTTGTCTGGGAGAAGAAACCGATAATGTTGTTGAGTACAGTGTCATAATAGAATTACTACATGATGTCTTGCCACATGGTATTTCTCACCTCCAGGTTTATCTAGATGCTCAACTAGTCGTGTCTCAGTTAAATATAGTATATCGTGTCTACGATCCCACCCTTCACCGACGATTCCTTAGGGTACGTCTCTTAGAATGTTATTTTGATTATATTACTTATATTCACGTTCCTAGGAGATCTAATCAACTAACTGATACATTGGCTAATCATGTATTAGATTGACATATTGCTCACACATAAAAGTAAAAGCACACACATACACGCATATGAAAATACATTTATACAAAAAAAATTATCCATAAGGGAAAAACATGTATATATATAATAACGTGTCAAAAAAATAGTGTCATAAGTACAAAAGTGGTACATAAAGCCTCAAATAGAGCCGACATACATCGACAGGCTCAAGCCCTCACTACATAAGAGAGTACAAATTGTGCCCTCGACACATATGTGGTCCGGTGCTAGCTATGGCCTAGGCCTGTTGGCGCTAGTATAATTAACTACGACGTTCACAAGATGCTGGAACAATTGAACCCAAGTCATGGGTACCCCTACAACATGTGGTTGCATGGTCGTGGGTAGGTCCTATATCTCTTTCATCGACACTAGATGAGTGAGAGTTGTCAAGTTCCTCTCCACTCGTCACAATACTCTCTCAGCCTCTTCGACTGGTTGTCCTCCCACGACTGTTGGTCCTTCTGCTACTGCTGGTCTGACATTCACTCGAGGATGATGCCTGGTACTAACGAAGTCGACTGGTCATACCGGTCCCACGTCTGTATATAACATATCACTAAGTTAGTACTTTGACGTTACCATAAAAAGGATAATATTTAAAAATTAAAAATAAAATAACTTTAAAATATGAAGTAATATGTACCTATCTCTCTGCATTCCTCGCCAGGGGGCATAGGCATATCAGGATCCCTCAGGAAATTGATACTTGCGTAGGGATAGTCCTTGATCACAGGAATTTGACGGGTCCACCAGTCAAAGAATTTGTCATCGAAGGCCTCCTGCACTCTCCCTGCACCTTGTCGAGGCAATAAAGTTGCCCACCTGCATAATGCTAAAGGGAGGCAATATGGCCTCGTACTGTCTCTCGTGGGTTAAGGCTTGGCACTTTCTCGGAAAAGAAAGCACACAACACAGTCCCAAACCCAAAGTTTTTATTTGTTCTTCTTTGACAGTCAGTCGGTTGTTTTTTCATACATGTGAGCATTGTAGTGCTCTAGTAAAAAATGGTGGCCTGTAGACACTGAGTTTCACAATGCATCTATGCACATGAATCCCAATGAAGTGTTGTGGATCCTGTGATCCACCCAATCATGTAAAGTACTATCCGTAGGTTGAGTCTTGTGATCTTATGAATTGGCACCTGAGATCCTACTTTCTCAGTGCCAGCCTCACAATACATTCCAATATAGTCTTCTATGTTATGCAGCCCTGGAGGAAAGGTCCTCGAGTTAACTGGTTCCCCCCTCCTGGAGAGGCCAATCAAAAAGTATATATCCTTAGTCATCGAAGTCAATGATTGTCCCCCTAACATGAAGGCCTCTGCGCCTGGGTGCCTATACTCTATCAAATGGTTCAACAACCTGGGTTGTGCCCTCCTGAATGGACATTGAACGAACATCCACATACCACATTGCTTGAGCATGGAAATGGCCCCTGGATCCTCCTCTACCAAGACATCTAACTCCTCATGTTCTCTCTCTCGCCGGTGAACATACATCCTGTTGCATAAAAGTTTGTGAGGTTAGTCCCTTGTTTCAATTTTTTTGAAAGCTTAAGGAGATGTATGAGTGTTGTCTTTAAGACAGTCGTGTATGTACGTGTGCTAAGTTTTACTTTGGCCCGTGGATAGCCCGCGTACACGCAAAACCGACCTTTTTACTAGGGCATGCACCCTCTAAACAATTAAATAGAGAATAAATGATGAATTGAAATGATGAGAGATGTCATTTGTACTTACTTGGTTTAGGTTTGAAGATCTTTCGTCCTCCGTAGCTCCTTGAATCCACGTTTTAAAGAAGAGGGTTTTTTGGCTTTTTGGTTATTTTCCAATTTGCAATGGTCAAAATGAGTTGTCTACCCCTATTTATAGACTTTTTACCCCAGTTTGGTCCTCTTTTCCCTATTCTTGGCTTAGTGAATGCTTGAGTTTATTTTTGAGAGATATTTGGGTCATTCTTATGATCTTTTTCTTTTGGTTTGGTGTTTTTTTGAGATGGGTTACACTCACATCATCCCGTGGCAACGTTTTTTTTTTCGACACCTGCATATAGGTTAGGTTCTCATCACCTTGCATCTTGCATTTTGTTGACTTTTTTCGCTTTGCCATAGGATCGATCCCAATGAAGTGTGACACAGAACCTTATGTGTTGCTTTATAAGTGTTGTAATTAGGCGTTAAAGCCTTCCTCTACATGGATTCCCTTGGTAGATCCTTTGTTTCATTTTGGCATCCATGCTGTGAGTTTTTCCATAGGATTGGGAGTCCTTTTAGTCCTGCCATGATTGTGTGTTGAAGCCTCATTCTTCTTCATCTTTTTCTGGCCTTTACCCGAGCGACTCCCCAAAAGCATGGTTTGTTGTCTTTCAAGCTTGCTTAAACTTTGAAAGCAACATCTAATGAGAATGTATTTATTCTTTTCGGTCTCATTTGGATTACTTAAGAAAAGAAGCCCCCCCAGAGTCTTCTTTAAGCCCTTTTCAGACTCTCTAAAATTGAAAATATTGTCGAGAGATCTTGTTGCCCTTCATGCTCGTCAAAATTAAATTTGAAGGCACATCTATTCAATGGTAGTTTACCATTTTTTTGGTATGAATGGTTAATTTACAAATAAAGGTATACCCTAGGAGTTTCGGTTCACTAAGAGAGTATTCTCGAGCGTAAGTTTAACCGTTTTCTGGGCCTAAGGGACTAAATTTTCGAAAAAGGGCCATTCTCTCTCATTTTGGTTTATCTCTTTTTCAGGCCTTAGAGATTATCTATAAAAAGGAACCCCCTCGGAGTCCATAGTTAAGCTCTTTTCAGACTCCCTAAATATGAAAAGATCATCGAGTGACCTTGTTCCTTTCACACTCATTAATTGGTCCAGAAAGAATATCTATTTGGCATAAGTTTAACCCTTTTTTCAGCCAATAGACTATCCAGGAAAAAGGTACGCCTCGGGAAACATGTCTCACCAGGAGAGTTCTCCTAAGTTATGTTTTATACTTTTTCGGGCTAAGGGGACTAAATTTCGAAAAAGGTTGTGAGTCCATAGTTAAGCTCTTTTCAGACTCCTTAAAATTGAAAAGATAGTTGAGTGATCTTGACTCTGTCACACTCGTTGAAATGGTTTTGAAGAGACGTCCTTTTGGCATAAGTTTAACCATTTTTCGAACCGATTGTACTAATTATGAAAAAGGAACACTTTGGAGTCTTCTTTTAGTGTTTTTCAGACTCTCTAAATGTGAAAAAACACCGAGACTACCTTCTCTAGGCTCGTAAAACTTCACATGGAAGGATTCTTTTTGTGTCATAATTAATCGCATCGCATGTCTCATCCTTGCATCTTTGGCCTAATGCCGACTTCATGTTGCTATTAACTAAACCTTCAATGCATTCCTTAAATGCAAGCCTTGTAACACTTTTTACCCTTGCGATCTGACACCTTGACCCATGGAGGATTTTTCTTGAGTGTCCTTATCCTGCACATGTCTCCTTGCATTGAGCATCAGTATGTTCCATGTGCTTGGAATTGGTTTACTTGCCCATGACACTCGTTCCTCCTTTTTAACGTAGCATTATTTTATTCTTTTTCAATCTCGTTAAAATTTTGAAAAAGACAAAAAAAAAATCAAATATTCCAAAAAGAGGGGACGAGATATACATTCTCTCTTATCGACAACAAGATAGTCTCCCTTGGACAAAGCACATTCTTCCATTTTTTATGCAAGCATTGGGATCTAGTATGACCTTAGGAAATTGTTCTCGTTACACATAGTTGTGTCCTCCTCCATTTGGTTACTCTTCCAAACATGTGGAGAGTTTGTGGTGCCTCCCGTATCACAAAATTATCATCATTTTGTCGTGCTTTTGTCCAAGGGAAGTTTTATCCAACCCGAGTCAGCAATTCTGCAGTTGATCTCTTGACTTTCATGAGTCGACCATCCCGAAAGTCCAGTCAAGTTCGGATTCAGAATCAATGAATTTATGTGTCTAATGATCGAGGTCCTCCGGTCTTTCCCCGACGACATGTCGAAGACCTCAGAGTAGTGAGTCTCACAATCCTATTGTACTACTACCCGAGTTTTGAATATCTTCAAGTTGTTGCTCGAGCTATGAAGTTATCATCTCCAAACATGGGCGTTGATGCTTCCTAAGGATGCATATCACATTGTACATGTATATCTTCAGATGATTTTGAGATGTAGATCCGTTGTGTATTGTTCATGGCTACACTTTTTATAGACATTCATATTTTTCTCATAGTCATGATTGTTTTATATGACATGGATCTACAATGTACTTGATTGGAAGCCATGCTTAGTTTATCTCGAGCATGGGTATGCCCGACTCAAAGAGATTATCATTATTTTGCAGATGACATGCTCACGAACACTTGTCTCAGGCTCACTCAACTTTGTTCCTTCACGTTGTGTAAAGATATTGTAATGTATTTCGACCATCAATTGCTCTTCTGACCTCACACATTAGGGGGCATCTGTTATAGTCCAAAAATTCCACATCTATGCATCCAATACATTGGCCCATCCATTTGCATACTTTGCCAAAAATACTACCGAGGCTTCCTTCTAAAAAACCATTTTTTGGATTGTTGCATACACACGCGTAGCCTGCATACACTAGTAGCATGTGTACACACGCGTGTTGCGTGCTAGTTAGCCTGCGTACATACGCTTGTTGCATGCTAGTTAGCCCATGTTTACCTCCAAAAGTTGCAAAAAATATAAAATTGCACGTATTTCGATGGAGTTTACAGGCTATGGAGGGTTTCCTAACCATTTTACCCATTGTAGCCCATCCCCAAACCGAATAACCATCTTTTTCTCATATAAAAAGAGGTCTTGGGGAGTCATTTAGACACATGAACAAGAGAATATGAAAACTCTGCCAAAATCCTTTCCCTCTCATTGCCCGAGATTTGCATCTTGCTTTGAGTTTTAGCCTCAACTTTCCCCTCCAACCATTCTCCCTATGCAACCCTTCATCCTTCCCTTGATGACATGTTGGTTGTGAGAATCTAATGTGTGATTGATGCACTTGGAGCCACGACAGAGGAGCCCGAACTTGGTTTGTAGAGCGGTTGCAAGAAAAGGTTGTAACCTTTCTTATCTTGAATTTGAATAAAAGAGATTATCTTTGTCCCAAAACCCTATGTTTACATGTTCTTGTTGATTTGAGCATTTATATCTATATTTAGGCTTTTAAAGTGATTATTAGAGATTGTATATGTTGTTGCATTGTATTCTTAACCCCTTGCAGGTCATCTTTGGGAGGAGATCTATGATCTAGGAGGCAACGACAAGCAAAAGAGGTCTACATCAACCGTAAGGATTGAAGGTGCACTCATTAACCCTCTTTTCTCTCTTTCTCTTATCACTTAGTTTAGATGGTTTGGGGTAGATTAAAGGTAGATCAATCTTTTAAGGGAGTTATCGTTCTGCCTATTCCTTGGACCTAGTTTAGGGGGAATTTCCCCATAGCAAAAGGCATCATATTCATACAGTTGAAGATGATGAGCCACCCAAGAAGGTTGCAAAGTAAGATGAATCAAGTGATGGGGAGTATGTTCTTATCTCAACCCTTATAGAAATTGTCATTCATGGAAGTGACATTTGGCTAGTGGACAGTGGTGCTTCCAAGGACATGATATGTTATAAAGACTCATTGTCTAACCTTACTCATAAGGATTCACCGCACAAGGTGAAATTGGGAGATGATTATCAGTATCCGATCAAAGGAGTAGGAGAAGCCTCCTACGAGTTAGACTCAGGGAAGCCAATGAAGATGAAGGAAGTTCTCTATGTTCCTGGAAGTTATAACGTGACATTGTAATGGTTGAAGGAATCTATACTAAAGAATTGGTTACTGGGTTTTCTCCCCCACGAGGGTTTCCCATGATATATCTTGTGTTCTGTGATTGTTTTTCTTTCAGTGATCCTATTACATGCAAAAAAAAAATTGTAACAAGAATTGGAAAATTTATATTAAAAAGTGTGGATAAATCCATTGTAGTACAAAAAAAGGGCCATGAGTGACCTTCGAGAAATAGAAACTTTGAAGCTTGGAAATTCTAGTACAAAATTTGTGGCCATTGAGTTTCCATGTTCCCTAGCTATATCATATTTATTGTATTTCGAAGAATATCATCTATAGAAGACTTTATTTATACATAACGTAAAACAAAACATGACACTTGACTTTTTATAAAAATTCAGCTACCCGGTTCCTTTTTTATCTTCAAATGTCCTTATTGCTCCCAATTTGGATCTAGCCAGGGCTTGTTGAGATCCAGGATTTGATTGACTATGGCTGAAGTTACATTTTTGGAGTCTCCCCGGGTGCTTGCTAGTGTACCGGGCTGCTGATGATTTCTTTCCATCTGATCCATTCGGCTCTGCATAATCTCCAAACTACTATGTTTCTCTTCAAGTTGGCTCCTTTGAGCATATATTTCGTCTTGCAACCTTTCAATTAGATGCATGTGCTGAGAGAGGGTCTCAAGCTCAAAGTTTAAAATAGAGTTGAGCGCTCCCATTTGAATTCACAACCTTTGACATCCTACAGACTCCATCTCTGGGTCCAGTTGATCAAATCCAACTAGTAAACCCTTGATGCCCTGCAAGTGTGTGATCTCTGGCGTGCTATGGTTCCTCTCTTTATTTTCCATGTCACTGGGGGGGACACAATTATGTAGAGAATTGAACTTATTGTGGTCCGAGAGTCTTTTGTTGGAAGGAGCAGGTCCCAGAAAAGGCCGCAGAGAGAAGACCTGGGTGTGGCAATGAAAAGGTAGAGGGCGAGGTGGTGGGTGTGGCAAAGGATACCAAGGGGGAGCCCGAAATCTCTGAGAAGGGTCTCTTTGACACACAAACAACGCTGGAAAAACTATGTATTTCGGGGAGAACACAGGGTGAATATGGCTGGTCAAAGAGTCATATAAAATTCTCCCTAGCAAGGACAAACGTTGAGATAGACCCCCCCACGTGACAATCAGTGCCAATTTCGTGTCCAATATATAAATCACAAAATCTACCTGGTGTGTTGTACTTGGAGCCTTCACATCTTCAAGCCTAGGACTGAATCCAACGTCATCCTGGCAAATCCACTTCTCATCAGGGTTGTTGCACGCTCGGTCCATCTGCGTCAAAGCCTTCGACCTTCAACTACCCACAAACTCAGCTGAATGGATATGCAGACCACCTCAAGCCATAATGAGATCGTTGTACCATATATCATTAATCCAGTTTATCCTTAGCCGATGAGTCATGATATTTTTAGCTGCCAGCTGCTTCCTCCACCTTTCACCACTCGTGTTGGAGCTCCAAGTGTACCCTCCCTTGGCCTTTGCACGTTGGCTCTTGGTCATGTGTAAGAACATTAAACTAGTGGGGCTAAGTCTTCAATACCCTCCACCCCTAAGGTTTCAGGAGGTCTCCCTGTGGCCTCGTTCGCCATTTTGTCCGCCATCGTATTATTTTCTCTCAGAACGTGTAAGAAGTTTGGCTTTAGGGTCCTTGTGTCTACACAAATTCTATCTATAATTCTTTTTAGGCTCAATTTTTTTGGCTCGGTTCCCATGATCATCATCCTTATGATTGTCTTGGAATCTCCTATTACATTCAAGTTGAAAATTTGTCGGTGCTTTGCTAGTTGGATTCCTTCAAGCAATGCATATGCCTCTGCTTTATTGTTGGTGTCTTTCCCGAGATTCCAGTAGTATTTTAATATTCTTTTTCCTCCAAGTTCGTAGAAACCCCCCCGCACCTGCCTCCCCTCTAATAATGTTAAAAAAGATAATTGTAACTTCTAAAATTCTAACAATACCAATGAATTATTTTAAGCAACATAGTTTTCTTTGAATAATGATAATTAGTCAACCTACATACATACATAACAATGAGTGATGACACTCTCACTATCAATTAACAATTAAATTATAACAAATTTTACCATATTAAAAAAAAACAAAACATTACAAATCACTTATTTATATATACAAAATAATCTTTAAATAATTAACTATTCATAAGCATGAATGTTTTTGTTTTATGTAACTAGACTTAACACCATATTAATAAAAAATAGTGAAATGGATCCATAGTCTTTATATTTAAAGACCATATCAAAAAAAAAAAAAGAGTGAAGTGGATCCCTAGTCTTTATATTTATTTATGCACATGACTAGGGTCGTGTTGAGCACTAACTAACAACTTAAAAAGTCATAGCCATGATCTGAGAGGGATACCACCATACTTCCACTTCAAGGCTCTTATCCTTAGACCCTCCATAATAGGTAAGTTGTTTGGTCACTTGTCCTCTCTAGAGATAAGTTGGTTATTGAATTTGAAGTTCAACCAACTTTTGCAATTAGTTTTTTCCATTAATACAATTTTATATTCATAACAAGTTGCCAAGTCCAATTCTATACAAACTCCTAGTTACTAAGTCCAAGTCTATACAAACTTATGGCTATTGAGTCACCATTGATAATTATATGGTATTTGAAGTATTGTTTGTGTGGTTATTGAGTCACCATTGATATTTATAGGTTGTTTGAAGGTATGTTGAGAAATAACGATAGTTATTGAGTCAACATTGATAGCTATAGAATATTTGAAGGAGCCATATTTTAATGGTGAGGTAAGTTCTTTTCATGATTTATAGTTGGATATTTTCAATATTCTATTTCTTTATAATAAATTAGAGAAAATATAATAAATTATATTAATGTGTAATGTTCATTAAAAATAATTATTTTTTAAAAAATATTAATTTATATATTTTTGAGAATCTACATCTTTTTCTTCCATTATTATTTTAGATGGAAGTAAAAGGTGTACATCATTACCATGTCATTAGGAATAAATTTATTATTTTAGTTTAGTTATATTATTAAAATTTGTATTTTTGTTTAATTTAATTTAAACAAATCATCGTACAAAGCAATGATCTCAATTTATATTGTCTTTAAAAAAATTTGAGCCAACATGGATATGAAGAAAAATATGAATGGATTTTGATGACATAAAAGTTTCTTGTTATGGTAAGCTAAGTTTGTTAAATGGTTTTCTTAGTTTTATAACAAATTATCTTCATGTTGATATATGGAAATTTGATGACATAAAAGTCCCTTGTTATGATAAGCTAAGTTTGTTAAATGGGTTTCTTAGTTTTATAATAAATTATTTTCATGTTGATATATGGAAATTGTTACATAAAGAAAAGTAAGATAATTTACAACTTAGATGAGAGATGTCGATGTAATGAATATATAAATATTTATAAAATAATGCAAATTTAATGTTTGAATTTTAATATTAAAAAATAATAGATATAAAAAAGTAAAAAATAATTTTGATTTTAAATTTTAAGCAATATATGTTTTTTTTTTTAATTCTCTAAATATTTTTGATAAATCCGAAGATTGACTTATATTAATTTAATTCACTTGCAATGTTAACTAGGTATAATGCTTTTTATTTTTATGATTTATATGTTTTTGAGACTTACAAACAATTTGAATTTGATGTTAGATATTACAATGTGGTGAAAGCATATTACAAGATACAAAGCATTTTTTCGACTAAATTGTCACGAATGGGGTATCTCCTATGTTAAATTTACCAAGGACCTACATATGGCTCCATTCGCTTTCGCAAGTACTAGTACTAACAAAATCATGAACATTAACAACCCACAATGAATAAACATGTTATGGAGAACACTTGAACCTTGGTTGGGGCCTCAACAATGCCCCGCTTTCAATGACTCGATAAGCTCCCTTTGACCTCACCTTCTATTTTGAAGAATCCAATTGCTCTACTTTATTTACAACTTAGAAGAGAATTCACAAAATTAAATAATTCTATTATTGACACAAAAAAATTATAATCATTTTCACCTTATTAAGGATTTGATATTCAACACACTTTTAAAAGTCAAATCTAATATCATAAACTTTTACCATTCAAATCCCACATAAATGTTAGATATTCATTTTTAAACCCTTTTTGTGTATCTAAACGGTCGATTACAAAGTTTTCCCACTAGAGACCATGAATTGATTTGGTTGTATTGCAATATTTGTAGAGAGATCTTATCTTTATTCTCTGGTCAAGGATCACATGTACTAATCTATTGTCCTGAGTTCATAGCTCAGGTGGTTGGGTAACATGTTTGTTATCCTCTCCACCTGGGCGCAATTCCCTCAAAGTGGACGTGTTGGCTCGTTGTGATAAGACTAGAAGGGTAGACAACCCCTGGGATAGAGGCCCACTTTAGTGGGCTTCGGGACGCCTCGACCCTTGCTAAGTCACAAGTTATTGGTACATCTTGCTTGCGGTCTTTTGGATATACTCTTGGCTTATAGTGGCAACCAATAGACTTGATCTTGGGCCTAGCCTAGATCAAACCTACCAGTTGCTGATTCCCATGGTTAAAAAAAACCAATAAGAGACCATTGATGCTTCTAACACTGTTAATACTCTACATCATCCTATGAAATCAGAAGGATTGATCCCTTTCCTAGTCCAAGTTATCCTAAAAACATAATTGTACAAGGATACTAGTAGTAGAGGGGCTAATTGTTTAGTTGCACTTACTCTCCCTTTTAACCATACGCAACACTATAAAACTTAAGCTAAAAGCAACATGGTCCATCATTTATCATGTTTTGGTTTCCCTTACTTGTTTTGACGAATTTCACACCCCCAAGTAGTTGGGAAAGATGGCCTTGCCGCTCTTCAAAGACAAAGCCCAATGATCTTAAGTTTCAAAAACTATGCTTTTAAGGTGGGAATTGTCATTGGAGCAATGCGATCTTTTCTTTTTTAGTAAGTGAACCCTTTTGTTGGCCAAAGAGAGTCAAATTCTTGCGACATGTTACTTTAGGGATTGCCAAGTAGAGGCTTTTAATGCTCTCTATAAGCTATGAGGTGTATACAAAAAACTAACTCAAGCTAGTTGTCGGAAACTCCCACAATACACTACTAGATTGCAATAACACATGCCTTGTAGTGTTAATTATATTTAACCAACGTAGATCTATCTTAACTTTTGATCTATTAAAGACCAAGATGGATTTAAAAAGAATCAAAGCACTTTATAGGGACTTAAAGATTGAGGTTAAGATGGATCTTTTTCCGAGGAAATATTCTCATGGAGAGACCAAAGAGATGTTTCCCCATGTGGATGAATCATTACTAAAATCCTTGACATAGAATACTACGCCTATCCTAGTGGCATTGGAATCAGGCACTTGCTGGCACGAAACTAGCCAAATACCCTACAACAATGATGATAACCGATGGAGCTAACCCCTTTCACTAATTAAAATGGATATATATATGATTTTTGAATTTTTTCTTAATAGATTTTTCAATTTTACACATCTCATGTACTTATTAACTTAGTTTATTAATGTTATAAATGATAAGTCTAGATTGTAAATGTATCTTACTATATATGGTGTTTATTTTTTAATCTCGGAGAATCAACAAGTAGGGTGGGCTCGTACTCACATATAGGGGGTTGATCCTACCCATGCTTCCTCACATGTAATATATAGGGCTAGTCGAGGTTTGAACCAACAACATCATAAGGAATGCCTTAACAATACACTCTATCACCAACTAATCTACGTCTAAAAAAATTAGTGAGTGATTCGTAAATAAAGATACATCTAATTATAAAGCCAACTAATCTACATCTAAAATAATTAATGAGTGGTTTGTAAATAGAGATACATCTAGTTTTTACCAAATATCTCCGGATCTTAAGCCATTAATTATAATGATACTATAGTTAATGATACTTTATCTCAATTAATAAGCCACAATTAATTCCACACACTTAAGTTATAAATTATGGTAATACTTCTAAACCACAATCCAACGGATATGAATTCCCCGCCTTAGTTTAAACCTAGCCAATAAAGCCAAATTGGCTAATTATTTAAAAAAAACTCCAACAAATTAGCGAACTATTTAAAAAAACAAAAAAAAACGCCACGATTGTGAAATATTTAAATAAAAGTGAAATATTATTTAAATTCAAATTCTCGAATGCAATCTGACCGTTGCAATGAAAAATGATGGTTGGTGGACCGATGATAGACATGATGGCCATCATCATACCCATTCCCCACCACGACGTCACCTGTATTCAAAAATTTGAATACTCAGCCCACGGTCCCATGGGACCGCATTGCCCGCCTTTGACTTCACGGAACCGTGGCCTTGAAAGCTCCCCGTGTAAGGCTCACAGGATCCATTCAGAATCCCGCCGGATATGACACGCTCTTAACTACATTTAAATACATGTGACATCCGTTGCCCCATACATACATCTACATGAATGAAGGAGCCCGACGGCCAACGTTCGAGTCCCGTTGAATCCCCTTAATAGCCTCCCGGAGGAGAAAACGGCAGCCATTTTCAGCCCGGAAGCCTAGTCCGCTGGCTGCTAGTTAAACTTATAGCGAGCGAGGCGTATAAACGGAGCCAGAGCCATTTGCGCATGAGCGCCTGCAGAACTCCGAGGGCACCGCCATTAGAAGAAGAAGAAGACGAAGAAGAAGAACGAAGAAGACGAAGACAAAGAAAAAGAACGAAGACTTCGTTTCCAAGCAAAGTAAAAGGAGTTCTTAATAACAAATTCAGAGTTTTTCAGTGTTAGGTAGCCGGTCAGAGGTTCGAATCCGCAGCATTTAACGGATTCTTCCCTTCCAAGCTCAAGCTCACATTGCTCCGACCGCTTGCCATTCTTTACACAGGTTTTTCTTTAGAGCCTGCCGGCAACGGGGATCGATCAGCGAATTTCTCTGTTAGCGAGGGTTTCGTTCGGGGATCGCTATGGACGGCAACGGGAACAGCGATGGCAATGTCAAAGGAGGAGGGAGTGCTGCTGCTCCGTTGAATGACGGAGCGGCGGAGAAAGATGTTCCGCAGTGTGTTCAAGTTGCCGTCCACATTCGGCCTCTCATTGGATTTGAGCGCGCTCAGGGATGTAAAGATTGCATCACCGTTGTTACAGGCGAGCCTCAGGTAATTATTTGCCTTTGAATTTCATCTCCGGGTTACTTCTAACGGGTCACATTAAATTTTTGAAATTAAATGCCAGATTCGGCTTCTTTACGTCTGGCATTGGAAAAAACCCTTTAAATATCGAGGGTTTTGTATTGCTGAAAATAATTATAGGGCCTTTGGATATTGGCCTGTGTAGGTGAATTTCACTAGCTGTCTTTTATTCTTTGTTTCCCTCCATCTTTAGCACAGCCGTCACATAACAGTACGGCTCCGTTGAGTTTTGGTTTTATTCAGCTTTTCTAGATAAATTTTATCGTCTGCAAAGCCAATGCCGCAAACTTTAAGTGCAGGTGATGATCTAAGAAGCAGGGCTTGAGTCACCTGGTCAGGATTCAAGCTTACCACGTCTCCCATTATAATTTTGTGTTAACTTTTCTCATTACAACAATTAGGAGAAAAGCCGATGGTTTGTGCAGTGTATTTGCGCAAATAACAGCTTATACATCGATATTTAACTCGGATTAAGTAAGTTAGAGAAGAGCTCAATTTACTATGGGTCTCTGTTTCCATTTGTGTCTTGACCGCATTCAGCCTTTTGGTAAAGGCTAAAGCCATCCCGATGATAGCAAGGAGGACGATCTTTAGTTATTGATAATCCAAGTCTTAAGGTCAATGGAACAGAGGATCCAGAAACAGGTTATTATAATCATCACCTAACAAGGTTTTAGTTTATGGTGGCATTTCTTGTTTCAGATATAAATCATGATTGAATTAGTCATATTACATTGTTTAGATCGCCAGATTCTAGATCCATTATGTTCTCGGGTATTTTATTTAAAAACTTTCCTTAATTTCTTCTAAATGTCTAACCTTTTAATGTTATGATGCATTTTTGTTTTCTCAGAGTTTCAATTTGGCTATCCAGTACACTTACCTGATGTATCTGAAATAATAATTTTGAACTTTTCTGTTTCTCATTAAGAGTCAAAATCGAAGGTTCTTATCAGACACTTTAAGCCGATGAATTTAAAAGGACACAATAACTTTTTGAAATAGAAATGGTAAGTTCAGTTTAGAATGAGC
>ML797554.1:31797-68324 GCA_009831015.1 Picea engelmannii
TTTTTAGAGCCTAAATTCGTGGAGGAAGTTGGAGATGGACAACTAACTCCCCCACTATTTAACCAAGGCCATTTTGAGGCCATGAAGAAAGCTTATGGAGCTTTTGGACGGTTTTGGAGAGCAGAGATGCTGAGGCAAAGCCAGGTCTAAGCCAGTTTGAGGCAGGGAAGCTGTTGAGGAGGAGATGTTGTTGGACGATTTCTGAGAGCTCAGGACATCCGTTTCAGGTGCCGTAAGTTTTGCAAGATTCTAGATATCTGGGCGAACATGACCATATCAGTCTGGAAGCCAATCGACATTGTAAAGATGTACTATTAAGCTTTCGAAAAGAAATAAAGAAGCCTCCCTCACAGAGAAAAGGCCCGGAGACGTAGGCCAAGTTGCCGAACTCCGTTATCAACCTCTGTGCATTATGGTTTGTTGTTTTCATTGTTTTTCAGATCTGAAATTATGTTAATGGCTGTATAACTCATTTATTTTCTCGCTCTTTCGTTAAGTTTCCCAATGGTCAATTAATGCATGCTAAGTTTAAAAAACTCAACCATAAGTCATTCGAAAAATCCTGACGGATCATGCATTGTATTCTTAACCTCTTGCAGGTCATCTTTGGGAGGAGATCTATGATCTAGGAGGCAACGACAAGCAAAAGAGGTCTACATCAACCGTAAGGATTGAAGGTGCACTCATTAACCCTCTTTTCTCTGTTTCTCTTATCACTTAGTTTAGATGGTTTTGGGGTAGATTAAAGGTAGATCAATCTTTTAAGGGAGTTATCATTTTGCCTATTCCTTAGACCTAGTTTAGGGGGAATTTCCCCATAGAAAAAGGCATCATGTTCATACAGTTGAAGATGATGAGCCACCCAAGAAGGTTGCAAAGTAAGATGAATCAAGTGATGGGGAGTATGTTCTTATCTCAACCCTGATAGAAATTGCCATTCATGGAAGTGACAATTGGCTAGTGGACAGTGGTGCTTCCAAGGACATGACATGTTATAAACACTCATTGTCTAACCTTACTCATAAGGATTCACCGCACAAGGTGAAATTGGGAGATGATTATCAATATCCGATCAAAGGAGCAGGAGAAGCCTCCTACGAGTTAGACTGTGGGAAGCCAATGAAGATGAAGGAAGTTCTCTATGTTCCTGGATTAAAGAAGAACCTTCCCTCAATTTCAACATTTGATGAGAAGGGTTACAAAGTTGCATTTGTTGATGGACAAGTTCTTATGTGGCTTAGAGGGAAGATTTTTGATGATGTTGTGATTGGAGTTCAAGAGGGAGGACTCTACAAATTGAAAGGGTGATCAGATTCAACATTAATTCACAACACTATGAATTCCAGTGAATTATGGCATAGGAGATTTGCTCACCTACATTACAAGGCCCTGCTGAGTGTGAAAAATATGGTGACAGGACTACCAGAGATACAGGCAAAACCAAACGACGTGTGCAAAGGTTGTGCACAAGGCAAGAATGTGAAGCACTCCTTTCCCAACAACGATAACAGAGCCAAAAGAGTATTGGACATCGTACACTTGGATGTGTGTGGAATGATGTCAGGAAATTCACTAAGCGGGTATGTATATTATGTGTTTTTTATTGATGATTACTCACGTAAAACTTGGATCTATTTGTTGAAGGCAATTAATGAAGTGTTTGGCAAATTCAAAGAATTTAAGGAACTGGTAGAAAAACTGATAGAGCGAAAGATAAAGACCTTGCGATTAGATAATGGAGGAGAATTCACTTCAGAGGAATTCAAAGAATATTGCAAGGAAGCTAGGATTAAGAGGGAGCTTTCTACTCTCTACAATCCTCAACAAAATGGAGTAGCAGAATGGAAGAATCAGACGATCATGGAAGCAGTGAAGGCTATGATCCATGATCAAGATCTACCTATGCATCTGTGGGCAGAAGCAACAAAGATTGGAGTGTAAGTGCAGAACAAAAGTCCCCACAAAGCACTTGAAAACAATACACCATAGGAGAGTATTCCTGATTGGAATACTCTAGGTCGAGAGTATTCCTGATCGGAAGAGTACTTCGACATATGCTTTAGTCTAGGCTCCAATATGGTTTCGTGGAGCAACAGGAAGCAGTCATGTGTAGCACTTAGTACGAATGAGGCTGAATATGTGGCTTCAAAATCTGTTGTCTGGGTTATTTGGTCTCAAATTGGAGGTGACCTACATTTGGTGTGACAACCAGAGTTGCATGAAGTTGTAGAGAATCCGGTGTTCCATGACAGGTCGAAGCATATCGAGATCAAATATCACTATATCAAGGATATGGTGCAGAGGGGAGCAGTGAAGCTCCAGTATGTGACTACCGAGGAGCAGGTTACGAACATGTTGACCAAGCCACTGTCGAGGACGAAGTTTGAGCACTTCAGGGACAAGCTTGGCGTGGTCCCTCTTCAGAGGGAGCAATGAGGTACATATGCATTACAGGGTAGTGGATGTCCTTGGGACATGTTGTAGTTATTTGAGAGCTACCCACAGGCCTTGGATGCATTAGATGTGACGTCACATGGGTGCACATGATGAGGTATAGATGCATTGCGGGGTAGTGGATGCCATGGTGACATGTTGAAGCTATTTGAGAGATACCCATAGGCCTTGGATGCATTGGTTGTGAAGTCATGTTGTACTATGGATATCCGATGATGTATAGCTTCATATGTTCAACAGTCAATGGTCATGAACTCACATGGCAACAATGAATACCTTCCTAGTTAAGAGGGAGTGTTGATATTTTGATGTAACTAAGGAAGATATTCTTTTGTATTTGTATTGGTCAAACCTCGAGAAGGTTATTGCAATATTATTGTATAAATTGGCTCAAAAGAAATTATTATTTTATTGTTATCCTTATTGTAAAAGTCAAAACGACCCCTCTTAGGATTGCATCTTTTCGGGAGTCGAGTTATGTATATAAATAGAGGTCGTGTTCCTCTCATTTGTACACACACACAACTCGCCTTCTCTTGTGTATTTGGAGCACAATAAATGAGGTCTAGCACAAGAGGTCTTAGTATCTTGGTCTTTGGTATCTCGGTCTTGGTCTATTTATGGAGAGTTATAACGTGACATTGTATTGGTTGAAGGAATCTATACTAAAGAATTGGTTACTGGGTTTTCTCCCCCACGAGGGTTTCCCATGATATATCTTGTGTTCTGTGATTGTTTTTCTTTCAGTGATCCTATTACATGCAAAAAAAAATTTGTAACAAGAATTGGAAAATTTATATTAAAAAGTGTGGATAAATCCACTGTAGTACAAGAAAAGGGCCATGAGTGACCTTCGAGAAATAGAAACTTTGAAGCTTGGAAATGCTAATACAAAATTTGTGGCCATTGAGTTTCCATGTTCCCTAGCTATATCATATCTATTGTATTTCGAAGAATACCATCTATAGAAGACTCTATTTATACATAACGTAAAACAAAACATGACACTTGACTTTTTATAAAAATTCAGCTACCCGGTTCCTTTTTTATCTTCAAATGTCCTTACTGCTCCCAATTTGGATCTGGCCAGGGCTCGTTGAGATCTAGGATTTGATTGACTGTGGCTAAAGTTACATTCTTGGAGTCTCCCCGGGTGCTTGCTAGTGTACTGGGTTGCTGATGATTTCTTTCCATCTGATCCATTCGGCTCTGCATAATCTCCAAACTACTATGTTTCTCTTCAATTTTCTCTTCAATTTGGCTCCTTTGAGCATATATTTCGTCTTGCAACCTTTCAATTAGATGCATGTGCTGAGAGAGGGTCTCAAGCTCAAAGTTTAAAATAGAGTTGAGTGCTCCCATTTGAATTCACAACCTTTGACAACCTACACACTCCATCTCTGGGTCCAGCTGATCAAATCCAACTAGTAAACCCTTGACGCCCCCTGCAAGTGCGTGATCTCTGGCGTGCTATGGTTCCTCTCTTTATTTTCCATGTCGCTGGGGGGACACAATTATGTAGAGAATTTGTAAGGTAGCTAGAGAGGTAGTGGGGGGGACTACCACTTGTTAAGTACCCAATATTGAACACAAAATCACCACAATAGATATACAAGAACAATATGCAAAATCTTCTTTATTACTATCAAACCCTTAGGGTAGGGCAACACCATACAATGGATCCTATTATGGAAGGGATCCTCTCCCGTTCACTTGCCTCTTCGAGGGGGCATCCTCCTATTGAGCTACCACTCCAAATACAATACTTCTCTTCATGTCCCATTACATTGCTTGAACCCCTTTATATAGTGCTACCATCACCTAAGAACATTCTAGAGAAGGAATCTTCTAGAAGTAGAACCTTCTAAGAAGTCCTCTTACATTTATTATATCTAATTACCCATTTATTATATCTAACTACCATAGTGGGCCTTATTTAATAATATAGTGGACCTAGTCCACCTTACATTGAATGACCTCCACTATTATCACTATGGACTCTCTGCCCCCCCCCACTACCTCTCTAGCTACCTTACAAAATTGAACTTATTGAGGTCCGAGAGTCTTTTGTTGGAAGGAGTAGGTCCCAGAAAAGGCCGCAGAGAGAAGACCTGGGTGTGGCAATGAAAAGGTGGAGGGTGAGGTGGTGGGTGTGGCAAAGGATACCAAGGGGGAGCCCGAAATCTCTGAGAAGGGTCTCTCTAAGACACAAACAACGCTGGACAAACTATGTATTTCGGGGAGAACATAGGGTGAATATGGCTGGTCAAAGAGTCATATAAAATTCTCCCTAGCAAGGATAAACGTTGAGATAGATCCCCCCACGTGACAATCAATGCCAATTTCGTGTCCAATATATAAATCACAAAATCTACCTGGTGTGTTGTACTTGGAGCCTTCACATCTTCGAGCCTAGGACTGAATCTAACGTCATCCTGGCAAATCCACTTCTCATCAGGGTTGTTGCACGCTCGGTCCATCTGCGTCAAAGCCTTCGACCTTCGATTACCCACAAACTCAGCTGAACGGATATGCATACCACCTCAATAATGAGATTGTTGTACCATATATCATGAATTCAGTTTATCCTTAGCCGATGAGTCATGATATTTTTAGCTGCCAGCTGCTTCCTCCACCTTTCACCACTCGTGCTGGAGCTCCAAGTGTACCCTCCCTTGGCCTTTGTACGCTGGCTCTTGGTCATGTGTAAGAACATTAAACTAGTGGGGCTAAGTCTTCAATACCCTCCACCCCTAAGGTTTCAGGAGGTCTCCCTGTGGCCTCGTTCGCCATTTTGTCTGCCATCGTATTATTTTCTCTCAGAACGTGTAAGAAGTTTGGCTTTAGGGTCCTTGTGTCTACACAAATTCTATCTATAATTCTTTTTAGGCTCAAATTTTTTGGCTCGGTTCCCATGATCATCATCCTTATGATTGTCTTGGAATCTCCTATTACATTCAGGTTGAAAATTTGTCGGTGCTTTGCTAGTTGGATTCCTTTAAGTAATGCATATGCCTCTGCTTTATTGTTGGTGTCTTTCCCGAGATTCCAGTAGTATTTTAATATTCTTTTTCCTCCAGGTTTGTAGAGAACCCCCCGCACCTGCCTCCCCTCTAATAATGTTAAAGAAGATAATTGTAACTTCTAAAATTCTAACAATACCAATGGGTTATTTTAAGCAACATGGTTTTCTTTAAATAATGATAATTAGTCAACCTACATACATACATAACAATGAGTGATGACACTCTCACTATCAATTAACAATTAAATTATAACAAATTTTACCATATTAATAAAAAAAAAACATTAAAACATTACAAATCACTTATTTATATATACAAAATAATCTTTAAATAATTAACTATTCATAAACATGAATGTTTTTGTTTTATGTAACTAGACTTAACACCATATTAATAAAAAATAGTGAAATGGATCCATAGTCTTTATATTTAAAGACCATATCAATAAAATAAAAAAAAGAGTGAAGTGGATCCCTAGTCTTTATATTTATTTATGCACATGACTAGGGTCGTGTTGAGCACTAACTAACAACTTAAAAAGTCGTAGCCATGATTTGAGAGGGATACCACCATACTTCCACTTCAAGGCTCTTATCCTTAGACTCTCCATAATGGGTAAGTTGTTTGGTCACTTGTCCTCTCAGATAAGTTAGTTATTGAATTTGAAGTTCAACCAACTTTTGCAATTAGTTTTTCCATTAATACAATTCTATATTCATAACAAGTTGCCAAGTCCAATTCTATACAAACTCCTAGTTATTAAGTCCAAGTCTATACAAACTTATGGTTATTGAGTCACCATTGATAATTATATGGTATTTGAAGCAATGTTGGTGTGGTTATTGAGTCACCATTGATATTTATAGGGTGTTTGAAGGTATGTTGAGAAATAACGATAGTTATTGAGTCAACATTGATAGTTATAGAATATTTGAAGGAGCCATATTTTAATGGTGAGGTAAGTTCTTTTCATGATTTATGGTGGGATATTTTCAATATTCTAATTTTTTATAACAAATTTGAGAAAATATAATTAATTATATTAATGTGTAACGTTAATTAAAAATAATTATTTTTAAAAAAATATTAATTTGTATATTTTTGAGAATTTACATTTTTTTCTTCCATTATTAATTTAGATGAAAGTAAAAGGTGTACATCATTACCATGTCATTAGGAATAAATTTATTATTTTAGTTTAGTTATATTATTGAAATTTGTATTTTTGTTTAATTTAATTTAAACAAATCATCTAGAATGCAATGATCTCAATTTATATTGTTCTTAAAAATCTTTGAGCCAACATGGATATGAAGAAAAATATGAATGGATTTTGATGACATAAAAGTTTCTTGTTATGGTAAGCTAAGTTCGTTAAATGGTTTTCTTAGTTTTATAACAAATAATCTTCATGCTGATATATGGAAATTTGATGACATAAAAGTCCCTTGTTATGATAAGCTAAGTTCGTTAAATGGTTTTCTTAGTTTTATAACAAATTATCTTCATGCTGATATATGGAAATTGTTACATAAAGAAAAGTAAGATACTTTACAACTTAGATGAGAGATGTCGATGTAATGAATATATAAATATTTATAAAATAAAATAATGTAAATTTAATGTTTGAATTTTAATATTAAAAAATAATAGATATAAAAATAAAATAAAAAATTGATTTTAAATTTTAAGCGGTATATGGTTTTTTTTTTTAATTCTCTAGATATTTTTGATAAATCCGAAGATTGACTTATATTAATTTAATTCACTTGCAATGTTAACTAGGTATAATGCTTTTTATTTTTATGATTTATATGTTTTTTGAGACTTACAAACAATTTGAATTTGATGTTAGATATTACAATGTGGTGAAAGCATATCACAAGATACAAAGCATTTTTTCGGCTAAATTATCACGAATGGGGTATCTCCTATGTTAAATTTACCAAGGACCTACATATGGCTCCATTCGCTTTCACAAGTACTAGTACTAACAAAATCATGAACATTAACAACCCACAATGAATAAACATGTTATGGAGAACACTTGAACCTTGGTTGGGGCCTCAACAATGCCCCGCTTTCAATGACTCGATAAGCTCCCTGTGACCTCACCTTCTATTTTGAAGAATCCAATTGCTCTACTTTATTTACAACTTAGAAGAGAATTCACAAAATTAAATAATTCTATTATTGACACAAAAAAATTATAATCATTTTCACCTTATTAAGGATTTGATATTCAACACACTTTTAAAAGTCAAATCTAATATCATAAACTTTTACCATTCAAATCCCACATAAATGTTAGATATTCATTTTTAAACCCTTTTTGTGTATCTAAACGGTCGATTACAAAGTTTTCCCACTAGAGACCATGAATTGATTTGGTTGTATTGCAATATTTGTAGAGAGATCTTATCTTTATTCTCTGGTCAAGGATCACATGTACTAATCTATTGTCCTGAGTTCATAGCTCAGGTGGTTGGGTAACATGTTTGTTATCCTCTCCACCTGGGCGCAATTCCCTCAAAGTGGACGTGTTGGCTCGTTGTGATAAGACTAGAAGGGTAGACAACCCCTGGGATAGAGGCCCACTTTAGTGGGCTTCGGGACGCCTCGACCCTTGCTAAGTCACAAGTTATTGGTACATCTTGCTTGCGGTCTTTTGGATATACTCTTGGCTTATAGTGGCAACCAATAGACTTGATCTTGGGCCTAGCCTAGATCAAACCTACCAGTTGCTGATTCCCATGGTTAAAAAAAACCAATAAGAGACCATTGATGCTTCTAACACTGTTAATACTCTACATCATCCTATGAAATCAGAAGGATTGATCCCTTTCCTAGTCCAAGTTATCCTAAAAACATAATTGTACAAGGATACTAGTAGTAGAGGGGCTAATTGTTTAGTTGCACTTACTCTCCCTTTTAACCATACGCAACACTATAAAACTTAAGCTAAAAGCAACATGGTCCATCATTTATCATGTTTTGGTTTCCCTTACTTGTTTTGACGAATTTCACACCCCCAAGTAGTTGGGAAAGATGGCCTTGCCGCTCTTCAAAGACAAAGCCCAATGATCTTAAGTTTCAAAAACTATGCTTTTAAGGTGGGAATTGTCATTGGAGCAATGCGATCTTTTCTTTTTTAGTAAGTGAACCCTTTTGTTGGCCAAAGAGAGTCAAATTCTTGCGACATGTTACTTTAGGGATTGCCAAGTAGAGGCTTTTAATGCTCTCTATAAGCTATGAGGTGTATACAAAAAACTAACTCAAGCTAGTTGTCGGAAACTCCCACAATACACTACTAGATTGCAATAACACATGCCTTGTAGTGTTAATTATATTTAACCAACGTAGATCTATCTTAACTTTTGATCTATTAAAGACCAAGATGGATTTAAAAAGAATCAAAGCACTTTATAGGGACTTAAAGATTGAGGTTAAGATGGATCTTTTTCCGAGGAAATATTCTCATGGAGAGACCAAAGAGATGTTTCCCCATGTGGATGAATCATTACTAAAATCCTTGACATAGAATACTACGCCTATCCTAGTGGCATTGGAATCAGGCACTTGCTGGCACGAAACTAGCCAAATACCCTACAACAATGATGATAACCGATGGAGCTAACCCCTTTCACTAATTAAAATGGATATATATATGATTTTTGAATTTTTTCTTAATAGATTTTTCAATTTTACACATCTCATGTACTTATTAACTTAGTTTATTAATGTTATAAATGATAAGTCTAGATTGTAAATGTATCTTACTATATATGGTGTTTATTTTTTAATCTCGGAGAATCAACAAGTAGGGTGGGCTCGTACTCACATATAGGGGGTTGATCCTACCCATGCTTCCTCACATGTAATATATAGGGCTAGTCGAGGTTTGAACCAACAACATCATAAGGAATGCCTTAACAATACACTCTATCACCAACTAATCTACGTCTAAAAAAATTAGTGAGTGATTCGTAAATAAAGATACATCTAATTATAAAGCCAACTAATCTACATCTAAAATAATTAATGAGTGGTTTGTAAATAGAGATACATCTAGTTTTTACCAAATATCTCCGGATCTTAAGCCATTAATTATAATGATACTATAGTTAATGATACTTTATCTCAATTAATAAGCCACAATTAATTCCACACACTTAAGTTATAAATTATGGTAATACTTCTAAACCACAATCCAACGGATATGAATTCCCCGCCTTAGTTTAAACCTAGCCAATAAAGCCAAATTGGCTAATTATTTAAAAAAAACTCCAACAAATTAGCGAACTATTTAAAAAAACAAAAAAAAACGCCACGATTGTGAAATATTTAAATAAAAGTGAAATATTATTTAAATTCAAATTCTCGAATGCAATCTGACCGTTGCAATGAAAAATGATGGTTGGTGGACCGATGATAGACATGATGGCCATCATCATACCCATTCCCCACCACGACGTCACCTGTATTCAAAAATTTGAATACTCAGCCCACGGTCCCATGGGACCGCATTGCCCGCCTTTGACTTCACGGAACCGTGGCCTTGAAAGCTCCCCGTGTAAGGCTCACAGGATCCATTCAGAATCCCGCCGGATATGACACGCTCTTAACTACATTTAAATACATGTGACATCCGTTGCCCCATACATACATCTACATGAATGAAGGAGCCCGACGGCCAACGTTCGAGTCCCGTTGAATCCCCTTAATAGCCTCCCGGAGGAGAAAACGGCAGCCATTTTCAGCCCGGAAGCCTAGTCCGCTGGCTGCTAGTTAAACTTATAGCGAGCGAGGCGTATAAACGGAGCCAGAGCCATTTGCGCATGAGCGCCTGCAGAACTCCGAGGGCACCGCCATTAGAAGAAGAAGAAGACGAAGAAGAAGAACGAAGAAGACGAAGACAAAGAAAAAGAACGAAGACTTCGTTTCCAAGCAAAGTAAAAGGAGTTCTTAATAACAAATTCAGAGTTTTTCAGTGTTAGGTAGCCGGTCAGAGGTTCGAATCCGCAGCATTTAACGGATTCTTCCCTTCCAAGCTCAAGCTCACATTGCTCCGACCGCTTGCCATTCTTTACACAGGTTTTTCTTTAGAGCCTGCCGGCAACGGGGATCGATCAGCGAATTTCTCTGTTAGCGAGGGTTTCGTTCGGGGATCGCTATGGACGGCAACGGGAACAGCGATGGCAATGTCAAAGGAGGAGGGAGTGCTGCTGCTCCGTTGAATGACGGAGCGGCGGAGAAAGATGTTCCGCAGTGTGTTCAAGTTGCCGTCCACATTCGGCCTCTCATTGGATTTGAGCGCGCTCAGGGATGTAAAGATTGCATCACCGTTGTTACAGGCGAGCCTCAGGTAATTATTTGCCTTTGAATTTCATCTCCGGGTTACTTCTAACGGGTCACATTAAATTTTTGAAATTAAATGCCAGATTCGGCTTCTTTACGTCTGGCATTGGAAAAAACCCTTTAAATATCGAGGGTTTTGTATTGCTGAAAATAATTATAGGGCCTTTGGATATTGGCCTGTGTAGGTGAATTTCACTAGCTGTCTTTTATTCTTTGTTTCCCTCCATCTTTAGCACAGCCGTCACATAACAGTACGGCTCCGTTGAGTTTTGGTTTTATTCAGCTTTTCTAGATAAATTTTATCGTCTGCAAAGCCAATGCCGCAAACTTTAAGTGCAGGTGATGATCTAAGAAGCAGGGCTTGAGTCACCTGGTCAGGATTCAAGCTTACCACGTCTCCCATTATAATTTTGTGTTAACTTTTCTCATTACAACAATTAGGAGAAAAGCCGATGGTTTGTGCAGTGTATTTGCGCAAATAACAGCTTATACATCGATATTTAACTCGGATTAAGTAAGTTAGAGAAGAGCTCAATTTACTATGGGTCTCTGTTTCCATTTGTGTCTTGACCGCATTCAGCCTTTTGGTAAAGGCTAAAGCCATCCCGATGATAGCAAGGAGGACGATCTTTAGTTATTGATAATCCAAGTCTTAAGGTCAATGGAACAGAGGATCCAGAAACAGGTTATTATAATCATCACCTAACAAGGTTTTAGTTTATGGTGGCATTTCTTGTTTCAGATATAAATCATGATTGAATTAGTCATATTACATTGTTTAGATCGCCAGATTCTAGATCCATTATGTTCTCGGGTATTTTATTTAAAAACTTTCCTTAATTTCTTCTAAATGTCTAACCTTTTAATGTTATGATGCATTTTTGTTTTCTCAGAGTTTCAATTTGGCTATCCAGTACACTTACCTGATGTATCTGAAATAATAATTTTGAACTTTTCTGTTTCTCATTAAGAGTCAAAATCGAAGGTTCTTATCAGACACTTTAAGCCGATGAATTTAAAAGGACACAATAACTTTTTGAAATAGAAATGGTAAGTTCAGTTTAGAATGAGCTCTCAGAATGGTACTGGCAGTGTCCAAATACAAAGTACCCGTCTGTGCTCTGCATATAGTGATAAATTTGTAAGTTCGAGGACAATGAAAACTAGATTGTGTTTGTAAGTATCTGATATATCTGAAATAATAATTTTGAACTTTTCTGTTTCTCATTAAGAGTCAAAATCGAAGGTTCTTATCAGACACTTTAAGCCGATGAATTTAAAAGGACACAATAACTTTTTGAAATAGAAATGGTAAGTTCAGTTTAGAATGAGCTCTCAGAATGGTACTGGCAGCGTCCAAATACAAAGTACCCGTGTGTGCTCTGCATATAGTGATAAATTTGTAAGTTCGAGGACAATGAAAACTAGATTGTGTTTGTTCTTCCTTAGTTATCTAACGATGGAATTTTAAAACAAGCCATTATAGGAGCAGCAGCTATCTTGGAATTCAATCATCATTTGTGAGCCAATGAGACCAGACTGAATACCACTTCTAATTATCAACTACTGTAATTCAAGGTGGCACAATGCATAATTCCAACTGGTGCCTGTCTTATTTAAAAAGAGTTGAATTGGCATATAAAATGGAACCATTCCGTGGGATTTTATTCCTTGTGAAACATCATGTTGTCCAAAAATCTGGCTGAAAGATAATTATGTTCAGCCCCTTTGGACTCAAATTTAAAGGAGTAGAAGTTTCCAGATCAGAAGCATTAAGGGATTTTGTTTGGCATTAATACTCTCTCTCTCTCTGAAAATACATTAACTTACTAGGCCACTGGCACAAAACTGTGTAAATATTTACCATTAGCTGGCTGGAGTTATATTGAATTTCCAACAGTTGTAATGTTTGAACATTGTATTGACAACATTTACTCTGCCATTTGTTTGATGTTATAATTGAGATCACATTCTATCATTCTCGAAAAGCCATTCAGGAAGCTCCAGTGCAACTTTTTCAAAAGATAATACTTCCAAGTCCCGAGAAAATCGAATAAAATTGAGAACACTTCATCAGAGTGACAGACGTACCAGTTCTAGATGGGTACAGAGCAGGGTACCTCAACCTGCCATGCTGCCCCCCAGACTCAGCTGAGCATCCAAAGTTCTATCTGGAGCTTCTTTCCTTCGACCTTGGATGGTAGGAGAGCAGGGCTTCCTTGCTCCTATGCCCCGCCTAGGATCATGTTGCTGGAACCCTTCTCAGCACCAGAGGACTCCGACAGTGAGTCAGCACCCTGATTGCCCCCCCTTGCCCTTGGTCATCAGGATCAGGAGGCCTTGATATCATCTGTCTTTCTCTCTTTTTGGTTCAGCTCTCAGATCTCCAGTCTTGGACTCTCCCTGCCGTACCTTTTGGGTTTCTTTGATCAGATTTAGAGATTCAATTAGCTAGATGTGTACTGTTTTTGCTTTTACCCTTTTGCTCTCAGCATTTATAGGAGTTGCTTTTGCACTCACACATTGTACTCACACTGGACGTATCTTTTTAGTCCCATTGATCTAATCTTGTGGTCACTTGTTGGACATCAAATAAGTTATCTTATCTTATCTTATCTTATAGAGATTCTCAATAGATTACAGTGCTAATAAGGCAGTAATTATAGTTAAGTGTAAGTAAACTTAGCCTACAATTGAGAAAATTGCAAGATTAAAATACAGGTTTCTAATTGCAGAGAGAGAAAATGGTTCTATAATGTCTTCTGGTTTTTTAAATGTATTCCATCTTTTTGTTCTTCATTGAAGGTCTGATTGATTGTTGTTTGAGTTTTTTGCAGGTTCAAATTGGAACTCATTCATTCACCTTTGATCATGTTTATGGTAGTACGGCTTCTCCCTCCTCTGCCATTTTTAAAGAATGTGTTGGTCCACTTGTTGATGGCTTATTCCAGGGATACAATGCTACAGTTCTTGCATATGGTCAGGTGTGCATTTAGATGCCAATACATAACTGTCTTGAGCAATTCTGAGAAAGTTTTATTGGCAGACACTTAGCACTTCCTTTTCTGCAATAATGTTATGTCTCAGGATGGCTGTTAAAATATGTAAATATCTTACTTTGTAATAAGTTCTTGTCCAGAGGTATCTATGGAAAACCCTTTCTTCTTCATTGTGCAGACTGGTTCGGGAAAGACATACACAATGGGAACAGGATATACGCTTGGTGGAAACACAGAAGGAATTATTCCTTTGGTTATGGAGGCCATATTTAAAAAAGTCAAAGAGTTGAAGGATCAGGGAGAAATCCTGTTGAAGGTTTCATTTATCGAGGTTGGCTTATTGCTTCTTATATTTGCACTTGAACTTGCTTGCTTTATCCTTGTGTTTTTCAGTCCTATCATGCATCTTTTTCCAAGTCCTAATTTTTCAATAAGAATTTGTGTTTGATACAAAGAAATGGAAGCTATCCTTCTGTTGTTTGAGTCCCATGTATGCATATTTTTCCAAGAACTATCTTTTCGGTAAGAGTTTCATCTGTTTGATACTAAGAAATGGAAGCTATCCTTGTGTTGTTTGAGTCCTATCTATGCATATTTTTCCAAGTCCTAACTTTTCAATAAGAGTTTCATGTGTTTGATACTAAGAAATGGAAGCTTCACAAATCCTATACTAAAAGTTGAGACCATCTACTCCTTCATCACAAGGACAATTGGCAAGAAGCTGCTGCATCTCCAATGGAAGTTATCCTTGTGTTGCTTGAGTCCCATCTATGCATATTTTTCCAAGCCAACTTTTCAATAAGAGTTTCATGTGTTTGATACTAAGAAATGGAAGCTTCACAAATCCTGTACTAGCTGAGACCATCTTCTCCCTCGTCACAAGGACAAGTTGGCAAGAAGCTGCTGCATCTCCAATGGAAGATACTGAAGTAGAGAGGAGCAGTGTTGCAGAACTCGGACTCAGCAATGACTTGGCCAGGGTTTGAAATCGTCAACTCAGCAAAAAATTGGCGAACAATAAAAAAATGCGTAAAATTTGTTTATTCTTCAACTAAATTAAAATATAAATTTAAAACAACGCCACAGATAAAAGACCACTTTTCCCATCCACTGGCATGCTAAATCAAAGCTTGAGCATAGAAAGAATAGCTGCATGTGAAATTAGGCTAAAAGCACCCAATATTCCCCTATCAGAAGTTTTTTTGAAAAAAATTGCAGACTCATGATTTTTTCCAGTGATTTGTGGGTTTGCTGATTTTTCCAAGTAGGCAGAATTTTTGGAAGGGCAATCAACAAGTCTTGCAAACACTGGATATAAGCTCCCACTTGCCTATCGATCATCCATAATGGCTTGGCTGTAAATTTGTTTGGCATTATAATGCCACTTGGTATTCTTGTTGAAGCTATGCAACCAAAAGGCAATGATTGGCCTCTATTTCTGTACTAAAATTGTTTCTAGTTTGGAAGTATATACATGGCTGGGAAATGGTTCCTAGATGGTATTTCTCACTGCTTATAAAACCAGGAAAACAGCTCAGAAACAGAAATTAGACAATGGTTTTCAGACTGTGAAACACACCAAATTTGGCTATTTGTAGTATGTACCTTTTGCCTGTCTGTATTGTATAAAATCTATATATGGTCTCTGTTCACTATTTATCTGGACTTTCTGTAAGAAACCTTTTCCAGGACACAGCCCCAAACCCCACAAGTGGAACCACAGGGTTCTAATGATGGGTTTACCTGATTTTCTTCACTCTGACTAATGTGTGTGTGCACGCATGCAAGCCCACACATGCTGTTTCTCTGTTTCTGAAATTTTGTTTCAGGTGAGGTATTCATATTGTTTTTTGAGGAAATTTTTCTTATATTAACTGAGAAAAATATGTACAGAGATAAAGCCATGTACATAGAACTATAAAGCAGGCATCTTTCTCAGTGCTATGAGGGCTGAGATAAGATCCGAGTAAGCAAGTACATCAACATTCTTTGCGTCCTAATCAGAACCAAATCTTAAACTACATCTGCATTCTTTGCGTCCAAGTATTCATAGTTAGCCAACTGACCCTTACTGTGGCATTTCATCTGAAATAATTTGCCTTTATCTTTATTTCATTCAACTTCTGTACTAAAGTTAGAAATGGTTAAAATTCAAAGGTCATCCAAGTTTATTGCTAATTTACTTTGACAATGTGTGCTATTATTGCTATGTTATATTCAATGTGAGCTTTCCTCCTACATGGGACTTGTTTGTGCAAAATACTGTATACTCACATGAAGCCACACTTTCATTGATTGTCTTTTGTGTTCAAAATAATAATTGTGGCACTTTTATAAACATTGAACCCCAAGTCTTACAATGTTGGGTTGCAGATTCTGAAAGAAGAAGTGCATGATCTACTTGACCCAAATCCTCTAGCAGCAGGCAAGCTAGAGGGTCCTGGTGGTGGAAAGCCAACACTCCATGTAAAGGCACCCATACAAATTCGGGAAACAGCTAATGGTGGAATAACTCTTACAGGTGTGACAGAGATAGATGTCACCACTCAAGAAGAGATGGCTTCTGTTTTAGCTCAAGGGTCATTGTCTCGAGCTACTGGAAGCACTAACATGAATAATCAATCCAGGTTGGTCTATCATTAACTGATATGCAATATTAGGAGATGGTTTATTCTGTTCTTTCAATTCTTTTTTCTTCTGTTAAGTGATCACTGATAAGGTATGCTTGTAACGTAGGAGTAAGATATGTGAATGTGACAGGATTTGTCACAATTGCTGTAAAGTTTCATTATGTATGTCCTGTTAAACAAGTTTGCTTCTTGCAGAAACATTTATTTTCAATCCAGGTGTTAGATTTGATCAAAATGATTCAGTTATTTTCAGGGTATCTGATTAGATGTGCTTTAGTGATCAGGCTTGAGTTACTTTATTTTGAATCTGTCTTGCACCCTTTGTAAATACTGTTTTGTTTTGGTTGCACTGCACTATGTTCTGCCCTCCACTCGCCAATGAAAACAGATTCTTATCTACAACGAATAGAGGTTAAAATTTAAATGATTGAGATTGTTCTCTACTTGCATCGTTCTTGTACTTGCACCCTCTTTTATATATTATCTTAGACAGACACATAGCTTTTAGCTATACTCTCAGCGCTTTGTCTTTTTCTACTTCCAGTATTCTCTAGGAGTTGTTTTTGCACTCCCACTTTGCACTTACACTGGACTTAGTCTTTTAGTCTCATTGACCTACTTTTGTGGTCATTTGCTGGACATTAATAAATTATCTCATCTTATCTTATCTACCTTCTCTGACATTAAGCAGATAGTTGATTTACTTTGTGACTACTCAGAAAGCCAGAACCATAGTTAATTTACTTTGTGACTACTCAGAAAGCCAGAACCATAGTTATTATATTTTTTCTACCCTTGCATGGTATGACCAATCTTGCACTATGTTTCAGCCTCCTTTCTTTTATGAGGGTAGTAATAACCAAATAATACTGCTAATTAATGTAGTGCTTGGTAGAGTGTCAGCCCTTGACAATGCTATTTCTCACACTCTGAGTTTGAGACATAGGGATTTGGATCAGGTGTGCTCAATCTGTTGGTTTAGATGATCTTTTTTGAAGTTTGTTCTAATGTATTGGTATGGGGATAATATAAATGTTAGGCTCCAGTGAAACTCTGGGCTTGCTAACATTGATGTTCTTGTAGAATGGCTTTGCTTTGGCCCCTCTTCTATTCATTTATTTGTTGTCCTTACTGTATTTTTGTTTGTATTCCATAGTCGTTCCCATGCTATCTTTACAATCAGCATGGTGAATAAGCGAAAATGGGATGTGGCATTAAGTGGTGATCCAGGTACTGCAGAAGATCGGTGTGAAGATTTTGTATGTGCAAAGCTTCACTTAGTGGATCTTGCAGGTTCTGAACGAGCCAAGAGGACAGGTGCAGATGGTCTCCGCTTCAAAGAAGGTACCTGGCCATTCTACCTTCAATCTTCCCAGCTCTGTTATGTGAAATTCTGGTAGGTTATTAGTAATCTTCTTTATTTACAGGTGTTCACATTAACAAGGGTTTATTGGCACTCGGAAATGTCATAAGTGCATTGGGAGATGAGAAAAAGCGCAAAGAAGGTGGTCATGTTCCCTATAGAGACAGTAAATTGACTCGCCTTTTGCAGGTTTGTCTGTAGTATGATTATGATCATATATATTTTATCTGTTGCAAAACATTTTTTGACATGTGCATTTTGGTTTTTAGGCTTGTATTTTTAGACAGATCCCTTGCACATTGTAGTTTTGAAATATTATTGGGTGTTTCTCCTTCGCATATCTTTGGAGACGCTGACCCTGAAATTAGTGTCTATTTTTGAAATTCTTTTTCATCTTCCTGCTAATTCTTGTAAATTTACAGGATTCTCTCGGAGGAAACAGCAGAACTGTGATGATTGGTAAGTCAGTCACGTTTTATCTTGGCTTTTTTTATCATAGCTTAGCCTCTTGCGATTGTTATCCATAGGAATAGGTATGTGGCTTAGAGGGCTTGTTTATCTGAGTACATTAATACTGAATGCACACAGACAAATTGAAAATGGTTGGGTAATTGGGGTTTGCTGAGAAGCGAAAATGTGATCATATTTAAATGAAGAATCCAGCAGTAAGCCTGCAACAATAAGCTATTATGAATTAAAATTCATCCTACTTACACAAATTAATATTAGATCCTAAAGTTACATCTAGGACCTCCTCACAGTTCAGTCATCCATCTTGGTGCTATGCATCTCCTTGTAAGCCTGATGATTCTACTCCATATATTTTAAGGTATTCTCCCCTAGCCTAGTGTGTGTTTACAATGCTATAAAGGTTTGGGATTCTCCTTTGACAAGTGAAATAAGACTGCTGTATTCTCATATATCCTAAATGTTTTGGGGATAGATGGAAAGTGAAAAAATTGCACTCATCTGTTTTATGTTGCACTCTTTCGGTTCAAAATGTTGGTATGAAGCACATCGTTTTACTTGTTTCTTATGTGACTATCCTTAATAATTTTTCCAAGGAAAATAGTTGCAATTTCTATTCAAAAGAGAGAATGGAAATCACATTTCTCAAGTGCTTAAAGTACAATACAAATATGGGAGAATATGTGACTGTAGCCTGAGCAACATAAAAGTGAGACCAGTTCAAAATATGCACTCTTTCGGTTCAAAATGTTGGTGTGAAGCACATCGTTTTACTTGTTTCTTATGTGACTATCCTTAATAATTTTTCCAAGGAAAATAGTTGCAATTTCTATGCAAAAGAGAGAATGGAAATCACATTTCTCAAGGGCTTAAAGTACAATACAAATATGGGAGAATATGTGACTGTAGCCTGAGCAACATAAAAGTGAGACCAGTCTCTCAGCTACTATCCATTATGTCATAAAAGTCTCAATAAAGCCTAAAATGTAAGATCTGGACCAATCAACTAAGACTGTCCTATTGGAGGGCTTCACAAATCTACAAAAAATAATCAGCCTTTATACTTTAGGCTCTAATATGTCCATACATCTGACCTTCAATAATCAGCCTTCACAAATCTACAAAAAATACTTTTGGCTTCAGACGGATGTCTCTAACAACCTCCAAAGTCTGGGTTATCAACATGTCTTCTCAACAGTGGTCTTCACCAAAAGTTCAGGATTACAGAGAATACCAACCCAAAAACCATTTACAAAAAAATTGTCGCAGTTGGAATAACTGCTGGAGATATTTCCTCAAAATTCTCCATACTCCAATCTTTCAAGAACTCCAGAATTTGATTAGGAGATTGTGCCAGTTGCATTTGCTTGGCCCCAGTTTCCAGTTTTGCATTTGATTGCAAACTGTAGATTTACATCCTTTCCAGCATCAACACACTTGCAAGTAATTTCTCACATCCCTAGTCAACTTCCAAAAAAGTATTCTGAACAGTCCTCCAAAAACTTTTGTTCGCAGAAATTATTCATGAAGGAGACTGAATCTCCCTCTCCCTATATTCCTCCATTAACACTGCCTTTGGTCAGATGTTGATCTTCTTTCGATAGAAGGTCTGCTTCAACATTATGCTCTTAATAAACATGTGTAAATGTGATCAAATCAAAGGACCGTGCCACTTCTTGTAGTTGATCAGCTAAAGCCCTGAGATGTACACTGTGAACCTGAAGAGATCCCTTCATCCAATTAATCACCAAAGAAGAATCACTGAATATCTGAATCTGTTTGACTTCCCTCTCAATTGCAAATTTAAACAGCATCCTAGTTGTTAGTACCTTTACCAAGATCATCTTTAAACTTTATAACGTAAGATTCAGAGATATAAATGCTACCTCCAGCACTACAATAATCCTCAAGACCCTGCCTGGCTCCATAAAAAGAACCCATGCCAGAGATTTATCAATAAACAAGTCACCTATTTGATGTGGAGCACCAATCTGTACAGGCATTCTACAATAATCCATCAGAGATCTAACTTGGGAAAAAACTTGAAAAGTTGAGATATGCTTTCCTTCGAAAACCTGGGCATTTCTGGACAACCATATCCCCCACAGTACTAGACATGGTATTGCTCAGAATTCCTGAAGTTTTTTTTTTTCCACCCAATTTTTTCAAACTGACTTCTGATTCTCTATTCCAAGCATTTGGTTCACCAGCTATTTGTTCAATTTCCTTTCACAGCTGTTGGGCATATGGACATTTAATCACCATGCCTGTTCCGCTTCTGTAATCTATCCCAAGTCTTCTTTGGGCATATGGACATTTGAGTCTTCTTTGGGCTGTTTCCAAATGTGTTTCCTCCACCAACTGGATTTTGATGTTCACGTTCAAACAATGACTCATATCCCAATTTGGCAGTATAAATACCAGCTTTTTTGTTCCTAGCCTAAGCCAAAGAATCCTCCTCCTTAAGTCTGATGTGAGCTTTCTTCAATTCCTAAGAATACTTTCCGTAATTCAGCTTGAATCCCTTTCAAACCCAAAATACACAATCGGTATAATCGTTGGTTGTCTAGGCGGTAAGGCCGACCTAATCAATTGTATGTTGGAAGCTACCCTGGATTTTGGTTCTCTCTGGCAAATGTTCCAAAAAGAGTTCTTGAGAGAATCAGGAAAACTTGTTTTAACTTATGGCAAGGAAATAAGGAATGTGAAGGCATTGCTTGGGTTAAGTGGCAGGCTACAGCCTGGCCTAAGGAAAAGGGAGGCCAGGGGTTGAATAACATTCACCTGTTCAGGACATCATTAGCAGCTGAGAATCTATGGAATACTCTTGCAGAAGACAGGCTTTGGAAGCAAATTATTGAGCAGAAGTATATAGGCCCTGGATCCTTTTTGGACTGGATCAGGAAGCCAGGGAAAAGCATGAAAAATGTTTCAATCCATTGGAAGGCTCTAGTGATGGCTTTACCAGTGATGGGGAAACACCTAGCCTGGAAGGTTTTTGGACTGGATCAGGAACCCCAGGAAAAGCTTTAAAAATGTTTCAATCCATTGGAAGGCTCTAGTGATGGCTTTACCAGCAATTGGGAAACACCTAGTCTGGAAGGTAGGGAATGGTGAAGAAGTGAGAGTTGGAGCAGATTCTGTTCTGGGTCAGCAGATATGATAGTTACACTTCAAGATAAATGTAGACTATCCTTAATATGTTGAGGAATCCATCCAATTTCATTATCTTTGTATCTTGCTTTACATTTGTTTTCAGTTGTCTAAGCTTGGGCATGATTATAAAAATTGACCTGGTTGCACTGAGAGGCGCATTTCTACAGCCTGGGTGGGAGGGATGTGTCCGTCTGTCCCAAACAATATTAAATAAATGAACTAAAATGAAATTAAAAATAAAATTCTTATGTCGGCTCTAAAAAAATTTGGAAGCGTCACCTCGAAGAGGTTTGCACCTCAAGGGATTTGATCCCTTGAGGCGCTTTGTAGAACCATAGTTAGATGGGTCTATACTGGTTTCCTTTATTACCACATTGTTGCTTTGCACTTTTCAATTGTTCCAATAGTTATCTTTACCAGCTGGCCAATTTCAATGTAGGTTTCTCTTTCTACATAGATATCTCATTTTATTCATATATTCTCCAGCTTGTGTCAGTCCTGCTGACACAAATGCGGAAGAAACACTCAATACTCTGAAGTATGCAAATCGAGCTCGCAACATTCAGAACAAGGCCATTGTAAGTAGCATTAGTTCTTTATTGTTAGGTTATACTTATTTATGGGTTTATTAAATGCTCCTGACTATGCTTCTCGTGTGTCCATTTAATTATATGTGATGAATTTTCTCTGCTAGATAAACCGTGACCCGGCAGTTGCTGAGATGCAAAGAATGCGGAATCAACTAGATTATTTGCAGGCTGAGCTTCTTTGTTATCGTGCTGGAGGTGTCTCATCTGATGAAGTGCAGGTAATATAAATCCTATAAAAGATGTGGACATGAATTTTTTTGCACAGAGGATATTAAATAGGTTAAATATGGAAAGGCATAGATGCCTGAGTTCTGCTAAATACGGTTTTTGTGTTAATGCAGGTCCTAAAGCATAAAATCTCCTGGCTTGAAGCAAGCAATGCAGAGCTTCGACAGGAACTCCGAGAGTGTCATGAAAGCTCTCAACTTTTAGAAGAACGTGTGATGGATGCACAGGTTTATTGACTTTGCTTGTTTCTTAGTTGTAAAATCAAGTTGGGGCATTGGCCATTTAGTAATTTGATGTTAAAATTTTCAATATGTAAATAGTTGAGAAGATACATTACCAAACTAGTGCATTTCTCATTAGACTTGAATTGGCCACACATTTTCTTTTTATCGCTCTGTTGTTTAACATGTGAGTTTCTTTGTTGGTTGAAAACCGCCCTGGATTTGTATTTCATTTTCCCAGTCTTGTCTGTGTAAACAATCCTGCCATTTATTTGGCAAGCGACTTTTTGTAGGGTTGTTTTGAGGCTATTTGTGTTTGTTATGTTACATGTTGAATTTCTCATGGATCTCATGTTTATTCTCTCTTAATGCTTAAAATGTACTAGATCCTGAAAGACAAGTTGTGTCTGAAACTGGAGCAATTGCGTAATGGAAAGACATGGAAAGAGATTGATAATGATGATGGATCCCAGGTTTGTAGTCTATTTATGAAGTCATTTTAGTAGCAATGTATATGATTATATTCATCCTACTGTCAGTTCTCAATGAATTGTTTGTGATTCACCATCAAATCCCCTTTCTGCTTATCTGTGATTTTTACCAGTTTTCCTGAAATAGGTTGCAATCTTTGGTGAAACCCAAGTCTCCAAAGTGGAAAACAAATTCCAGTTCTGTATGCAAAAGATGTGAAAATGTCACGACAACAAAATTAATCACATGCTGAAGACATGTAATATTCAATATAGCAACTGTACCAAGAAACTGATTCTGTTAAAGACAAGAATATAGTTGCGGGATTGAACCACAATTAATTGTCTTGTTCTTTTCTTCTCTAAGACTGATTCTTTTCTTGCCCCCTTCTTTGAATTGATGTGTGACCCTAAAAATTGTTTGTTCTCAATTCTGCAAATGATTACCTTTTCAAAAGAAAAGTTCAATCTCATTTCTAAGTTTCTAACCCAGAAGTTTTAGGAGTTTTATGGTTGAAGTTGTAACTGAATTGCTACAATCCTTTGCCTGTAGGATGTGGATTTGATCAAAGGTTACTTGTCAAAAATACAAGAGCTGGAAAATGAAGTGCAACGGTTACAAGCTGCAACGAATTCTCAAACTACCAGGGCTACTAGATCTAGTGCTTTTGTTGATCGTCTAGATATTGAAAATAATACGTTGGTGTCATCTCATGAAGCTTTTACAGACATTGCAGACTTTCAGGCTATTGACGTTGGAGGTAGGATAGTATTTAATTGTTTTGATGCCTATGTCCTTTTCAGATTCTTAGCTAATGGTGAAAACACATAAGGTTGAGATTATTTATTGCCTTTTTTGAACTGTTGCATCATTGTTTTTTCTTCTCATCTGAATTGTGAAATAATGAAGGCATACAATCTCGACACGTGTCTTACATTTTTACCTTCTTGCAGTTGATGAATCTAGGGAAGGTGAAGAAGATGAGGTGACAAAAGAACTTGAGCATTCTTTGTTACAAGATGAGATGGGTAAAGAGTTGCAAGAACTAGACAAATGCCTGGAGCAGAAAGAGGTATAGTTTCTATTTTCCCTTTCTTTATTTCAATAAGGGAACATCATAAATATGAATGATTGGTACAGTGAGCACCAAATAAGGGAAACATATAGCAGACAAACTGACTAAAATATGAAAGAAACTTTGTCAGGTGAGAATATTAGGCATACTTATTGTATAACCATCTTTAGAACAATATTGAAATATTTAGCATTTGACAATTCAAACATATGTAAAGTATACTAAATACTTTTTGTAAGGTTTTTAAGAATATTAGGCATACATGTTATAACTTCAACTTTAGAACAATATTGTATTATTTGGCATTTGGCCATTCAAACATAGGTAAAGTTGTGCTGATAAAACAATAATTGTTGCCGCAGCATCATTTCCGTAGAACTGTAAGATAAATAACCATAGATAATATAAGATAAGATAATTTTATTAATGGCCAACTAAAGACTAAAGAAGATGTATAGCTTGTGATTGGAATGAGAAATCCTTGTAGGTATTGAAAAATTTGGTTGACCCCTTGTGGGAAGGGGTCAAGAGGAGACACAAGTTCTCACTAATCTAAGCTTTGAGGTATCTTGGGTCTTTGGATGTCGTTTGTGTTACTCTATTTAGAGGGGGCAACTGGGAAAGATGAGGTGATCCTACTGAGGGCCTTTGACTGAGGTGTGACCTGTAAACATTGAGATCTATAATAGACTTGCAAACCTATTTTATGAAGAGAGCAAGGAATCACTGGTTGGGGTAGTGAAAGAGGTGGAAAGGAATAATGGAAAATGAGATGTGTGTCTGTCTCAGGTCTCAGGTCCTTGTAAATGTCCTCATGAATAGCCTAATTCAAGTCTTGCTTTAGATGGCAGGAGATGTCCAAGTGCATTTAATGGGTGCATAAAGGGGCAAGTGCTCTAGAGAGATTGCCACAGACTAAAGAAGATGAAAAGCCTTTATGAGCCAAATGTGGGAACGTCCATGAAGGAAGAACAAAGTGCAAGATATGGATATTGATTCCTCCTAGAGACTAATTCCCCAAAGATTTGAACTCTATGGAAAGGAATAATGGAAAATGAGATGTGTGTCCGTCTCAGGTCTCAGGTCCTTGTAAATGTCCTCATGAATAGCCTAATTCAAGTCTTGCTTTAGATGGCAGGAGATGTCCAAGTGCATTTAATGGGTGCATAAAGGGGGCAAGTGCTCTAGAGAGATTGCCACAGACTAAAGAAGATGAAAATCCTTTATGAGCCAAATGTGGGAACGTCCATGAAGGAAGAACAAAGTGCAAGATATGGATATTGATTCCTCCTAGAGACTAATTCCCCAAAGATTTGAACTCTATGAATCAACGATACCAGATGGAAGATGACCTCAAGTATAAGGGGATGGGCTTTACTATAGCAAAACAATGTGGTGGGGGACACTCCTCTTGCATTGAATGATGTGTTTGAGGAGGGTTTGGATTCTCTCATTGTTGGGCCCAGTCACTGTAAAGTAAACTTAGACCCCGGATCTTCGAATTGTAGAGGACCACGTATTTGATAATTATATCCAAGAGGGTGCATCTTGCACAAGATATCCTGGAATTGGCTTTGGAAGCACTATTTCTCAAGAAGGTCAAGGAATCCACATCCCTTGTTGAGTTGTTGTTGGAGGCCTTGCGCATGTTAAAACATGTCCACATGAATTAAACCCCCAAGTAAATATAGGCTGTGGTGATCTCTATCTTGTCCCCTTGAAAGTAGAAATGAAAGGTGGAGAGAACACTCTTCGACAGGTTGAAGATCATTAGATCGGTTTTACCCAAGTTGATTGTCAATTGTTGAAGGCCATAGATTCTAGATAGGGCATTGAACTGTCTTTGCAAGCCCTTAGGTGAGGAGTCCAAAGGACTCAAGAGGAGCAAAGATATCAAGGCCTGGTATAGAAGACACCCATCTCTGTCCTGGATATGCACACGAAGGAGGGACTCCATCTCATGGTTTTAGATCCCAAAGTGAGTAGTGGAGAGGAGGCGTTCCTACTTAACTCCAATGGTACTATGGATGAAGTTAGAAATACTGTGTGCTGTGCAGAGGTAACCAATAACCGACTTGTAGAGTCTGATGTTGAACAAATGTTGTTTTTATCTTACAATCCAAAGATCAAGCAAAAATATCCCAAAGACGAAGAAATGATATGCATTGATTTGTGGTTGTCCTATGTTTTCTCTCTCCAAGGCTAGCTTTTCTCTCTGAAAGTGTATGTTATCATCTCTTTTTCGTGCATTACATAAAGTTTTTCCATGTAAAGCTATTTTATTTTTCCTGTGCATTGCTGTGAGTTTAAAGTATATTTCTATAGGGATTTGTTAATTTTTTCATTTATTAAAAAAATATATTGTTAGATGTGTTGATGTCAACAAAATAACATATATCAGGGGCAATTTGATGTTGTCTGTAACATTCCAAGAAATGCCAAATAAGATGCTAAAGGTTAGGTTATAAGTCTCTTTTGCAGAGCAGCCTATGCCCAAACTTGTACTTGGTATTTCTCTGCAAGGTTTTGGTATTTGGAGGGTAGCATTACTCATTGTAGGCATGGATATATGCTTATTTATTTTAATTTATAGTACAGTGTTGTGCCTCTCATACCCCTCGTGCATAATTTTTCAGGCTCCATCATACCTTGCACTCCTTACCCATAGGCATTACCCAACATACCCTGCTCTTCTTGTACCCATGTTGCCTGTCTCTTTAGATATGTTGGGAAATGTTGTCATGTGACAAGGTAATGTCACTCCATGATTTGGCAGAGCATTTCATAACATTTTTTAAGAAACTGAAAATAGAGGGTTGCACCTTTGAATTTAGTAAAAAGAATTTGCGAACCACAATTTCTACTAGTCATTCATTACCAAACTCTAGAAACGGTTACTGACCATTATTTAAAAAGAGATACAGAATCCAAAGAGATGAGATCAGTAGTGAAACTTGAAAAGATATCCACAAAAATGTGTTGCATAATATTAATTTACCATTCAGCTTTAGGATTTTGGGTGGGCTGTTGATTTTACCCTTGTAGTTGTTACCCTTCTTTTTGGCCAGAAAACCATGATTCAAATCGAGGGAATTGCTACGTTGAAAATTGTTTTTTGGTGTTCATAGTTAACTGCATTGTGAAATGTTTGGGTGTGGTTATTCAGTTTTTGCATTTTTGTTGTTGCTTTTAGGAATTTCAGTTCCCAGACAATATGAATGTTAGTGGGTTAAATTGTATCTGTCATAGACATTAATTTGTTTATCTTTATGTTTGAATGCAGTAATTGTTGTGTGGAACGGTTCTTTCATTATGAGCTAATTTTCTTGAAAACTTATAATTGTAGATAGGAATGGGCACAAAACAAACATAATGTTGCTGGCTTTTCTACTGCAGGCGGAAATGAAATTGTTTAACAAGACTGACACTACAATGCTCAAGCAGCATTATGAGAAAAAGTTTATGGAGCTTGAAGAAGAGAAGAAGGCTCTACTGGTATTTGTCTCCAGCTAGTGTCAAGTACAGTTCATTTCTATATGAAGCCAAGATTACTGAATTCTCATGATGTGGGTTCTTATCCAATGTATCTTAACAGAAAGAAATGGATCGATTGAAAGCTGAACTAGAAAATATTTCACATACGACTGATGGAAACACACAACATGTACAAGAAGGATATCTTCATAAGCTAAAGGCACTTGAGTCACAGGTAATTTTTGGAGGTGCTTGTATTTCTTAACATAATAAATATCCAGAGAATATGCAAAATCTTCCATTTGCTAATGAATTCTGGGACTATATTTATGCAGATAGCAGAATTGAAGAAAAAGCAGGAGAACCAGGCACAGCTTTTGAAGCAAAAGCAAAAAAGTGATGAAGCAGCAAAGCGACTTCAAGAAGAAATACAGCGTATTAAGACACATAAAGTATGTTTCTGATTTCATCAACAGAATGTGCCATTTTATTTGACAGTTTTTTAGATGTTTGGCATACAGAATTTTCAACATAAGATGTTGCTCTGTTGTGAAGGTACAACTGCAACATAAGATGAAGCAAGAGTCAGAGCAGTTTCGTCATTGGAAAGCTTCTCGTGAGAAGGAGCTTCTTCAGGTGTGTTAATGAAACAAAACATTATTTTGTGCTGTGTTTGGTACAAAAAGTTGGGAATCTCGGTTGATTTCTCTGATAGCAGTTGCAAGAATTAGTAGATACAGAATTGAAATCACATGCAGTGAAAGTAGACACAGAATTGAAATCACATCTTGCTTTCAGATGCCTTATTTATGCCTCATTCTTACAGTATTTTGTCTGATCATTCTATCTTGCATAGAGTTTGCATGTTCTGGAATGATACAAAACGAATTCTTATTGATTTCTATGTTATTGGCGTTGCTCTACAGATCACCCTGGATTGAATATGTGGCAATCTGCATTTGATTTGCATTTAATACTTTAGCAGACATGTTGTTTCTATGTTTCTGAAGTTAAGAAATTTGTTGCTTGTTTTTGAATAGCTTAAGAAGGAGGGAAGGAGAAATGAGTATGAGATGCATAAACTCCAAGCTTTAAATCAACGTCAGAAGATGGTAAGTCTGTTAATACTAGGATTTCCTAAAGAAACCACTTGGTATGCAAACCTGTAACGCTTTCTCCCATATTACCTAGGTTCTTCAACGGAAAACTGAAGAGGCTGCCATGGCTACTAAGAGGTTGAAGGAGCTATTGGAAGCTCGTAAAGTTCCATCTCGTGATGCTGGTAAGCTAGTACCTATGGAAAGGTTATTATCTAGTAATACAAATTCATAAAAATACAATGTCTTTGTCTGATATGTTTACTGCTTTATCCCAGGGAGTGCAGGTGGTAATGGATCTGTTCAGGTGCTTGTCCTTCCTTTTCTTAAGTTGTAAACCTATTTTCTGTTCTGTTTGTATTTTACAAGCTGCTTATAAATAGTGGAATGGAAACTTTGACTTGTGCCTAAGATGATGCTATACAGACTAACTTGTCTTGCTATTCCAGAGTAACGAGAAAGCTTTGCAACAGTCTCTTGAGCATGAACTAGAAGTAGTTGTTCGTGTGCATGAAGTTCGTTCTGAATACGAAAAGCAAACTCAAGCGTGAGACCTCCAGACAGAAATTCCTCTTTCTGTACAAGTCACAAATGAATAGTTTATGTTCTCTTATTTTCATGGTGTTAATATTAAGTGCCACCATGCTGCTGTTACAGGAGGGCTGCAATGGCAAAGGAGCTAGCCAAACTAAAGCAAGAGAGTGAAGCAAGGTGGGCTGTGATTCTTTTCTAGTCATGTCACATACATCAGTACATTTTGTGAGTTAGAAGGCAAGCTAACATTTTCGTGTTATAGTGAAGGCAGGAATAGACTGCCTATTGTAGTTGGTAATTTGACTAAGGTTGCAATTTTTCAGTAATAGTACTCCTTCAATGTCTCCAAGTGCAAGGCATTCAAGGATTAGGTTACTGGAAACCATGCAGAACACTTCCTCTAGCACACTTGTGGCCATGGCATCACAACTATCTGAAGCAGAGGAACGTGAGCGTGCTTTTAGTGGACGTGGTCGTTGGAATCAATTGCGATCAATGGGTGATGCGAAAAATTTACTTACTTTTCTGTTTAATGCTGCGGCATATTCAAGGTATGGTATACAGTAAATCTTTGGTGCTTTAGGCAGTGATTTAGGTAGAGTTCAACAGCCAAGACAAGTGCAAGAAACAAAATTCACCAAATTATGTATGGATCTTTCTTTAAAAAAATAGTGGAGAGATATCAGAAGTCAAACTGAATATTTTTTCTCCACATCGAGGAGCTATTAAACTGCAGTCATTTACTTAATGCATACAATTTGCCATGTCTTCTATTTTTCATAGATGTAGAACCACCCCCCACCTCTACAACATCTTGTCTGAGTAAAAACCCTTGAGTACTTCCCCTCATTTCGAGGATGGTACCTAGGGTAAACCCTAGAATCTTCATGGCACAAGGCTGGTAAACAACAGGGCTCAAAGCCATTACAACAATATACTTGTTTAGAGCTCAACATGTCACTTGTGGGAATTGAACCTGGGCGGAGAGGATAACATTCCTCCCAACCACCCGAGCTTAGCCCAATTGACAAAAATATTAGCTTTTTTTCTTTAAGCTCACGGGCAAAAATTCTATTATTCTAGCATGATATCATACATACAAAAGTTCTCTTCTGCTGGCCTGCCACTAGGGAAACGAGACCAGCAGCAGACAAAAATATAAGCTTGTTACATTGATATTTTTTAAAGTTTGGAAGTGCTTGCATTGTTAACATTTCAAATTTCAACAGTTATTTATTAACATATCACACTGATGACTTTCCAGGTGCCAGTTGCGAGATAAGGAACTAGAAATCAGGGAGATGAAAGAAAATATTCGTGAGCTCAGTTCTTTACTAAGACAGAGTGAAACTCAGAGGAAGGAATTGGAGAAGCAACAGCGACTGAAGGAGCAGGTACTTGCATCATTACTGATTTAATTGAGTCATCAAATGTAAACCTCTAGAATATTATTGTTATGATTTTTTTCTTGGCTAATATAACGTTTGATTATTTAATAATAGGTTGGCTCACATAATCCAATAAAAAGAAATACACAGGTGAATTCTACTGGATCTTATTCAATGGGCAATGTTGCATCAAAACAGCCACAAAATGGCACTAAATTCTCAGACATTTCAAATATCTCAAATATGGGGAATGACAACTTTCCTTATGATTTACGAAAGGTATGTCTATCAGAACCTTATCTTTCCATTTTTATCTATTTTTTGATTTTCCAGTATGTTTTGTGATTCTGAAGAGCCATAATATTTCATTATTTTTATTTGACATCACACATGGGAGCATTGTCTTTTGTATTGAATATTTCTGCTGCTTAAAGCTTTCCATCTTGCTAGCATTGTACATACTCTTCGGTGTATTCCATGGGGATAATTCAATTTGAAATGTGCGTGGTGCACCTTAGGTGCAGTAAATTCATCAGCTAGCTTGAGATGTAGTATCCTTATTTCTTGAATTCCAGGGTGGGTTTGGGTAAATGAATAAATCCTTTTTCCAATTACCATCACTACTTTATTGGTGGGGCAAATGGCTAACCTACCTTTCTGTGTGCTTGCTATCTATTTATCCCCAAAGGCTTCACGCGGTGCCCAGAACTACAATTATTCCCATAGTGATGAGATTGACATCTTAGAGGGGGAGGATATGGACATATCAGATGGTGATCAGTCAGACGAGGAGTCAGATGAGGAATGGGTTGAAGATTGGGAAAAGCGCACAATGAAAAAGAACAGGGTCTCTCTGGTGGCTGGAGAGCGTGCTAGACCCCCAAAAGCAGGATCCAAGGCTTTAGACAGGAAGTCAAGTGACAGTTTATTAAATGAAGGGCAGGATAATGGGTCTACGGGCCATTTCTCTGGTGAGATTCTATGTGGTGAAAATAAATCAAAGTCATCAGAGGCAGAGGGCTGCTGTTCATGTAGTGCCAGTTCAGGTTGCAAGACAAAGAAATGTGAATGCAAGGCTGCAGGTAGTTTCTGTAGGTCCAAGTGTGGGTGCAAAACTAACAGGTGCTCAAACAGGGAAACTGTGGATATTGAAGCAGAGCCATCCACGGTGGATACTGCAATTCAAATTGAAGTGGCAGAAGCTGTGGAGACTCTCGAAATGGACAAGACACGAAGACAAAACCAAGATAAGGATGAGGGCAAGAGTGGCAATACTGATTCAGATGACTTGATTGAAATGGAAGTCAAAACTAAAGCAGCTGAACAACTGCTTGCAGTGCATGGGGCAGCATTACTACAGACTGCTTTGAAAGAAAATTTGTCAAGTCATGAAATGCAGGTTGGTTCAAATACAAAAGAGGAAGGTGAAGTAGAACAGAAAGGGCATCAGCGCAGACCCCTCACTGATATTGGCAACACTACGGTATGATTTGACATCTTGTATTATTTGGCATATTGTTTAGAGACAAACAGTGCTTATAATCCTATTTGTTGCTAACTCTTAGAATTTTCTAATGCTGATATGGACCAGATCACCTCTCATGATCAAGGTAATAATAAAGCAAACCGACGGAAAAAGTGGCAGAAGTCACTTATCCAGCTGGTTCCAGTTGCTGCTCCCCAATCTAATGTCGAACCGCAGGAACCAGCATCTGCAATATCAACTACTAAGTTAGTTGCTACTGGAAATTCAGTGACTAATATATCCAATGTTGCAAAATCCTCTAATACAGAGGAAGCATTGAGTACTTCCATTCAAGAGTTATCTATTCCTCTAAAATTGCCAAGAAGTATGCACAAAAATGCAAGTTCTGTAACGAGTCCTCTTAAAGCACGAAATGCAGGTGCCTCTGAAGAGGGTGGTGGGGACAAATTCAGTAATGGTCCTGGAAGTCCAGGTAGATGTGGCCGAGGATTAAATGGAAAAGAGAACTTGAGATCTAACTGATTTTTCTTTGATATTTATTCAGTGGTTCTGTTTAACACAGTTGTTTGGAATATTTGGGCTTCTTGAATGATTGATAGTAGTGGGGGGTGGGCATGGATGGAAAAGAGAATGCCCCGTCCTCTAATTTCCATTCCATTTGTATATTCTGGTGTATCAAACAACTATTGTGAATGATTATTAGTGACTGACTATACAGACTGTTGCCAAGCAGAAGTCCAGTTTGTAAGCATTTTTCACACTACTGGTTTCACAGTTGTATCATTTATTCACATGAGAGAGCATGGAGATGAATTTTTTTTCCTGGTTTCAATCTCATGATTTTGTATACAAAATGTTTGGAGTTTTCATATTAATCATGTCAAAGTTATATTTTATCACCGGAGTGAATAAAATAGCGGTTGCGCATTTTATCATTTTGAGTTTTTGATATTTATAATATCGTGGTGTACAATGAAATGTAATGAATCCCTCTCGGAAACCTAAACAAGATCTACAGCTGTATAAGATATGATATATGCTAATACAAAATATATACATCTCAAATAACTGTCAATCAATAAATTTAATAAACTGTTATTCCCTGCCTATGCCACAAAGATGTTTTCTATATTTTAGTTACAATTTGAGAAAGCTTCTCTATGCACGTTTGTGTGTGAGGGTCCTGGTTCCCCTTTATGCACAGGTCCAGTTTCCTTCTAGGTAATGAAGGTCATTGTAGCAACCGGAAGACAGGCCTTCCCTACGCATGTGTCTGCTTGAAGGCTATGCCCCTTCAGAAGTCCCGGTTCCCTCTTGTGCACAGGTCCAGTTTTCTTCTAGGCAATGAAGGTCATTGTATGCTGATCAATTTAACAAGAAATTGTGTGCTGAAGGTCTAGTGAATAGAATGGCATCATAAAGTTAAAGGTTTGAATTACTTCTTTTTCCTTTTTGCCCCATATTTTTAGTTTATTTATTTAATATAAGTTTTCATGTTGCAGGTGCCTCTTAGAGATGAAAGTGCAATTGAGTTAAAAGTCCTGTTGGCAGGCACACATGTCTTTGACGACCATATTGACTAACCAAAGTTAAAATTATGCCAAACTGATAAATGAAAGCAATTGTAGAAACACAAATCATAGGAATTCCTTTGTTTGTCATTGTCACCTGTTGATTGTCTTAATTTTGATTGTCTGTAATGCAATAAACTAAATTGAAATTGAAAAAAATGAGTTGAATCAAAATAATTAAAAACAAAGGATCATAAAAATAAAAATAAAAATAGCTTGTGAGTGAGTTTAAGCGGTTGAGTGCTTTGAACTTTGTGCAAGAGGTTTCAGGTTCGATTCCTTGGACTGACTGCCTCATTTGATGTCCTTACTGGATATCATCCTTGGAATGGGGGGAAGTGTTTGATAATTTTCTGAATGCCTCACTTGATGTCCATTACTGGATATCATCCTTGGAATGGGGGGAAGTGTTTGATAATTTTCTGGGAAGTTATTTCCATGGAAAATAAATAATAATAAAAGTAAATCCATCTTAACCTTTATTTCTAAACCACTAATAGATTTGTGATTAATTTTTTTTTTATCACTTTTGAGATCTGAATTTAAAATGGATCTACTGATATGTATGATACAATAGTTTTTAGAAAACAGACAACAGCCGTCTTTGTAACTGAAACTACATTCAAATGCCAATGTTTTGGATGTAAAGAACATGGTGCAAAGTTATTTCAGATGACATTAGACATTTGAGGTCGTAAAATTTTTGGACTCAGTAATATTACTATTTGGATTCAGTAATATTACTATTTGAGAGACTCAAATAAACAGCTATGTAAATCAGCTACAGAGAGACTTAAACAAACTGTATAGATCAGCCACAGACCCTTTAGCCTGGTGCTGGGTCCCATTGATCTTGGGCATCATGATTACAAATTCTTTACTAGAGTCATTAAATTGAAAATAAACAAAACTGTTAGGACTTGAAGCTTGGTCTGAGCCTATAGCTAGTCTCCACTTATAATATCATGTCTGCTTTACTATTATTTAGAGGATGGCATAAGTTTTCAAAAACAAGAGAGGCAGACATGCATTGCAAAATCTCTGTTAGGTTTGGGATCAAATATGCCAGGTTGGAGATCCATATCTGCATATTGTCCACAGTTTAAGGCATTTGCTGCATACTGTCCATGGTTTCAGGTTTCTGCTAACTTGCAAACCCAGTTCGGTCGTTGCTCTCTCGCTAGACTTACAATGCCATAACGTGAGAAAATGGACTGTCATTATCTTCATGTTAGCTGCAATGGTTTTGATGGAGCTGTTCCTGATTTGTTGATCGTGGTTCAGTAGGAAGGAACCTTTTATGCTCATAATGAGGTCAATAACAATATCCCATTTCTTGTTAACAGTAATCTAATCTAATCTTTTTGTAAAGGGATCCTATTTTCAAGCAAAAATGAATTAGAATTTGGTCAAAATTTTTCAGTAGTCCGAGTCTAAGTTTCACTTGTGACAGAACAGAACTGTCTCCATAGTTTTTGCCCCATTTTAATTCAACCCAAATACTCAAAATCAATCAAAATTTCAACTTTTTAAATTAGTTGAGGAATATTGCAATAAGGCTAGCCTATTCCTTTTCTGTTATGAAAGAGTTGAGCCAAAGCAAAAATATTGATCATTTATTCTTCATACTCCACATTACTTTGAGCTATGCATACCACATCACAAACTCTGTTGTTTGAAAGATAGTTCTACTACATTTAGTGTTCATGGAAAGGAAAAGCAAAAGCAATTTGGAGGAGTTTTAGGGTCTTGTCCACTATCTAAACTACGAATCCCATGTACCTTGTTCTTCGAATGAGCCACCTTTTCTCAAATGCGAGTTGTATGTTTAGTACTTATTCTCAAATGCCTTTCCATATGCCTCGACTTTTTCGTTGAAAAGCTAATTTCCAGTTCCAACCACTAACATAATTCTTTCGAACATCAATATTAAGGGTCTTGTTCTTGCATTGACAAGTGGCTTCTTGCATTTGGGCTTTAGTTTGAATTGATTTGGGAATTTGATTCTCTCGACCTCACCCCATACCTCCATGGGTAGCTTTGGCTCTTAGGCTCTCAAGAGACACCAGGTAAGCATTGACATTGTCTCCACTAGTGAAAGAGAGGCATCCATTTATCTTGACCTTCTCATTGAAAACCTAATTCACCTCCCTGCACCCCCCAACTACAACATAATTCTTCCTATCATTAATATAAGGAGCCTTACCCTTGCATTGATGAGTCGATTCCAGCACTTGGGCTCTAGTTTGTATTGATTTGGGAATTGGGTTTCCTTGGCCTCACCCCTTGCATTTCTGGGTAGTTTTGGCTCTTAGGCTATCAAGAGACATCATGTATGCACTAGCACTTTCTTCTCTACCAAGCTCCCAAACTAGAGAATTACCCATTTACTTTAGTGAAAGTGAGGCATCCATCTATGTTGAGATAAAACAACAATTTGACTACACCGATAACCATAAGATGCCCATTTGTCTTGACATAGAACATGAACTCCATTGGTCCAACAACATTAAAAGCATGTGCTTGAGTTCAAGAGAGTTGTAGTGGTGAATGATAGGTGGAAGATGAAGCAAGATGCAATGATTTGAGTTTAAAGCGACACTTCTTATTATCATGATGATAAGGGCTCCCCATGGAAATGTTCCCTAGAATTGTGAGTGAATTTTTGGTTGCAACTCTAGAGTTTTAGTCAACACATTTTGGGTGAAGACTTCACCAATCATTAGGAGTCAAGAAGAATAAGAGTGTTGTTGCTAGTGTGCAAGAGTTGATCATATGAATTGTGCATTGCAAAGCCACTTTTATTCTTCTAGACTCCTTGAAGATGGGGAAATTTTAAAACTCATGTACTTACAACCAACAATTTTACTCACAATTATGGAAAATTGTAAAAGTCTACACTAAAATGTTTCATTGAAGCTCCCATTGTGTTTGCACC
>ML797554.1:94899-112420 GCA_009831015.1 Picea engelmannii
GATAAAACCCGGCTAGAAGGTGAGGTTTCTCTACTCTCTTTTCTCAGGTATAGAAATGATGCAAGTACAAATAAAGAGGAACTCTCTGTGGAGTTTACTTTGACATGTGGCCTATATGGTTTCTATAGAATCTCTCCTTTTTTATGCTCATAAAATACTACTCTCGGATGTTCTTCTTGTTGATGTTTTTGTATTTTCGGGGGGTATTAGCCTCCATGGATAAACCTTTGACTAGAATAGAATCTTCCAGAAGAAATAGAAAACCTAAACATATGTGTGAAACCTTGGAAGACAAGTCGTCTTAGCAGAATAAGTAATATTGAAGTATTATATGCAGAAAAGGAAAAGTTGGCCTTTCTTGAAGAGACACATGTTCACCTGAATAGAAGGTGCTTGATCTCATTGGGTAAAACAATCACACTCAAGAAAGAGGTGAGAAATTCTAGAGGAAGAGTGTAGTTGAAACGACTACAGTTGGGTACTGCTCTTGGTCTATGGTTTGGGACTTTCTACTTGGTGCGCTACCTTAGGAGAAAGGTGTTCTCTCTCTCTCTTGGTTATCTATTGGTTCTAGTGAGGCTTCCCAAAATCATTCTTTCTGTCAAAGGTTAAGGTGTTCAAGGGTGGCTTTGTGCCTATGGTTGGGTGACAATGGTGTAGCATTGTTTGTGGTTAAACGAGCACAATATTCTAACAGGTTATGGGCCCGCACCACCTTCGGAATAGTCTAACTACTGGAAGGTAGATATGAAACTCTATATCAAGATAATTGTAGCACAATTGCAGTTGCAGTGCCAGTTGTAGTGTCAGTTACAGTGCCAATTGCAGCACCAGTTACAGTGCTAGTTGCAGCACCAGTTGCAGTACCAATTGCAGTGAAAGTTTTTGTGAAGTATTGGGAATAATTTTTGGTTATTCTAGTGCACCCTAACCCAACGCATCTCCTGGTTCCCTTATCCATCAAAAACATCAAAGTTGAATTTTGGGGTCAAAGTCAATGTTTGATTGTTCAAAGTCAACGTTTGACTGGTCAAAATCAAAGACAGACATGACTTCCTCCATTAAATCAGAGTGGTGCAAAAAAAACATGGTCTCTTGGTAGAGCATGGAAGACAAGGATTGACATCATCCTTGCAAAGAAAAGAAGGAAAAATTATGGAACCACAGACTGAAGAGAAGGAATCAAAGGATGAAGAGTTTGATTTTTGGAGCTTCCAAGCACATGGATGTGGAGTAGGAGAAACAATAAAAAGCAACTATTGCAGATCTGAATCTCTGGAAAGAAAATAGATCTTTGTCCAAGAAGGAATTGTAGAGCTAGAAATATCTCATATCTAATACATTTAGAGGAACAACACAATCTCCAGGTTGGAAAGAATACGTGTCTCAGAAGAAAAGCAACTCAACCTGAACAATAGCCAAACTCCAAGTTTGCATATCAGGTTTGATATTGTTTCTTAAGTGAGTATTACAATACTTTAGATACTGGGAACAGATGAATACTTAGTAGCATGTACTATTAATATAAATGCTTATTGTACTCATTTGTAATATGAACTAACATCTCCTCTAGGATATATTTATTGTTCTTGTTCTCAGGCAGGACACCTTGGTAATGCTATAATGAATTACCATGAAATTGATGTGTTCTTATATAAAATGTTATTATATTGGAAATACTTTTTCTCTTGTTGTTTATGTTTCGGGTAGGTGATCCCATGTATTCCAGGAAGGTTACCACATAAAAGAAAGACTTGAAAGGACTCAGAGGGAGTCAAAATTCAGAGGGACTCGATGATCAGGAAGAAGCAAGGTTTTGTGACACTTTACAATATGCACAGGGGCATGTAGCATATGGAAGCATGGTTCAAGGATTCTCTCAGTTAGAGGGAGTTGATGGAAAAATTTGAAAAGAAGGATCTTGTAGGCCTTTTTGTTGAGTTGTAGGCTCTGTATTTAGTTGTAGGCCTTTGTGCCAAGTTGTAGGCTTTGTTTTCAATTGTAGGCCTTTGTGTCAAGTTGTAGGCCTTTGTGTTGAGTTGTAGGCCTTTGTGTCGATTTGTAGGATTTGTGTCAAGTTGTAGGCCTTTGTTCTGAATTGTAGGCCTTTGTGTCAAGTTGTAGGCTTCATGCCGAGTTGTAGGCCTTTGTGTCAAGTTGTAGGCTATGTGCCGAGTTGTAGGATTTTGTGTCGAGTTATAGGCATTTATGCCAAGTTGTAGGCTTTGTGCCGATTTGTAGGCCTTTGTGCCGAGTTGTAGGCCTTTTTTCCGAGTTGTAGGCTTTGTGTCGAGTTGTAGGAATTGTGTCAAGTTGTATGCCTTGTGCCGAGTTGTAGGTTTCATGGCGAGTTGTAGGCTTCATGCTGAGTTTTAGGCCTTATGCCAAGTTGTAGGCTTCATGCTAAGTTGTAGGATTTATGTCGAGCTATAGGCTACTCCAATGAGATGGTCTGGTATACCAAGTTGTTGTTGCACTAGTGAGACAGTATCGTACGCTATTGGTGTATTCGAGAACCTGTATGGTTGTGGTGGTGGTTGCTCATAATATGATATGGGTGATCATGAGATAGCCTGTGTAGCTCTAGTGATGCTACTGGTCTACAAGACCATGTAGCTCTTATTCCATGTGATATGGATGGATAATTATGATAGTAATGATGATACTCATGACATGGGTGTAGCCATGGGTGAGCACGTCATGCAGGTGTATCCCATGATGATGATGGTGATACACACTACAAGGTGTATCTCTAGTGTTCTCTAGCGAGTTGTGGCCCCTAGATGAGATTGAGAGACCCACATGGGTGTAGCCATGTGTGAAGTAATGATGCTACCAGTAACATGGTTTGCATAACCATGATGAGAAGATCATGGCATAGTGAGCAAGGCTATGAAGACCAAAAGGGAACATCATGGTTAAATACCTCCCTAGCTAAGAGGGAGTTTTGATTTTTTGGTAGTTGTGGGAGGTATTAACCTCCATGGATAAACTTTTGACTAGAATAGAATATTCCATAAGCAAGAGAAAACCTAAACAGATGGGTGAAAACCCTAGAAGACAAGTTGGCTCAGCAAAATAAGCAATATTGAAGTATTATATGCAGAAAAGGACATGCCATCCCTGCTTGAAGAGAAACATGTTGACCTAGCCAGATTAGTATAAATAGAAGGTGCTTGAGCTCATTTGGTAATACACACACACTCAAGAAAGTGGTGCACAAGTATATAGGAAGAGTGCAACTACAACGACTATAGGTGGGTGCTAGTCTTGGTATGTGGTTTGGTACTTTCTGCTTGGTGTGCTACCTTAGGATAAAGGTGCGCTCTCTCTCTCTCTCTTGGTTATCTATTGGTTCTAGTGAGGCTTCCCAGAATAATTATTTCTGTCAAAGGTTAAGGTGTTCAAGAGTGTCTTTGTGCTTATGGTTGGGTGACAATGTTCTAGCATTGTCTATGGTTAAAAGAGCACAATAGTCTAACACTTCTTAGTTATGGAAAAAAATAAAATGAAAAATAATGGAACCCTTTCTCCTCCTAGTGGCCTGGTATTTAACATAGCCCGATATCCATCTAAGGGTAGGTTTTTTACTTCCTCAACCCTCAATTGTGATAGGGTTTTGGACCTTATATAATATTCTTGAAATTAAATATGTGGCTAGCCCCATATGCATGAGTAACAAGGGTTGAAGTGGCATCCTCTCGTACCATGGTGGTCAACATGATAAGTCAACTTGTGGGAGGCATAAATTTTTCATACGAACTCCAAGTGACGCATGGTCTACACCATTGGAAAGGTCTTGGAGTGTAGAACACCTTCAAGGGTATGTGCACTATTTTTGGACACCAAAAGCCCCAAAAATGTCATTTAATGCCTCAAAATGGCTCCAAAAGGTTCCAGAATCCAATTTTCCAAACTAGGACATGTAACTAAAATGGCCCTGCAAGCCAATTCCTCCAATTTTTTCCACTTTGAAAGCATCGAGATAGATGAAAAATAATATAATGATCCAATCTGGATCATACCACCCCATTTAGGGAGGATTTTTGTCCCCAAAATCTTTACTAAATGAGGTGAGGAAATTTTTCCTCTACCTTGTCCCTGGAGTACCACTTTGTTTTTCCTAGAAGTTGTCCTTTCAACCCAATCTTACAAAGTTCATGTTGCCCTTGTATTGTAGTTCTGGACCAATTCAAAAAAATGGTGTCCTCTGCTAACTCTGGTTGAGCATCTAGTGTTAAGTCCTCTATGGAAGGTAGGACCTGCCCCTCCTCCTGATCCAACATGGAGGGATCATAGAGTTTGAGATTCTCCACATTCACTACTGAGTAAATGCACATGTATGGGGGTAGACTGAGTCTATAGGAGTTATCTCCCACCTTTTCTAACAGATCAAAAGGACCATACTGCAAAGCCTTGATATTCTTACCAAGACCTTGTAGCCTTTCCTTATTTGGCTATAATATCCACACTATGTCTCTGACTCTAAATGTTCTCTTTGTTGTGTGATGGTCATGTCTAGACTTGTACTTTTCCTATGACTTCTTCAGTGTCTCCTACTTGCAAATGGATTTGCATGATCTTCTCAACAATAGCTTTTTCTTTAAATGCATCTCATGTGAGGTCCTCCCTCACTCCTTGTTTTCCATATACAACATCTAAGGGTGAAGGCGGAAATACCCAAAGCAAGTTTCAAAAGGTGACTTACGAGTAGAAGTGTGGTATGTTCTATTATAAGAGTGTTGTGTATAGACCAGATTTTCATCCCAAGTCTTCAGATGATTATGATTGTAACACCTCAAAAGTAGCACCAAATTCATGTTGACTACTTCCATCTACCCATTTTTTTGTGGATGGAATGTAGTAGACCTCTTCAACTTAGTGTTCATCTTCTCCCACAATGTAGTCCAAAATTCACTAAGAAATCGGGTATCCCTATCTGAGATTATGTTCCTTGGTATCCCAAAGTGCACCCAAACATGTTCAAAGAACTTGTTTGTTTCTTCTTTTCCATTGATGGTATTTTTATAAGGCACGAGAATGCACATTTTTCCAAACCTGTCAACTACCACAAATGAATAGTTGTGTCCCTTCCACGTGGTTTGTAAGCCTCCCACAAAATCCATGGAAATGATTTCCCAAGGTCGAGCATTTATAGATAAGGGATGGTATAGACCTTGCTTCCTATTACTAGGCTTCTTGGTACAACAAATTATACATTTTCTAATATATTTTTCTACATCTTCTTGCATTCTAGGGAAGTACACATACCTTTGTAAATCTGAAATTGTCTTCCCAACACCAAAATGTCCTGCAACCTTGGAGGTGTGATCCTCTCTGATAAGATGCAGTCGTTCACCTTTAGTAACATAGATTTTGTTGAGATTGTAGACTAAACCATTCTGGAAATGATAGTCAACCTTTTCATCACCTTCTTCTATATTAATTTGTCCCTGTAGTTACTGAAACGCCTCCTTGAATTCTTCATCTTTTGTGCATGCCTCTTTATATGCAACATGGGTAAAAAATTTCATGTGCATCAGAGTTCTGAAAGTTGTAATATTGGATGTGGGTGGTCGTGAAAGCATGCCTACCGAATTATTTTCTCTACCCTTCTTATACTTTATCACCAAATGAAATTGTTGTAAAAACCCCATCCACTTGTAATGTTTGGTTTGTTGTAGCTTACTCTGGGCCTGCAAATATTTTAGTGGTTGGTCACATATGTGGATGATGGTATCATTTCCCATCATATAGTGCTTCCACTTTTTTATATCTTGTACCAAATCATAAAGCTCCTTGTTGTAGGGAGGGTAGTTGAGAATTTCCCCATGAAATACTTCAAAATGATAGCAGACATGCCTTCCTCCTTACATCATTATTACTCCCATGGCATACCCACTTGCATCTGTCTCCAATTAGAAGGGATTCTGCAAGATTGTTAGTGTGAGTAATGGTGCTTGACTGATCTTTATTTTCATCTCATCAAAGGCCTTCTATTGATTCTTACCCCATTGGAAACTCTTCCACTGGTTGTTATGGCGTGGAATGGTGCAGCTACCGCTGAAAATGAAGCTATGAACTTCCTTGAGTATTGTGTTTCCCCAAAAAAACTCCTAACTTCAATGAAATTTGTCAGAACTGGCCATTTTATGATGGCCTCCATATTTTCAAGATCTATTTTGAGCTCCCCTCCACTGATCACATACCCAAAATACACTAAAGATTGTTGAGAAAACTTGCATTTATTGAGATTTTCCAACAACTGGTGCTTTTTCAAAGTCTCTAATAGCTTCATAAGATGTGATATCTGCTAGTCCTAGGTAGCACTATAAACCAGTATATCATCCAAATAAACAATAACAAATGAATCTGGATAAGGGTGTAAAACATCATTCAATAGTCTCATAAATGTAGTTGATGTGTTGTACAAATCGAATGGAATAACCAACCACTCATACAAACCTTTCCTTGTATTGAAGGCAATCTTCCAGGTATCTTCTTCTTTGACTCATACCTGGTGATATCTTGATATCAAATCTAGCTTAGTGAAGTACTTGGCATTCTACAACTGGTCAAACATATCATCAATCCTTGAAAGAGGGTATCGATTCTTCAGTGTAATCTTGTTCAATTCCATGTAATTGAAACACATTCTCCAAGTCCCATCCTACTTGGGTACAATTATAGTGGGTGACCCACAAGGTGAGGTACTTGGTTGAATCACACCTTTCTCTAACAACCATTGCAACTGCTTCTTCGCTTCATTTGCTTCCAAAACAGATTGTCTATACAACCCAATATTCGACAATGGGAGGTCTGGAAATAATTGTATTTCGTGTTCCACTGCCATCCTAGGTGGTATCACTTTAGGCTCCTGGAACACTCCTCTGTATTCCTATAGAAACTCCTCCAACTAATGTTTCTTCTCTTTAGTACACCCTTCCAGAGATTTCTTTACTTTGGTTGACTCCTCATCAAACTGATTTTCTCTTAAGAAAAGAAAAACATATTTCTTACTAGAACTAATCAAATTCTTGGCTTGGTTGGCACTTACCAATGAGATATTTGACTTGCCTTTATGTGTGTTAATGATGTAGTAATTCCAATCCTTGATCAGTTGGTACTATTTGGCTCTCTACATGAAGATTCCATCCCTCATGTACATGTAGGGTCTTCAAAACACTACTCCACATATATCAATGGCTACTATGTCCAATTCCACATCATCAATAAAAGCAACACTTACAACAAATTTTATCTCACATTTTTTTGTTACCTTTATCTCTGCATCCTTGTTTACCCAACCCAATGGATATTAGCATGATCGTGAACTGCCAATCTAAGCTTGCCGATCAAATCCCCTACTATGATATTAGCATGTGAACCATAGTCAAACAAAGAATCTATCTTGGTCTTATTGACATGAATATTGGTGTGAAAGATCTTGGTCATATCCTTCTCTTCCTAGTGATGAAGGATACTCAGATTCACCTCCCTCTACACATATGTGCAGACAATATTTGCATCTATAATCGAGCTACTTTCAACCCGATTGCTTGAATCAGTGGCTAAAAATTATTTTCATTTTTGTCCTTCTTGTGGTTCTTAGGATTAAACTCTGGATGCAGCTTCCAACATTTTTCATTGGTGTGGCCATCAATGTTGCAATGATTGCAATGGTTGTTGGGATATTTTCACTAATGTGTAGTGGTTATTGTATTATTATCTTTTCCCCATTTCCACTTCTTCTTCCCCTCCTTGGAAGCTTCCTGGTGCTCTTTCTGTTTCGAACCACTTGGTTGCTCCTTCTTTTGGCCTATGTTTTCCATATATTGTTCCTGTACACAAGCCTCATCTATTGTCCTTAGCTTGAAGAGCATCACCCACTTTCATAGATGATTGTGTAAACCCCCTATATACTTGAGGAGTACATCTGGGTTATTGGGATAGATACCTAGCTTGATGGCCATCTCTCTGAACTCAGTTGCGTACTCTTGTACACTCTGCCTCTGCCTTTGCTTGAAATAGTGCCATTGGATCCATTGGTCCTCTACATACTTGATAGGATAGAATTGGGACTTGATGATGGTTTTGAAGTCCTCCCATATAGTTATTGGTTGATCACCCTCCATACTAAGTGTTTCTGCATGGATTTTCGACTAGGTTAAAGCATGGCCCTCTAATGTCAACCTAGAAAATGAAATCTTCTTCCCTTCATCTATATGGTGAACGCTAAAATAAAATTCTAGTTGTTTCAACCAATGATTCAATTTTGATGCATTGATATCACCTTGGTATGGCTTTATTTCCACTTTCACTACCATCTTGAATAAGGATTGTGAAGGTTTCATGGCACTCGAACTCGGTTTCTCTTTCTCGGATTCTTTTCGTGACTCCTTTCTTGAGTCTTCCCAATATTCCAATTTTCCCTCTAATCCATTCTCTAAGTTAGAGCCTCCATCATCTCTAAATGGTTTGAGATTTATTGCTAGAGCCTCCAAGAGGAGGTTCATATTGCGACTCATGTTGACAACTTGCGCTTCCAACCTCTCAAATGTCTCTTCTTCTAGATCTTGAGGGTTGTTATGAACAAAATCGTCTGCCATGGCTAGGGTTTCTGCGACTTCTCTTTAAGTCTATTCCTGAATCCTGCAACTTCCCACAAATACCCAAAAGAAAAACCTTCTCTTATACCAATATGTTCTATAAACTATTGTGGATATTCCACTGAAACAGTTCATCACAACAGATCTAATAAAATAATGAAATCTTAACTATTAAGGTTATTTTTCCTTTAGACCTCCAGAATATTTAGTTACTAATTTTCTACTTATGCATGAAATAGATAAAATGCAGAAAATATAGAACAATAAAATACAATCACACCATCCATAAACAAACACAATATATGACTTGGGAAACCCAATATGGAAGAAAAGTGAACTAGAAGGTGAGGTTTCTCTGCTCTCTTTTCTTTGGTATAGAAATGATGTAAGTACAAAGAAAGAGGCACTCTATGTGGAGTTTCCTTTGACCTATGGCCTATATGTCTGCTACATAATATATCCTCCTCTGTTATTCTCACAGAATATCACTCTCAGATGTTTTTCTCAGCTATGGAACAAGATACAATGTAAAAGAATGGAACCCCTTCTCCTCGTAGTGGCTCGATATTTAACATAGCCTGATAGCCATCTAGGGGTAGGTTTTTTACTTCCTCAACCCTCAATTGTGATAGGGTTTTGGACCTTTTAGAATATTATTGAAATTAAATATGTGGCTATCCCCATATGCATGAGTTACGGAGGTTGATGTGGCATCATCTCATACCAAGGTGGTCAACACGATAAGTCAACTTATGGGAGAAATAAATTTTGCATACAAACTCCGATTAACACACAATCTGCACCGTTGGAAAGGTATTTGGGTGTAGAACACCATAAAGGGTATATACACATGTTATGGATACCATAGCCCCAAAAAATTTCATTTAACACCTCAAAATTTCTCTAGAAGGTTCTGGACCCCAAATTTCCAAACAGGGACCTGCCACTAAAATAGCCCTACAAGTTGATTCCTCCAATTTTCTCCACTCTAAAAGAATCAAGATAGATGAAAAATAATATAATGATCCAATAATGATCCAATAATGATCATCAATGAATCTGGATAAGGCACCAAGCACCAGGGTGCCTCATCCATCCTCTCAAATTGGTAAATACAGACCTCATTTCCCACTTCACCGCAACGACCTTTCCAATGTACCTCATCAAATAGTTAGACAACTTCCCCAAGCCACCTCCATGGTTGCATCAAAATATGCGTATGTCCATCACATGACTCATCCAAGCAGGTCACCCTAATTTATCTACACATTCACTCAACTAAGGCATCCCAAACTGCTACTCACCGCAACACTTAGGAAATGCAAGAACTCGAAACCAACCATACCTTTCCAACAAAATCGTTTGTTGCAACCATGGTTCAAGTTTGTTTTCTTGGACTTCCACTTTCCCAAGAAAATGACTCTCTGCATGAACTCACCTCAACCACCATCTGCAACTCCATAAGCTTCCAAGACCTTCACTGCAATACAAGGTTGATTCCATTCGTCCACTTCAAAAATTTGTCTAAGTCTTAAAATTCACATGCAATCGACCAAACTCATATCCAATGTCTTTCCATCCTGCACCTTGACTTCTTTCGCTTCAAGGCACCATGCACTCACCGCTCGACTATCCAGTCACAATGTTGCTAACTGATTGTTGTAACTCTGTGAAGAGTCACCTATTCCTAAGGTTGCGGTCAATCCAGTCATCCAACAACCCAAATCAACTACATTGTTGTTCTCGGTGATGCACGACATGGAGGCATCTTGATGGAAATGTTCCCAACCAACTGCCTACTGCGGAGTTTCTTTAGGTCACCCCGGGTCATCCAAAGCACCCAAGTGCTTCAACTTGTTGCAACCTATAACCAATCCTCTTCGTGATCACTTCTACGATCATCCTCTATGTTTCACTTCTGCGGTTAGATCTGCAACAAGTTGTGCGACAAATATTGCATTCATCTTCCTTGTCCAAGTGCTCGGTTCACCCAACAAACTTTGCACTTTGTCTCTCCAAGGTTCGCACAATAGGTTCGACACTGACTTTTATCACACATCAAACCAATCAAGTCTGTGAAAAATTCTACAACAAGTTATGCGATCACCCACCCTATCCAAGTGGTTCATTTCACCTAAAAATCTACTCTAGGTCTGCACAATGTGTGCACCTAGCTCAACCTTCTCATCTCACTGTCAACCGAACCTCTGAAGAAAGTTTGATGTGAAGTATGTGATGAACCAATTCACTCCATCGAAAGATTCACCAAGTCTGTGAACGTTCCCACCGAACTGCCTTTGCAAAAAACTTCCTCCAAAGTTTTCTCTGATACCATCAATCGTCGAGAGAGTGGTGAAGTTCTCCCCAACCCTTCTCCAAAATCTACAATGAAACAACTTTGATACCATTTTTCATGCCCCCACAGTGTGTCTTGTGATAGTACACCTCTTTAGGGCATGCGATACCATGACATTTATCACTTAGCTTCTTGGAAACACTAAGGATACTTCATCCAAACTACACCTCTTCACCTAAATCATACTTGTACTTCGTTCTAGGATACTAGGGAGTCATATTCCTACTCTAGTGAAAATCTTGTATACTTAGACAATTATTAATAGTTTAACAATTAGTCATAATTAAGCATACATCTATGAATAAGAGAATCCAAGAGAACAACAACGAAACAAGCAAGAGAAACATAAATATAGTGTGGGCAGCACAAATCGTGCTTAACACTAGGCTAAGTCTTTGTTATTGTGAAATAGTTATAATATGAGCACTACCAGCTCAATTTACAACTTCGCCAGAGTCACACGACTCGCCTCACCTCACCAAGACACTCATACACATATTCGTCACACCAAGACTCTTTGTCGCAACCATCTTTGCAACCTCCTGCAGTGCACCTCAAACATGCCCTCAGCTACAGACTTGTTGTCTCTTTGTTTTCTCATACTTCACAGATTTTGGTTCTGCCTCACACTTACCTCCAATAGACCTTTGTTTCCAAACTTCCCCAAAACCAGCCCAAGAGAAGTTCTCCCAACTTTGTCTAATGAATCCACCTCAAGGAAGCACAAGTCCTCCCTAGTGGAGCAACTTGGCTCCTTAAAGGAGCTTTCCTCTCTTCGTCTACCTCATAACCGTAGAGATCTCTTTATATCCTTGTATTCCAAATCTTCCTTCTTGGTTGTGCACCTTATTTCCTTTATAGGAACCCATCTGTCACATCTCTTTGCACATGGATGAGTCGACCAATCATTTCACCAAGTCGCACCCCTTCACAAGGTTGAGTTGACTACTCATGTGGGTGCATTCCAGCATCTTTCCCAGTAGACCCGTCGAGCACTTTTTTCTGTTTCTTGGATGACCCACCAATCCGTCTAATCAAATCATCATCTTGGGTGTGCACACCCCTTAGGTGATTCAACTCAGATATCCTAAATGCACCCCCATTCCTTAGTTGATTTTCCTTCATTAGTGGAGTGCCCAAGTCATTCTTTCAACCCTTCATCAAACCATATTTCATTTGAATTATGTCATAAGGCACCTTGGGTGGAGTCTCCCCTTGGCACATTGTGCACCCAAGGAACCCCAACTCTCCATTATATGAAGAATTCCTTCTCCTCATTCACATTAAGCATCCTGCTAGCCCAATTTCATTCATTTCATTCTGTGGTGGAAGTGCGCATAGCCAAAACTTCCACGTGTTTCCCTCCTTCACCTACTTCATGATGTTATTTTTTGTGTCATCATGCTCTAACCCTTCCTTGATCTATTCGTGCAACTCTTCCAAGACATGGGGCTAGATAGAGAGGAGAAAGTCTGCATTTGAAGAGTTAAAACGTAGAATTGTCACCGCTCCCGTGTTGAAGCTTCTAGACTTTGAGAAAACATTTGAAGTGCAGATGGATACATAAAAATTTTCCATTTGAGGAGTTTTAATGCAGGCACTACTAAATATGGTGTTGATGTCCGATGATGATTTTCGATGGTACAGATGAAATCGACCATATTGTCAGGAATTACTAAGTAATTATCAAAATTTCGTTATTTTTTCTTGGTGCCCTGACATTCATCAGCATTTTGATGGAGTCCAATTATCATCAATATTCCAACTCTTATTTGACGGTTACTGTAAGGTTCCATGTGGAGCCCCATTATCAAATGTAGATCGCATAGGCATGTTTCTAAAACCACGAGCTATAACAACTCACTCGAAGACCTGTAAATACATGTAAGACTAATTATGATCGAATTATGTAACCATTGTATGGATCGAGATTGTTCCCACGGGTATCATATAAATATATAGGCGTTCAACATTTTTTGTCGAAATCCAGTGATATAAAGATTGTAAGTAGAGTGATAATAAAGGAAAGGCTTGTCAAATCAAAGACAGTAGGAGGAATCTTCAGAGAGAACAAAGGTGTGGGATTTGTATTCATGTTGTCGACTAGTTTTGTAAGGGAGAATGTAATTGTGATTTCTATCATGTAAATATCCTACTGTTATGACGAGTTTATGGAATACCAACATTGTTTTGACTCATACTTTTCCTATATGTGATGTTTTTTGTGATCTTTAGTGTTTTTCTACAATCTTTAAGAGATATTTAATGCATCTTTATAATAATGTTTGAATCTACCTACAGGAAAATTGAAAGGTATGGATAAGAGGGGGAAATTGAAGGGGGTTAGTTCTAAACTATGGAAGGGGTACTAGGGAACCAAGAAGGGTTTGTTATCATGGACAATTCCCCTATTAATGGTTCCTTAGGATCTATCTAGAATTTAATTCTCGGGGATCAATCATCCCCTTCAAAAAATGAGCCTTGAAAAGGGTTATTGATGTGAATAAACTTGACATCCTCCTCTTATAAGAGACAATGTCAAATGGGGATAAAATAATTATATATCTAGGTGGATTGCTTAGGGGTTGGAAGTTTAAATTCATTGATGTTAGAGGAAGGTATGTGGGGATCATTAGAAAAGTTGTACATTTTTCTATACCTTTGTTTGTGCAATTGAAAACTTAAAATCCTTTGTTTTGGAGAAATACCAAAATTTGTTTTGTAGGACAAAGAGGGAAAATTTTGCCTTGGTGCAAATTACATGCTAGGCTACACTAAAATGCATCCCCGGGATTGAAAACTCCTTCAATTTGAGTGATTCAAACTATAAATTAGTTTCTAAGTCATTTTACATAATCCTATTTACTTAGTTTTTCATTAGCGGTCATATAAGACTATGTTGTGCAAAAATAGGCAACATATGCCTAGTAAAACCCAAGAAATGCACAATTTTTTTGTAAAAAGTAAGTCAAGGTTTTATTATACCGTAGATTTGAGTTGTGAAAGTTGTTGGGGTGTGGTTTATCGTATTAGACTTGATCATGTTGTTAATTTTGCAATTTCAATTTTAAAAATGGTTGTTGTGCAAAAGAGGAAAAGTTTTCCTTGTATATTGGAAGGTCAAAATTGTACTAAGTTATGAAATTAAAATGCATGTCCAAGCTTCCTTGTAGCCCCTAAAATTGTTTTATAAGTTGTACTATGGATATATCTATATTTTATATTTATATATGTCATCTAAATCGAAATTTTAGAACAAAAGAGGTTGATTTCAGGCACCTAGACTTGGTATTTCATGTAAATATGAAGTCAAAATTGTCTTAGAGTAAAATGCACATCCTAGTCTTAATTTTGACCCAAATTGAGTGGTTCAACTTGAATAAGTTGTAATTTCTGAATTTACACCTTGGCATAGACTTATATTGGTAGTTGCAGACAAAAAAATACCTGATTTGCATAAAGGCTAAAAATTTCCTTGTAAAACCAAAGGGCCAATTTGTTAAAGTTGGCTATAGGAAAGTGCATGCCCAAAGTTGGATAATCCTCCATAATTTAACATTTAAGTTGTAAATTGATTATTAAAATATTTTTAACATGTTTGCACAATTAGGAGTGCATTTTCACTCCAATAAGGATGATTTATATTCACAAAGATTCATGACCTTTTGATTAATAAAATGATGGTAGGTTATGAGAGATATCAAGGTCAATGACTTCTAACCAACCAATTATGCATACAAAATGGAATAAATCTTAACTCTAATTTCTGAAACAAAATAAAGAGGTCAATATTATAGGAAATATTTCAAGTTATAGGGTTGTTGAAATGTAGTACGTCTTTATATACCTTTGTTTGTGCAATTGAAACTTAAAACCCTTTGCCCTACAAAAAGACCAAAAATTTTCTTCTAGGACAAAGAGGGCAAATTTTGCATTGGTGTAAATTTGTCCTTGGTGCAAAATGCATGTCACGCTTCACTAAAATGAAAGACCAAGTCTCAAAACTCATTCAATTTGAGTGGTTCAAATTGTAAATGATTTGTTAAGTCATTTTGTGTAAGCTTGTATACCTAGTTTTTCATTTTTAGTCATAAAAGACTCTTCTATGTAAAAATAGGCAAGAGATGCCTAGTAAAACATTAGAAATGTCCAACATGTTTGTAAAGCATAAGTGAAGGTTTTATTATACCTTGAATTTGAGTTGTGAAAGTTTTTGGGGGTGTGGTTTATCATATTAGACCTATTCATGTTGTTAAGTTTACAATTGCAAGTTTAAAAAGGGTTGTTGTGCAAAAGAGGTAAAGCTTTCCTTATAATTTGGAAGGTCGCAACCATACTAAGTGATGAAATTAAAATGAACGCCCAAACTTCTATGTAGCTCCAAAAATTGTTTTATAAGTTTTAATATGGAATTCTATATACGGAAAATTTACCCATGTCATATAAAGTGCAATTTAAGAACAAGATAGGTTGTTTTCATGCACCTAGATTTGGGATTACATGTAAATTTGAAGTCAAAACGACATTAGAGTAAAATGCACACCCTAGTCTCAATGTTGACACAAATTGAGTGTTTCAACTTGAATATGGTGTAATTCATGATTATACACTTGCATATAGCCTTATATTGGAAGTTTCATACAAACACCTACCTAATGTGCATAAAGGTTAACAATTTCATCATAAACCCGAAGGGGTAATTTGTTAAAGTTGGCCATAGGAAGGTGCATGCCTAAAGTTGGACAAGACTCCATAATTTAATTTTTAAGTTGTAACTTTATCATTACAATATTTTTAACATGTTTGTACAATTAGGAGTGCATTTACACTCCAAAAATGATGATTTCTATGCACAAAGACTCATGACCTTTTGATGAAATATATAAGGAATATGTCAATATTATATGAATATTACAAGCTACAGGGTTGTAGAAAAGTTGCACATCTGTCTATACAAAAAATTATCTTGTAGAATGAACAGGTCAATATTATAGGAAATATTACAAGCTATAGGGTTGTAGAAAAGTTGTAGAAAAGATGCAATGGTGAATTTTGTATGATGAGATGATGTATATATAGGATAGTGAGTAATTAATTCCTTAATATGAGATATGTATTCCTTAAAAAGAAAATGCATGCTCAAAAATGGAAATTATGTGTTTTCTGCTTGAAAACAAGGCATGGTGTAAATTGCACACCCTTCAGTGAAAATGCAAGTCTTGTGTTAGGATTTGCATGATAACTTCTTGAAAGAATAATGTTAGGGAAAATTCATATCGTTAGATAAATTATGCACATTATGCACATTTTCCTTGTGAAATTTAATGAAAAGGGGGCATTGAGGAAAATGCATGCCTTGTTAGGGAAAAAGACAGGTTGTACATATGTTGTGTCTCGAGAATTTGGTGCAGGGTGAAATATATATTTTGGAATGGGGTTACATGCATGAACTAATGTGTATTGTTACATATGCAACTATGAAATGCTTTATAGTGATAGATAATAGATTAATAATTACACAAGTGAAATATTGTGGTTGTGGACTGTTATTGTATATGAAGTTTGAACATGCCATGGAGTGAAAATTTCAATCCTTGTGTTAGGATTTGCATTATATATTCCTTAAATCACAATGTTAGGGAAAAATCATATCTTTAGATGAATTATGCACATTATGCACACTGACCTTATGAAATTTCATTAAAACAGGGCATTGAGGAAAATGCACGCCTTGTTATGAAAAAATGCAGGTTGTATATATGTTGTTGTGTCCCCGGAATTTAGTGTAGGGTGAAACATACATTTTGGTTTGGGGTTACATGCATGAACTAATATGTATTGTTACATATACAACTCTGAAAATATTTATAGTGATAGATGATAGATTAATGATTCCTCAAGTGAAATATTGTTGTTATGGATTGTTGTTGTATATGAACATACCCAATAGGGTATTTGTGTAATATTGTTTGCATATTAGGGTTTAAGACTATGTATGTATATAAATATGCAATCTTTGGAAATTATATATATATATATATATATATCATGTGCTAAGTGCTAGTTATATATATTTTATCCATATATTGGATTATGGGTGGTCGTGGTATGAAAATTACCATTGTGGAGGAAATTGGGAAAAGGTTGCATTTGTATATTTTGTATGTATTGTAATTTGCATGCACAATTATTGCTTTACAAGCCATAATCATACTTGATACATATAGGTTTCATATTCATTACAACAAATATAAATCTATGCAATCACCATTGTTATATCAAAGTGTCAAGTACAGGAAACTACTTATGTTTTGTTCAAACATATTGAAAATAAGATGAGAATGGTGGTGTATATGTGTATAACTCAATCTCAAGTAAATTTTAAAGTATTACATCCATTGATATGTGACTATACACACTCATACATGTCAATAACTATACACACTCATATATGTCATTAATTGCATAAAGCAAAATACATTGTTAATAAATTGTCAAAATAATGATATATATTACATCTTTAAATGTAATTACATGGAGTACACGATATATAAAC
>ML797554.1:149047-180974 GCA_009831015.1 Picea engelmannii
ATTTATTTATTTCAGATCAGCATATGTGTATTTGAATGTCATAATCCTCTTCTTTTCCTCATTCTTTCATTAAATTCTCAAATGGTTAATGAATACATGCAAGTTTAAAACTCAACCATAATCATATAAAAGATCCTACGGATCAAAAAGGGAGAAAGCAATATAAGAAATGCAAAAGGAATGAATCTAATTATGAAAATATACTACACTACATGCATCGAAATTAAATGGATTGTTGTTATCCTAGCTACTAAGTTAATAGCTATGTGATTTATTGAGCTATATAGTTGATATGCATTATGATTATGTTATGGAATAAGTTGATATGGGTCGCGCTATTGGTTTTAATGGTTTATGGTTTTGATACATGGTTTAATTAATCGAGTTAATGGAAGCTTGCTAGCGTGTAGTAAGGAATTAATGGACTAGGGATGGAGGCGACATGTATTTACTGCACGTCACTATTACTCCTTCCACCAGTTTTCACCCTAGTCGGGATATTGTTCAAATTGTGTTGTTGTGGTTAGGCTCTGATTTTCGAGTAGAGAGGAATCGCTCATCCAACTCGCGTTTTAAGGTGTTTTGATTACAGGTATGTATTTTTTTTTCCATCCATGAGTTTGCTCTGGTTATGAAATGGATATTGGCTCGGATGTATTGGTTTGTGCTTTCCTTGAGTATGGAAACTGTGTGAAACTGTGATTTTTTTGGAATGAAGCGTTGATGGTTTTCTCTACAAAAATGTTTGAAGTCACAGTGTTATTGGTCATCCTAAGTATTACAAGCCATAAAAGCTCTATGTCATCCTTGTTTGTTTAGTTGGAGGGTTTTGTTTGGTCTTGAGTAGCAGGTTGCCTTCACGCATTCGTATCACCATACCCAGTCTTTGGCTTTTGTGGGGTTTAATGGGTTGGAAGCGCCCTATGTCACTGCGCATTGTTTACTTAGATGTTGGGTTGTTTTTTAATGGTCCCGCAATGGGTTATATTGCTTCTTCTCGGCTCTGTTTTCACATCAGCATTGTAGTTGGTTGACTAGGGAGCCACGAGGGCTATACCTTGTGTGTGATAAAGTATCATTACAAGGCCAAAGTGGAGCCTTTCTCCTCTGTTCATAGCCTCTCCTGTCACGGTATTCGTCACCCTGTCCACATGGTGAATTGTGGTATTATTTATGTGTACATCGTTGGTCTCGGAGGTTTTCACCATTGAGAGGAGTCGGCTCTAGCCTCCATGTGTTGGTTCACAAATAAAACCCCTGACTCCTCAAATCTGAAGGTTGATAGATAAGACCGGTGTGGCCTGTCAGGTTTACTATTGGTTGTTATGGATTGGTGTGTATTGTCGACAGAGTTGATTATCGGCTCGCCCCATTGATTGTGTGACAATGGTGTTGGTTTTGGTATTTGTTTACTGCATTGTTATTATGATTGAACAGATAAGCCCAGCATGGCTAATTGGGTGATTTGTTAAATAAAATACACAGTCATTGTTCTTGTGTTTATTGAATTGATGACCCAATCATGTTTTTAATTGATAAATTCATAGCGTTGCTTCATGCCTGGAGAGTGGATATGTGTAGCATCCTACAGCATGTTAAGTCGGGTTGTTGATTATTATGATCAAGTGTTTTTCCATAGGATTATTGCAATCGTGGTATGGCCACCCACTGTGTATGCTATGGATATTTTTTGGTTGCGCCCTCAAAGATAGTCACAGAGTTTTTTAGCATGGCTTGTTGCAATTTGATTAATTGTATTATGAGTTCGGGTATGTTGTTGTTGCCTCGTTGTGTTGGATGGATAGCCCAGCATTTTGAATGTTTAGAGTCAAGAAAATTGGACTTGTACAGTCACAGAAATACACTTATATTTTGTCGAATGGTTTTATATTTCACAGCATAGAGTGAATTGAAGTGGTGATTGTTATCTGCATATTTAAATGGCAAGCCAAGATCTTTGCAAGATAAATATGGATCATTGTGTTGACTATTCACTATGTATGTTAAATGAATGCCATGCATTTTAAACAGTGACAGGCACGAGTGTTGTGATGGTATAACCACATTGCAATTTAATTATTAAATGAATTGAACGACAAAATTGAGCATGATTTTTATGTCTGCATTTGATGAGAAAAGTGGAAGTAATTGACTGTGTATTCATTTGGAAATTGTGTAATGGATAAATGAGAAAAACAGAGCTCCCCTACAGATTGTTGTGGAATTCATATTGTTTTTTTTGTTGACACTGTGTTAAATATTTGACTATGAACAGTGAACTGGTTAATGCACAGAGTTGTGTGAACTATACACAGTAGTTGTTAATTGCATCACAATGGTCATTTGGTTGGTGTGTTTCCTTTTATAGAATGGTTATATGGATTACTTAAATAATTTTATGAATAGTACCTGCTCTCTTTCCCCACCGTTATTTCACTTTTCACTAATTACAACCCCATCGCCTTCCCACATTCATTTTTCACTCCCTGTTCTAAGATTGATTACAGTCAAGAAGAATTATGTATTGAAGTAGTTGGAAGTAGCAATGTCTTGATTGGATTACAATGATGTTTTCTTTGGTTTGTATTATAGTTGATTGTTGTTGTCTTTGAGTAGTAATCGTGTTCTTTTCCCCCTCATCATATCATGTTTCGCTCAATACAAACCCCTCACATATCCCAGGACCCTTTTTTCACCCCCTACTCATTGACAAACAGTTAAACAATTTGTATGGATTAGATTGCATGAGTCTGATACGTGGTTGAGCCAAATCTATTTCATATTTTTAAAGAGTTGTCATGTATGGTTATTTTAAAGACTATTTGTTAATCAATCATGCATGCAGGAATGAGTTTTTTCAACCGAGGTAGCCATGGTAGAGACAATCAAGGAAGAGGTAATTGGAACAAAGGCCCAAGCAGGCCAAGATTCTCCATACATTTTGACGTTGACTAACAAGAATTAGGCCAGTTGTTTCAGGCTGGGTTTTTCAATTGGATTGGGCAAGGAGTGGTCCAACCCAGACCTAAAAGGCCTCCCTTCCAACTTCTGCAAGCCCCCAGTATTCATGTGCCCCCTCATGTCTCATTGCAACCAGAGGTTCCCGAAAATGACAGATGGCAAGAGATTGTCCACCCGACAGTCTCCCAACATCGTGGTTGGACCAATTTGTCTTTGCCTGCTCCTCCGCCTAACAATCAGATTGTCCAAGCTGCCCCTGACAACTCGCCAGTGCAATCCTCCCATGCTAGAAAGAGATTGAAAACTGAGGCCCACCATGCCCCTAACAAAGGAAAATCCATTGCTGCCCCGTCCTCGCCCTCCAATGGCTATGACAAATCTATGTCTTCCCAGATGCATTTGAGGGACGATTATTCCCACATGATCATTGAGATTAGGACTAAAGGCTCAGCGTAGCCAAAGGCAAATTCAGGAAAATCGAAGGGTGACAGCGGCAATCAAGGAAAGATTACATCTCATAGTGGTAAATATGGGTTTTCAGTTTTTATGTTATTTATGGTTGATGAAAGTTGACTTTAGAAATTTTAGACGACATGTTTTCTTTGGATATATGAGTAATATATTTTTTGAAGATAATTTCAAATATTTTGAGATAAATTGTCAAATGTTAATATGATGATGGGAGTCACAAGGAGGTGTGTTTTTCTTAATTAACTAGTATGTTGTGATTGTTAAGAGATAAAGGGAGTCACAAGGGGTCCCACCTACTAGTTATTATTTATTTATAACCCTTATTATGATTATCACTCTTCCCCCTAACTAAAAGTTGGTTGAGTCTTTTAATTAACTTAACTAATGAGTTGGTTCAACTACTTCAACCAATTCTAATTTGTTTAAAGGAAAAAAGAAAGGCAGAAACAAGAGGAGGATAGAAGGAGAAGCATACTAAGGTTTTCTCTTTGAATTTATGTTGAGATAGTTCAATTTTCATTCATTCATTAATTTATCACAAGCCTAATTCTCTTTTATGATAGCAGGGTCGTATTGTAGACAGCAACATTCAGGGTTGAATTACATCATTCAGACACTTGTTTTTCAGAGGTGTTGATCTATCTTTGATATTATGTGTAGACTTGTATGTTTGTGAATTAGTTTTCATGACTGAAAAAGGATACTGTGCAGAGTCGAGTGGGCAGCAATCTATGGCAAGTTGATCCATCTTTTAGAGTTCAGTTTTGATTTTCTGTCAGAGGTCCTTTTGTATGTTCCATCGGGGATGTTTAAGTTTGACTTTGGTCCTAAATTTCTGCATGAACTTTTGTAAAGAGAGTGACTCTTTGGTGAATTGGAATGAAATAAAGGTTTGCTTTATGTCTCATCTGTCTCGATTATCATCTTGGTGTATTTTATTTTGTCTCTACATTTATTTTAGCAACTGTTATATTCAGAAAATCATATAAAAAGTGAATTTCCATAAGGTTTTTTATTTATAAAAGACTATCCTAAGCACTTGTAATTAATACTTGTGAGTTAGGATGTTATTTTTGTTGGCTATAAACATAGGGTGATATTCTCGTCTATTTTTCTTTATCCAAGCAGAATCTGAAAATGCTTGAGTAAGATCATTTCATATCTTTTCCTCAACATTTTGTTTGGTGACCATATTGGGGAGATCTTCGATATCTCTCTGGTTAATTTCCATACTCAATTTTCATCAATACATCCATTTTTTCTGATATTGATTCTTTGATTGTTTTATTTCTTAATGACTGTGCCTGTTGCAAGGCAGCCCAATATTGAGCCCGGTCTCCAAGATCAGACTAGCATTGCTTTGAACTTGTTTAACACCATTTTAGACACTGCCAACACTCGTGTTGAGCTTAACCATTCTTGGGCAATGATTGAACGAGATATTAGTGCTCAAGAACGATTGGAAGCTAGACGTAGACAGCCTAGAAATCATCAGTGACCTTCTTGTTTCTTCAGTTTTGGCCTTTCTTTCATGTCCTTAAACTCTCGTGCTTATAGAAGAAGAAGAGTCTTATCACTTGAAATCAATCCTATTGTTGAAATAGGAATAAGGAACATTGTGTTATCTACCCAACAAAGTGCTCTAAGGAGAACTTTGTCTGATTCATCCAGTTCATCTTTCTTTTCCTCATCTATCATCCACAAGATGTCATCTAGTGGTGGCTCTGATGTCACTGGAAGAGCTTCATATTCTTAGTCTTCATCTTCATCAGTGATTGGTAGCTTATATAGCCACCATATCTCTATTCAATCTACCACTAATCCTACCAAAGTCATTAAAAATTATGGGCTTTTTCAGTTTGAAGAAGACACCACAACCACGCCATGGCTTGTGTCATATCCTCTTAACTTGGCACCTTCTACTCATCCACTCCCTAAGTTCAAGTAGCATCTTCCTAAGTTTTCGGTAAATAACATTGTCACTACAAATGAACACCTGGTGGCATTTTCTAATGCTTTTTATAACATAAGGGCTAATGAGAATGATACTTGAATGCGATTATTCATAAATTCCTTGGAAGGAAAGGTTGGGGTTGGCTTCTTTGACCTTCATCCTAAGATTATGTCTACTTGGGAGGAGTTAATCTATTGGTTCCGATCCACTTACGGGAAATCTAAAATCCCAGATGAGAAGTTAAAGGAATACAATAGCGTCACCTATAAGGATGGTGAGACCATCAAGTCTTTCAACTTGTGTTTCACCAAGTTATACAATCAAATCCTCGAAGTCATTCGCCCTTAGAACCAAGATGATTTCATGCATTACTACAATGCATTGCCTTCCCCCTACCGTCATAGGCTTGAGGAAAAGGCCATTGACAATCTCGGTTCCGCTCTGCATACTTGCTTAGAGTATGAAGAACAGCTTGAAAGAACAAGTCTTCCCCAGGGAGAATCGGTTAAACAGACGTACATGTCCACCCTCTTGCAGCTAGTACAAGATATGAATAATCGTATGATAGCGTTTGAGCGAAAGGGAACTGTCTCCCCTCTCATCCCTGGAGCTTCATCCTCTTATGCACCCCCTTTTATAAATCCGGTTGAAAATAATTTCCAGCCCAAAGCTATATTGCCTCAAAGTTGGTGTAATTTCTGTGAGGAACACCACGAGGAAACCACATGTGAGGTAAAGAAGAGTTCCATAGATAAGATCTTTGGTAAGAGACCAGAAGCTATTATCATTGTCCTAGATTTTGCAGAGCCAGAAGATGGCATGGTCATCAATACTAGGAACAAAGCCTATGCTCCCAAGGGAAAATTTGATCCTCCCCGCAATTCTTCTAGCCCGAGCTCATCCTCACCCACTACTATTGTTCAGGTTCCTAAGGTTCCTAAGAGTCAAGGAATTACTCCCCCTCTCCCCTCTTCCAAAAACAATATCTTGAATCAATTGGCCAACATCAAAGCAGATGCAACCCTTCTAGACATGGTTAACGTCCCTGAACAACAGATGCATCTGAAACAATTCATGGAAGGAAAATCTTTCGTTGTAGCCAATCTTTTCGAAGAGGTAAACGAAGAGAATTATGTTGTAAATAAATTAGGTGTACATAAATTTAGATATCATGTAAAAAAAAAAACCTTTTTATATTTTTGTAACGATTATGGATAAGATTTCCCATTGTTGCCTCATTGATGGCGGTTCGGGCCCAAGTGTGATATCGAAGATTATTATGGAAGTGCTAGGCTTGTCTTGTACAAATGAAAATGCTAGAAGCATGCTCTCCTATAATAGTCTTCAACAAAAAACCATAGGAGAGATTAAGGATGTGACCTTGGTTTTATACGCTCAACCTGAAATAAGGACAACCCTCAGCATTCAGGTAATTGATATGCTTGTAAGAAATTACTCAATTATCTTGGGAAGAGATTGGCAAGCCTTAGCAGGTGGGTACCTGTCACTCGATGGGACGCATTTATCTGTACCTCAGAAGGGTAGGAACATTATATTCCTTAGAGAGGGAAGGATATCACCCTACATAGAGAGTGTTCCACAATCTAGTGTAAACTATATCGAAGAGGACCTAGGAGTGTATTCCATCTTTGTTGAGGAGGATAATGCTCCTTTGGAACGAATCAATTTAGATGATTATATGTGGCACATGAAATTTGATGATTCACGCTCTAATGAAGGTAATGGGGCTGGCATTATCTTGGTTTCCCCTATAGGAAAAATTCATAATATGTCTTACAGGTTAGAGTTTGCTTGTACAAACAATGTCACTAAATTCAAAGCTTTATTATTAGGCATTGAAAGCGCCCTTGATCTTGGTTGTGGTCACCTTTTAGATTTTAGAGATTCTAAGCTTGTTGTGAACATGATACGTAAGGTATTATATCCTAGCAACGAGTTGATGGAACGATACACCCAAACTATTTGGGCACTTATCTCGAACCTTTTATCTTTCAACATCACTCATGTTAAGAGGGAGTTGAATTCAATGGCTAATCGGTTAGTTGTCTTTGCAGCTTCTCCTAATCAACAACTTTTGCCTCACAGGCTTGATTGTTCTTTTCAATCTTTATATTGTCCATATATCCTTGATAATGTAGAATCTTGGCAGGCCCTCCCTAATGATGAGAGCATTTGTGCTTTCATCCAAGATGAACTTCTTAAGCCAAAGGAAATTATATCCATAGAAAATAATAAGCATCATGAGGGCTTGACTCCTCTCGAGAGTTCGTCTTCATCGAGTGATATAGGCAATAAAGAAAAACAGAAAGAAAAGGAGTTACGAAGTAAGGTGGGTGAAACCACCTCCTTGAACATTGTGGCACTCGAATCTTTAAGGAACGTTAACATAAGTACCCAATGTTATAATAAATAAGAAATGGAGTTTGTCGAGATACTTGGTGGATTTCAAAAGGTTTATGCTTGGCCTTATAAGGATCTTCGTGGTTTTGATCCTGGTCTTTTACAGAACGTTATTCTCATCAAGGAAAGCATGACACCAGTTATGCAAGAACAAAGATCTATTAACTTTGCGTTTAAAACAACCTTTCAAAGGGAGTTGAAAAAATTCTTAAGGGCTAGGATTTTTTTTCAGTCCACCTCAATGGGTTTCCAATTGGGTATCTACTTCAAATACCACTGATCATATTAGAACCTGTATCAATTTTTGAAATTTTAGGAAAGCTATTATGAGAAATCCTTTTCCTCCTCTCAGTATGGAAATGGTTCTGCAGCAAGTTGTAAAGTCACAGTTAAGGCCCTTACTTGACAGTTTTTTGGTTTGTAAGAAAATCAAGGTAAAAGGGGTAGATGCTTACAAAACCAATCTTATCCCAGATTGGGGTACCACGACTTATAAATGCATGTTTTATGGATTACCTGATACAAGTATCGCTTTCAAAAGACCTATACACATGATTCTTGATGAATTGATCGGCATCCACATATGCCTTGATGATCTACTCATATACATTAAAGGGTTGATAATTACCTCAGAGTCCCAAGTGTTATTTCTGGGTCCTTTCAAAATGGATTTCATCCTAGATACTAACTCTTACATTTTAAGGGATTTACGGAAGCAATTGTTTTCCTACAACACTAACAGTTCTCACTTGAAATATTGCGAGGGACCAACGTGAAAAGTTCTAATGCTGATTGGATTTTCTGTATACTAGTAGCCTAGCTTTGCTTTCATTTTTTGTGCTTCTCTTTTGTGCTTTACGATAGTTTAACTTCTGCTTTCTGTGTTAAATATTTTCTTGCTGCTTTTTCATTTCTGTCTTTTATTGTTGTTGTTTTAATCTCTGCAATTTTCCTTCTGTCATGATTTTGTTTCCTATCATCTTTTAGTTAATTTGGTCAAAATAGGATGTTGGATCAATTCTGCCATAGTGACACTCCTGCAAAGCATTGTTAGTCACAACAATCAAGCTTGCACAGTTGTTACGATGTTTCCTCTGAAAGCACCCTTGAAATTTTTATATATTTCCACTGTTGTCGTATAAAGGATTGGTTATCTCCCACTTCTTCTTGCCATTTCTTCTTCAATTGAGATTTTAAGAGCAAGTCCAAAAATTTTCTCCTTGAAGTTAAAAACAGATTCTAGTTGAATGATTATGCATATAGTGGTAAAACCCCTCATACTGGACACTTTTCATGAGTTATTCCCAAATTATCAGTCATTTTTCCATTAAATCTGCTCACTTCCCGTTGTTGCATAATCTTCCTAGTTATATCTTCTTAACCTGTTGTTCTTGTTTGGCAAAATGATGAGTTCTAAGTTCTAAATCTGGTTAAAAACAAATTTCCTTGTGGATTCGCGAGTTTGTTGATGATTAAAATCGCAATGAAGTTTTGCCTGCAAAGAGTTGCTAAAGCCTATTATTATAAAGCTAAATAATACTAGTAGGTGGGACCCCCTTGTAGATTGGAGATCATATCTGGTTCTTATTTGATGTTGCGCTATTGTTCAACACTACTTATATGGTTGATGAGATATTGTTTTTATTGGCGATGGATTGGTCTTATTATGTGTTGGTTCTATGTGCGACAAGTAAATGATGAATAAGGCATGTTATGTTCTAAGCTCTAATTTTATGTTACAACAACCTACGTTATTCATTGATACCATTTCTATCTATTCTTGGGGCACCTACAAAATAGACATGTTAGTAACAAGACATAAGGAGTAGTTGGAAAAGGGTGAAAGCAATATAAGAAATGCAAAAGGAATGAATCTAACTATGCAAATATACTACACTACATGCATCGAAATTAAATGGATTTTTGTTATCCTAGCTACTAAGTTAATATCTATAAGATTTATTGAGTTATATTGTTGATATGCATTATGATTATGTTATGGCATCAGTTGATATGGGTCGCGCTATTGGTTTTAATGGTTGATGGTTTCGATACATAGTTTAATTAATCGAGTTAATGGAAGCTTGTTGGCGTGTACTAAGGAATTAATGGACTGGGGATGGAGGCGACATGCATTTATTGCACGTGACCCATACTCCTTCCACCAGCCACCACCCTAGTCGGTCTATTGTTTAAACTATGTTGTTGTGGTTAGGATACGACTTTTGAGCAGAGAGGAACCGCTCGGCCAACTCGCATTTTAAGGTGTTTTGATTACAGGTATGTATTTTTTTGGCCATCCATGAGTCTTCTCTAGTTATGAAATGGATATTGGCTTGGATGTATTGGTTTGTTCTTTCCTTGAGTATGGAAACTGTGTGAAACTATGATTTTTTTGGAATGAAGCGTTGATGGTTTTCTCTGCAAAAATGTTTGAAGTCACAGTGTTATTGGTTGTCCTGAGTATTAGGAGCCATAAAATCTCTCTGTCATCCTTGATGGTTTAGTAGGAGGGTTTCATTTGGTCTTGAGTGGTTGGCTATCTTCGCGCATTTGTATCACCATACCCATTCTTTGGCTTTTATGGGGTTTAATGGGTTGGAAGCACCCTGTGTCACTGCGCATTGTTCACTTAGATGTTGGGTTGTTTTTTAAAGGTCGTGTAGTGGGTTATATTGCTTCTTCTCGGCTCTGTTTTCACATCATCGTTGTAGTTGGTTGACTAGGGAGCCACGAGGGATATACCCTGTGTGTGATAAAGTATCATTACAAGGCCAAAGTGGAGCCTTTCTCCTCTGTTCATAGCCTCTCATGTCACGGTATTTGTCACCCTGTCCACGTGGTGAATTGTGGTACTCTTTATGTGTACATCGTTGGTCTCGGAGGTTTTCACCATTGAGAGGAGTCGACTTTAGCCTCCATGTGTTGGTTCACAGAGAAAACCCCTGACTCCTCAAGTCTGAAGGTTGATAGATAAGACCGGTGTGGCCTGTCAGGTTTACTATTGGTCATTATGGATTGGTGTGTATTGTCGACAGAGTTGATTATCGGCTCGCCCCGTTGATTGTGTGACAATGGTGTTGGTTTTGGTATATGTTTACTGCATTGTTATTATGATTGAACAAATAATCCCAGCATGGCTAATTGGGTGATTTGTTAAATAAAATACACAGTCGTTGTCCTTGTGTTTATTGAATTGATGACCTAACCATGTTTTTAATTGATAAATTCACAGCGTTGCTTCATGCCTGAAGAGTGGATATGTGTAGTGTCCTACAGCATGTTAGGTTGGGTTGTTGATTATTATGATCAAGTGTTTTTCCATAGGATTATTGCAATCGTGGTATGGCCACCCACTGTGTATGCTATGGATATTTTTTGGTTGTGCCCTCAGAGATAGTCATAGAGTTTTTTAGCATGCTTTGTTGCAATTTGATTAATTGTATTATGAGTTCGGGTATGTTGTTGTTGCCTCATTGTGTTGGATGGATAGCCCGCCATTTTGAATGTTTAGAGTCAAGAAAATTGGACCTGTACACTCATAGAAATGCACTTGTGTTTTGTCGAATGGTTGTATATTTCACACCATAGCATGAGTTAAAGTGGTGATTGTTATCTACGTGTTTAAATGGCAAGCCAGGATCTTTGCAAGATAAATATGGATCATTGTGTTGACTATCCACTATGTATAATAAATGAATGGCATGCATTTTAAGCAGTGACAGGCACGAGTGTTGTGACAGTATAACCACATTGCAATTTAATTATTAAATGAATTGAAAGACATAATCGAGCATGATTTTTATGTCTGCATTTGATGAGCAAAGTGCAAGTAATTGACTGTGTATTCATTTGGAAATTGTGTAATGGATAAATGAGAAAAACAGAGTTCCCCTATAGATTGTTGTGGAATGCATATTGTTTTGTTTGTTGACACTGTGTTAAATATTTGATTATGAATAGTGAACTAATTAATGCACAGAGTTGTGTGAACTATACACAGTAGTTGTTAATTGGGTCACAATGGTCATTTGGTTGGTGTATTTCCTTTTATAGAATGGTTATATGGATTACTTAATTAATTTTATGAACAGTACCCTCTCTCTTTCCCCACCATTATTTTTCTTTTTGCTAATTACAACCCCATCACCTTCCCGCATTCATTTTTCACTCCTTGTTCTAATATTGATTAAGCCAAGAAGAATTATGTATTGAAGTTGTTGGAAGTAGCAGTGTCTTGGTTGGATTACAGTGATGTTTTATTTGGTTTTCATTACATTTGATTGGTGTTGTCTTTGAGAAGTAACCGTGTTATTTTACCCCTCATCATATCATGTTTCGCTCAATACAAACCCCTTGCATATCCTAGGACTCTTTGTTCACCCCCTGCTCATTGACAAACAGTTAAACAATTTGTATGGATTGGACTGCATGAGTCTGATACGTTGCAAGAGTTGTCATGTATGGTTATTTTAAAGATTATTTGCTAATCAATCATGCATGTAGGAATGAGTTTTTTCAGCCGAGGTAGCCATGGCAGAGGCAACCGAGGAAGAGGTAATTGGAACAGAGGCCCAAGAAGGCCAAGATTCTCCATACATTTTGACGCTGACTCACAAGAGTTAGGCCAGTTGTTTCAGGCCGGATTTTTCAATTAGATTGGGCAAGGAGTGGTCCAACCCAGACCTGAAAGGCCTCCCTTCCAAGTTCTGCAATCCCCCGGTATTCTTGTACCCCCTCATGTCTCATTGCAACCAGAGGTTCCCGAAAATGACGGATGGCCAGATATTGTCCACCCGGCAGTCTCCCAACATCATGGTTGGCCCAATTTGTCTTCACCTTCTCCTCTACCTAACAATTAGATTGTCCAAGTTTCCCCTGACCACTCGTCAGTGCAATCCTCCCATGCTAGCAAGAGATTGAAAATTGAGGCCCACCATGCCCCTGACAAAGGAAAATCCATCGTTGCCCCTTCCTCGCCCTCCAATGGCTCTGACAAATCTGTGTCTTCCTGGATGCATTTGAGGGACGATTGTTCCCACGTAATCAGCAAGATTAGGCCTAAAGGCTTAGTGCAGCCAAAGGAAAATTCAGGAAAATTGAAGGGTGACAGCAGCAATCAAGGAAAGATTGCATATTAGAGTGGGAAATATGGGTTTTGAGTTTTATGTTATTTATGGTTGATGACAGCTGACTTTAGAAATTTTGGACAACATGTTTTCTTTAGATATATGAGTAATATATTTTTTGAAGATAATTTCAAATATTTTGAGATAAAATGTCAAATGTTAATATGATGATGGGATTCACAAGGAGGTGTGTTTTGCTTAATTAACTAGTATGTTATGATTGTTAAGAGCTAAATGGAGTCACAAGGGGTCCCACGTACTAGTTATTATTTATTTATAACCCTTATTATGATTATTACTTTTCCCCCTAATTAAAATTTGGTTGAGTCTTTTAATTAACTTAACTAATGAGTTGATTCAACTACTTCAACCAATTCTAATTTGTTTAAAGGCAAAAGGAAAGGGAGGAACGAGAGGAGGATAGAAGGAGAAGCATACTAAGGTTTGCTCTTTGAGTTTCTGTTGAGATAGTTCAGTTTTCATTCATTCCTTAATTTATCACAAGCCTAATTCTATTTTATGATAGCAGGGTCTTATTGTAGACAGCAACATTCAGGGCTGAATTACATCATTCAAACACTTGTTTTTCAGAGGTGTTGATCTATCTTTGATAGTCTGTGTATACTTGTTTGTTTGTGAATTAGTTTTCATGACTAACAAAGGCTATTGTGCAGAGTCGAGTGGGCAGCAATCTGTGGCAAGTTGATCCAGATTTTAGAGTTCAATTTTGTTTTTTTGTCAGAGGTCCTTTGTATGTTCCATCGGGGATGTCTAAGTTTGACTTTGGTCCTAAATTTTTGCATGAAATTTTGTAAAGAGAGTGACTCTTTGGTGAATTGGAATGAAATAAAGGATTGCTTTATGTCTTATCTGTCTTGATTATCATCTTAGTGTATTTTCTCATGTCTCTACATTTATTTCAACAACTGTTATATTCAGAAAATCATATAAAAAGTGAATTTCCAGCAATCTTTTTATTTATAAAAGACTAGCCTAAGCACTCATAATTAATACTTGTGAGTTAGGATGTTATTTTTGTTGGCTATAAACATAGGGTGATATTCCCATCTATTTTTCTTTAGCCAAGAAGAATCTGAAAATGCTTGAGTAAGATCATTTCATATCTTTTCCTCAACATTCACCATCAGTATTATAATCTCCAAATATTTAAACTCAATCAAATGGATGAATTGAGTGGCTATTTGGTAACTATTGAAGAAAGTAATCCAACTGAGGAAATGGAACATGTTTTTCCACAAGGCATAGAGGAAGAGGAAGAAGTAGGGGTCAATATAAGAATCAGAATCAGAATAGGCATCCACAACAGTCACATAATTAACAAGGAAATGCATCCACCTCAAGAGGCAAAGGAAGAAGTCCAAGTTTGTTCAAAAGAAGAAGAAGAGAAGGATCTCATGGAAGAGGAAGAGGCGGAGATGGATCTCGAGAAAGACAAGGACCACAGTGTTAGTATTGTCATAAATTTGGTCATCTTGAAAAAGATTGCTATGAAAAATTGTGAGATATGGAACATAAAGGTGATAATAACATAGTTATCAACTTAACGAGAACTGTGACCTCAAAACGAGAAATCTAGCACAAAAAATATTTATTTTTGGCTCAAAACACCAAAATCAACCCCCGTATCAAAAAAGGTTGCTACCGGTAGCACCTTTTTGGGGGGTGGCTAAAATTCTGACTTTTTGAAATTGCAACCTTGAGAATTGATACCATTGTAGACAAAAACCTTAAAATTGATCCTTAAATCGAAAATTTATGTTTCCTAGTAGCATTGTTTTTTTTTGTAGTTAAAATTACGACCTAATTGAAATCATGGCCTAGACAACTTCTAACATCACAAATAAAAGCCTCAAAAAAGACTCTTAAATCGTTAATTCAAAAATTGTTTATTAAATTATTTTTTTAATATAATAAATAAATAAATGGGAAAGAAAAAAAGTCCACAAAATTGTTCTTTATTTCCAAGAATTAGTGTTGTAGAATCATCCAAGCAAGCATGGTATATCTTAAAGAACACATATGAAGGTGTGGTTGTATCCAAATTGCAAACATTAAGGTGGAATTCTGAAAATGAAAATATGCAAAGTAATGAATCCATTCATGATTACATCACAAAAATGCAAGATCTTGTTAATCAGATGAGGTCATTAGGTGAAGATATTCAATAAAGAAGACTGGTTGAGAAAATTTTAAGAAGTGTTTTGCCCAAATTTTAGATGGTCACCACCAGTATTATAGTCTCCAAAGATTCAAACTCAATCAAATTGATGAATTGAGTGTCTATTTGCTAATTGTTGAAGAAAGTAATCCAACTAAGGAAATAGAACATGCTTTTTCCACAAGGCATAGAGGAAGATGAAGAAGTAGGGGTCAATATAAGAATCAGAATCAGAATAGGCATCCACATCAGTCACAAAATTAACAAGGAAATGCATCCACCTCAAGAGGCAGAGGAAGAAATCCAAGTCATTTCAAAGGAAGAAGAAGAGAAGGAACCCATAGAAGAGGAAGAGGCATAGATGGATCTCGAGAAAGACAAGGACCACATTGTTAGTATTGTCATAAATTTGGTCATCTTGAAAAAAGTTGTTATGAAAAATTGCGAGATATGGAACATAAAGGTGCTAATAACATAGTTATCAACTTAACGAGAATTGTGATCTTAAAACAAGAAATCTGGCAACAAAAATCTGTATTTTTGGCTCAAAAACACCAAAATCAACACCTAAATCAAAAAGTGGCACTACTAGTAGCACTTTTTTGGGGGATGGTTAAAATTATGACTTTTTGAAATCGCAACCTTGAGAATCAATACCATTGTGGATAGAAACCTTAAAATTGACCCTTAAATCGAAAAGTGATGTAACCTAGTAGCATTGGTTTTTTTTGTAGTTAAAATTACGACCTAATTGAATTCGTGGCCTAGATGACTTCTACCATCACAAATAAAATCCTCAAAAAAGACTCCTAAATCGTTACTTCAAAAATTGTTTATTAAATTATTTTTATTTTTTATAGTAACTAAATAAATGGGAAAGAAAAAAACTCCACAAACATGTTATTTATTTCCAAGAATTTGTGTTGTAGAATCATCCAAGCAAGCATGGGATATCTTAAAGAACACATATGAATGTGTGGTTATAGTCAAATTGAAAACATTAAGGAGGAATTTTGAAAATGGAAATATGCAAAATAATGAATCCATTCATGATTACATCACAAAAATGCAAGATCTTGTTAATCAGATGAGGTCATTAGGTGAAGATATTCAAGAAAGAAGATTGCTTGAGAAAAAACTAAGAAGTGTTTTGCCCAAATTTCAGATGGTCACCACCAATATTATAGTCTCCAAAGATTTAAACTCAATCAAATTAATGAATTGAGTGGTTATTTTCTAACTATTGAAGAAAGTAATCCAACTGAGGAAATGGAACATGTTTTTTTCACAAGGCATAGAGGAAGAGGAAGAAGTAGGGGTCAATATATGAATCAGAATCAGAATAGGCATCTACATCAATCACATAATTAACAAGGAAATGCATCCACCTCAAGAGGCAGAGGAAGAAGCCTAAGTCAGTGCAAAGGAATAATAAGAGAAGGATCTTGTGGAAGAGGAAGAGGCAGAGATGGATCTCAAGAAAGACAAGGACCACAGTGTTATTATTGTCATAAATTTGGTCATCTTGAAAAAGATCGTTATGAAAAATTGTGATATATGGAACATAAAGATGCTAATAACATAGTTATCAACTTAACGAGAACGATGACCTTGAAATGAGAAATCAGGCACAAAAAAACTATATTTTTGGCTCAAAAACACCAAAATCAACTCCTGAATCAAAAATTGGCGCTACCGATAGCACCTTTTTGGGGGGGGGGGTTTAAAATTATGACTTTTTGAAATCACAACCTTGAGAATCGATACCATTGTGGATAGAAACCTTAAAATTGACCTTTAAATCGAAAAGTGATGTTACATAGTAGCATTGTCTTTTTTTGTAGTTAAAATTACGATCTAATTGAAATCATGCCCTAGACAACTTCTTCCATCGCAGATAAGAGCCTCAAAAAAGACTCCTAAATTGTTACTTTAAAATTTATTTATTAAATTAATTTTATTTTTTTGTAATAAATAAATAAATGGGAAAGAAAAAAACTCCACAAACATGTTCTTTATTTCCAAGAATTAGTGTCGTAGAATCATCCAAACAAGCATGGGATATCTTAAAGAACACATATAAAGGTGTAGTTGTAGCCAAATTGCAAACATTAAGGTGAAATTTGAAAATGAAAATATGCAAAGTAATGAATTCATTCATGATTACATCACAAAAATGCAAGATCTTGTTAATCAGATGAGGTCATTAGGTGAAGATATTCAAGAAAGAAGACTCCTTGAGAAAATTTTAAGAAGCAGTTTTCCCAAATTTTAGATGGTGACCACCAGTATTATAGCCTCCAAAGATTTAAACTCAATCAAATTGATTAATTGAGTGGATATTTTCTAACTATTGAAGAAAGTAATCCAACTAAGGAAATGGAACATGCTTTTTCCACGAGGCATAAAGGAAGAGGAAGAAGTAGGGGTAAATATAAGTATTAGAATTGACATCCACAACAATCATAGAATTAACAAGGAAATGAATCCACCTCAAGAGGTGGAGGAAGAATTCCAAGTGAGTTCAAAGGAAGAAAAAGAGAAGGATCTCATGGAAAAGGAAGAGGCAGAGATGGATCTCGAGAAAGACAAGGACCACAATGTTATTATTGTCATAAATTTGATCATCTTGAAAAAAATTGTTATGCAAAATTGCAAGATATGGAACATAAAGGTGCTAATAACATAGTTATCAACTGAACGAAAATTGTGACCTCAAAATGAGAAATCTGGCACAAAAAATCTGTATTTTTGGCTCAAAACACCAAAATCAACCCTCGAATCAAAAGTGGTGCTACCGATAGAACTTTTTTGGGCAGGGTGGTTAAAATTCTAACTTTTTGAAATCGCAACCTTGAGAATCAATACCATTGTGGACAGAAACCTTAAAATTGACCCTTAAATCGAAAAATGATGTTACCTAGTAGCATTGGTTTTTTTGTAGTTAAAGTTATGACCTAATTGAAATTGTGGCCTAGATGACTTCTACCATCACCAATAAAAACCTCAAAAAAGACTCCTAAATCGTTACTTCAAAAATTATTTATTAAATTAATTTTATTTTTTATAATAAATAACTAAATGGGAAAGAAAAAAACCCCACAAACATGTTCTTTAATTTTTTTAAAACACATTTTTTATAAAAATAAAAAACAAAAATTCATAATTCAATTTTAAAAAGAAAAAAAATTGAAAAAGATTTTAAAAATTTAACATTAAAAAAATAAATTTCGTTTAAACCTTTAAAAAAAATTAAAAGGCTTTTTAGGAAAAAAAAAATTATAAAAAAAAACAACAAAAATTCACCTTAAATACAACAACAACAAAAAAAAAAATCATATAAACTACAAATTAAATACATTAATTAAAATAAATATAAATATAAATATAAACTACAAATTAAACACATCAATTAAATATGTACAAACTAAAAATTAATTACATTACTTAAGAAAAAAAATAATAATGAAAAATTGGGAACCCCTGCCCATAACTTCATGAATAAATACTCATGAAACATCGCCCCCTCCCCACATCCTCATGAATTTCATGAGGATGTGGGGAGGGGGCAATGTTGGGTGTCGCCCCTCCCCCTCCCTATAACTCGATGGTTACATCTTCATGAAATTCATGAGGATGCACGGCGAGGGGATGATGTTGGTCATCGTCCCCCATTTCATAAAGATGTGGGAAGAGGGCCATGTTAGACATCGCCACTCCCCCTCCCTATAACTCCATGGTTACATCCTAGTGAAATTCATGAGGATGCACATCGAAGGGACAATGCCCCCCAAAATTAAATACATTACTTGAGAAAAATAATAATAATGAAAAATTGGGAATCCCTCCCCATAACTTCATGAATAAATATTCATGAAACATCGCCCCCTCCCCACATACTCATGAATTTCATGAGGATGTGAGGAGGGGACAACGTTGGGTATCGCCCCTCCCCCTCCCTATAACTCCATGGTTACATCTTCATGAAATTCATGAGGATGCATGGCGAGGGGATGATGTTGGTCATCGTCCCTCATTTCATAAAGATGTGGGGAGAGGGTCATGTTAGACATCGTCCCTCCCCCTCTCTATAACTCCATGGTTACATCCTAATGAAATTCATGAGGATGCACAGCGAAGGGGCAATGYCCCCCAAAACTCCATGAATATTTATTCATGGAGTTATGGGGAGGGTCGCCCACTCCTCATAACTCCATGAATAAATTATTCATGGAATTATGGGGAGGGGTCCCYATTTTTCATTGTTTTTTTTATTTCATTTTTTTCTTAATTAATGTATTTAATTTGTAGTTTGAACTCTTTTTTTAATTTTTTTTTTTAATTAATGTAATTAATTTTTATTTTATATCTTTAAAAAAAACTTTTGTATTTTTGTATTTAAAAAAAAAATGGGCTTTTGTTGTATATTGGTTGAATTTTTGTTTTTGTTTTTGTTTTTTATTTTTGTTTTTGTTTTTTGTTTTTGTTTTTTATTTTTATTTTATAAATTCTTTTAAATTTTATTTTTATTAATTTTTTTGGGTTTAAAAAAAATGAATTTTTTTTAGGGTTTAAAGAAATAAATTCAATTTTTTTTAATGTTAGTTTTTTTTGAATTTTTTCTTAAAAAAAAAAAATTAATTGGATTATGAATTTTTTTAATAAAAAATGCGTTTTTTTCGTCTTTTTTTTCATTTTTTTTTAAAGAGCATGTTTGTGGAGATTTTTTCTTTCCCATTTATTTACTTTTTGTGAAAAAATAAATTAATTTAATAAACAATTTTTGAAGTAACGATTTATGAGTCTTTCTTTAGGCTTTTATCCGTGATGGTAGTAGTCGTCTAAGCCACAACTTCAATTAGATCAGAATTGTATCCACACACAAAAAACGATGCTACTAGTTAACATCACTTTTTGATTTAAGGGTCAATCTTAAGGTTTATGTCTGAAATGGTATTGATTCTCAAGGTTGTGATTTCAAACAAGTCAAAATGTTAACCACCCCCAAAAAAAGGGTGCTACTAGTAGCGTCACTTTTTTATTTGGGGGTAAAAATAGCCACTAAATTTGACTTCTAAAAAAACAAGGTCTTTGGATCTCCAAAGTTCTCGTTAAGTTGGTAACTTTGTTTAATACAATTGTTGAAGAAACTGGGAATGAGAAATTATCCATATCCATTTTTATGGAAGATAATGAAGAAAGTGAAACTTGGTATATTGATTTGAGATGTTCAACTCATATGACATCTCATTCCTAGTTTCCTACTAGAAAAAATGACAATTATTCTGGTAAAGTTATATTTGGTGATGATAGAGTTTCTAAAGTTAAAGGGAAAGGCACGGTTGCGATTCCAACATTGCATGGAAAGAAGAATTTTATTGAAGACACATTGTTGACACAACATTGAAGAAGAACCTACTTTCTGTAGGACAGATGATGGAGTAAAACTACAAGTTAGTGTTTGATAATAAAGTCTAGCACTAGTACATTTATATTTGTGTGGTCCAATGGAGATTGTTTCTTTTGGAAATGCACGTTATTTTCTCACTTTCATTAATAATTATTCCATGAGTACTTGGGTGTATTTTTTGCAAAAGTATGAAGTGTTCATTTTCTTGAGTTTAAGGCATTAGTTGAAAAGAAAAGTAGTTTGAAAATTCTCACCCTACGAGCAGATAATGGGAGAGAATACAATTCAAATGAATTTTTGAATTATTGCAAGAAGAATGGAATAAAGCGAGATTTTACCAATTTCTACTCTACTCAACCAAGTGGAGTTGCATAAAGGAAAAACAAGACCATAGTTGAAATGGCTCGGAGCATGTTGAAAACTAAGTCTCTTGGAAATGAATTTTGGGTCGAAGCAGCGCACACAAAAAATTACACTCTCAATAGATGTCCTACAAGAGAGATATTTAATTTGACTCCAGAAGAAGCATGGTCAGGATACAAACCAAGTGTTGCACATATGAAAGTTTTGGGTTTCACTACATATGCACATGTTCCTAAGGAAAAGAGGAGAAAATTGAATGATAAAAGTTTGAAGTTCATTTTTATTGGATATAGTATTGAAACGAGAAGTTACAATTTGTTTGATCCTCAAGCAAAGAAGGTTATAATAAGCAAAGATGTTGTGTTTGATGAATGGGGAATTTATCAGCCAGAACATGTACAGATTGAATTAAGAAAGGATGAAGTGGATATTTATGATTAATCAAATTCTAAGTCAACAAAGGCAGATGAAGTCAAGAAGAAGCCTAAGTGGCTTGAAAGGGGTCATTCAGAAAGCAATTGTTGGATAGAAATTTTGAAAGGACTTACTAGATCCCAAAGTTGTCTTATGAATTTTTCTCTTATGACATAGGTAATGAAGATGGATGAACCACATAATTATGTAGAAGCATCAAGAAATAAAGAATGGAATGAATCTATGGAAGCATAATTGAATGCCTTGGTGAGAAATGATACATGGGACTTGGTTAGTTTACCAAAAGGAAAAGATTTAATCGGTACTAAATGGGTTGGTAAAACTAATTATAAATCAGATGGCACAATTGATAATTATAAAGCTCGTTTAGTTGCAAAAGGTTATGCACGAAAGGAAGGAATTGATTATACAGAAACATTTTCTCCAATGGAAAAGTTGGACACAATTAGGATGTTACTTGCATTGGTTGCACAATATAAATGGACAAATTTTCAAATGGATGTTAATTCAGCTTTCTTGAATGGTTATGTGGATGAAGAAATTTATGCAGACTAGTGAGAATGTTTTGAAGTTCCAGGTAAAGAATATTGTGTTTACAAGTTGAAGAATGCCTTGTATGGTCTCAAACAAGTGCCAAGAGCATGGTATTCTAGAATTGATCAATATTTTCAGGATCGTGGCTTAGTTAAAAGTTTATCTAAGCCCAATTTCTATATCTTTCAATCAGGACAGGACATTCTGATAGTTGCATTATATGTTGATGATCTGATCTACACAAGGAATAGTGTTGAACTATTTCAAGTTTAAGTCACATATGATTATAGAATTTGAGATGATAGATCTTGGTGAGTTGCATTATTTCTTGGGTATTAAAGTTTGGCAAAAGGAATATAGTATTTTCATGTCACAAGCCTATTATACTTGAGATATTCTGAAGAATTTCATAATGTTGAGTTGCAGTAAGCCAGCGGCAACTCCTTTGGAAGTCGAGTTGAAGTTATACGGAAATGATGACTCCAATTCAGTTGATGTTACTATGTATCATCACTTGGCTGGAAGTTTGATATACTTAACTACAACTCATCYAGATATATCATTTCCAATCAGTATGGTATCGAGATTCATGACAGAACCCAAGGAATTGCAATGGAAAGAAGTTAAGAGGATTTTGAGATATTTGTGTGGTACAGTTGGCTATGGTTTAGTATACATATCTACAAAATATTTCARGTTGATTTGTTAATACAAATTCAGATTGGGCASGCTCCATGGATGACAGGAAATTGACTTTAGGGTATTCATTTAGCATGGGTTCAGCAGCAATCGCTTGAAGTATTAAAAACAACCTACACTTTCTCTCTCCACAACAAAAAAATATGAAGTTGCAGCGATAGTAGCTTGTGAAGCAGTATGGTTAAGAAGAATTCTGGAGGATCTACATGAGCAGTAGGAGCAACCCACTCAGTTGATTTGTGATAATCAAAGTATTATTCAAATGACAAAGAATCTTGTTTTTCACAAAAAGACCAAGCATATTGATATTCAATATCATTTTGTTCAAGATTTGGTTCGACAAGGTGTGATCGAGATCACGTATTGCAGAATAGATGAGCGGGTAGCAAATATATTCACTAAAGCACTAACAAGGAAATGTTTTGCAAATTTAGAGATGTTCTTGGAATATTTCCAAATGATCATTATGGGAGAGAAATGTTTTGTTTTTTTGTAAGTGAGTGTAAGAAGTTGTATTACTGTAGAATAGATTATGATACAAAAAAGAGGGGACTCCTGGCCTACCTAGTAGGAAACTAGATCAAGGGTTCCCAAGTTGTGCTTACTGAAATGTATGAGGGGTGGGACTGGTCTGCCACGAGAGGAAACCAAGCCAGTCCCCCCATAACCAGTTTGAAAAGGAAAAGAAACATAGACATAAAAAAATAGACGCAGAGACTACCCACTAGGCTCGGGGGCTAGTGGTTGAACTAACCATTCAACTAACTGTTCACTCATCCTGAACAATGATGTGTTTCTTCCTGTCATCTGCACGGTTCTTGTTATCCTCCTTCTGGGAGATTGTGCGAGTCTTCCGAATGTGGGTTGGCACGCCATGTCCATCGATTGGTGTGATGTCCATGTGATGGACATAGCAGAGATAGAGGTGAAATTGAGCAATTAACTGCTCCATCTTGGATTTCTGATCCTTCTCGACCTCAACTAGCAGTTTAGTAATAGTTTATAGGCTATTGAAGCAACTCAGGATTTCGTCTAGAATTTTCTTGTGATCCATGTTGTCCTCCCACCTGGCTTCTTCCATTTCCGAGCTCACTTTGTCGATCATCATCTTAGTTAGCCACGCCATCTCCATTGTTTTATGGTAGATGGTTTCCTTGGGCTGCATGTCCCCCAGATTAGTTACCCAGTCCACTTCCTGTTCCAGTGCCTCCCAAGCTTTACCTTTGTGTTTTTCTTTGATTTTCTTTTCCCAGCGGGTGATGGTCATTTTTCCTTTCGACACAACTAGGGTTTGGAAGGTGCCCTCCACATCTTTTTCCACCTACTCCATTATTGACACCCATCGTGGACTATTCGGAACTTCCTTTCCAAGGTGATTCCTCTTCCTGTGCGTGCACTTCATTCTCACCATCTTGTTTGTTCTATCCCAGTTCCTTTGTTGGTTACTCAGCTTGTGCCTCACTTCACAGGGATTCTTCCTTTCCCTGCAGTTGTGCTCCTTTTGTTTGTGGCTACTCCTATTGTCTTTCCTCTTATTGATCTTATCCTGCTGCGATCATGTCCTTCCAATCATGGCTTGTCCATAGTGGTGATCCCTCCCATCCTTTTTCCCAGTGGTGGCTCGTATGATCATGATGACTCGGCCTTTATCCCTATGCAGATCATTATCCCTGCTTGCTTGAGATCCTACTGTGCTTCTCTTCGTACCTATACTTTGTCCTGGAGGATTGACTCTGAACCATGTCGCTCCCTCATGCCTTACGTCACTTGTTGCATGCGGTTTGTTGTCTGTACTTTCCCATGTGATTTCCCAGCAATTCTTTCTGTCGCCAGGGTCTTGTTGTCATACCCCCACCAGATGTTTATGTTGATCCTACATGGTCATTGGTGATCGAGTGTTTAGCAGTCATATCCTTCCTGGGTCCTGCTTGCCTGCCGCCAGTCCTTGCGCTGCCCTTCTCGATGTGACCTTCCTTTCTTAACCTGCCTTCACGATCTTTGGTTGTTAGTTGGATACAGTATGTTCTAAGTTGTTCATTCGGGAGATTGGTCCAGGTAGTGTCTAGTTCTGAACCATCCTTTCCAACCCCCTCATTGGCTAGTCTGTCTGCCAGGCCATTCGCTGACCTACGGACCCAGCGCAACTCCATTGTGTTCAGAGGTTTTAGATGCTCCTGGATTTTCTGTAGGGATAGAGCCAGGTGCCAGTGTCTCTGAACCTTGCCCACTCTAGTACCGCTCTGGAGTTTCTTCGTCGTGTTGATGACCAGGATGGAGTCACCTTTCACAATAGTGTTTGTCATCCTTTCGCGTCTTAGGATTTCAAGGCCAAGCTCCAGGGCTCCAAATTCCGCTACGTTGTTGGTGGAGTTTCCCATACTCCCAACATACAGTTGGATGATGTTACCACCACTATCTTTGATCACCCCTCCCATCCCTGCCATTCCTGGGTTTCCTTTTGTCGCCCCATCAAAATTTAATTTGAGGAATCCTAACGGAGGGGGGGTCAAGTTGTAGTCTCCTATTTGGATTTACGGATCCTGCCCTACCGTTGTGTTGTTGCACCCGTCTTTTAGGTGAAAAACCTCCAGGATGTGGGAGCCCTAATGTCTGAGTTGCTTTGTTTCCTTCTTGCAGTTGCGACTCTGCACTGTTTCTCGTATTTGGGAGATAATTGCATCCTTGATCTTTCCTTTCGATAGGCTTTCATTCCTGAAGATGCGTCGATTCCTCTCCTTCCATATTTCCCAAATGATCATCCCCGGCGTTTGGTTCCAGCATAAGTTCACCTTTGCATTTTCATTGTAGCTCTCATTCCAATTGTTGATGGTTGCACTGATGTTGCCCCGGATTCTATTGCACTGGCGGTAGATGACTACCGCCCAATCCCATAGCTTTGTTGTGTAACTACACTCATCAAGGAGGTGATTGGTTGTTTCCTCCTTATCTTGACAGAGGTAGCAACGATAAGGGACTATATACCCCCTTTTCCTGAGGTTTTCCCAGGTTAGAATTTGGTTGTGGAGAACTAACCATTTGAACATTTTGATTTTTGGCCATTGGGGGTTTCTCCAGATCTTTCCCCAATGTTGCGTCGGGTCCTCTTGATCCTGGTCTACGATGTAAAACCGTGCTTATTTTAAGTTGAATTCTCCACCATTTTCCCTGCCCCACCTTAATTTCTCCTTGTCCTCTGAGATTGCAATTTTCCTTTTCCCCAATTCATCTTCCACCTCTTCCGCTAGAGTTTCGATACGGTCTCTATTTGGTGGATTGATTTTGTCCTAGATCCTCCATCTGTCGCTATCATTTCTTGGCTTCCAGTAGTGATGGATTGTTTTTTTTCCTTGCGCAGTCATTTCCTGTTGGAGCTCCTCCATGTCCGGATTTTCCATTCTGGGTTCCTATAGCCACGCGTCCTCCCAGAATCCGGTAGTTTGACCATTTCTGACTTCCCAGAAGCTATGTTTATGAATCCAGTTCTTGTTGCGCCATGCGAGATTCCAGATGGTTGATCCCTCCCTTGTGCCCATGAGTCGAATTCAGTCTTGATCATTGATGTTTGGGGCATACTTGGCCTTCCATAGGTTTGTCCATGGTACTGATTTTTCCTTAACCCATCTCCACAAGAGTTTTGCCACGTAGGCTTCGTTGGTTACCTGTGGATCTTGTAACCCCTGGCCTCCTTTACATTTTGGTCGGCAAACCTTCTCCCAGGCTACCAGGGCCCATTTCTTTTTACTTTCAGCACCTCGCCATAGGAAACATCTTTGAATGGCTCTTATCCTTTATAGTATTCCTTTAGGAGCAGGGAACACTAACATCATATACATAGGAATTTATTGTAGGAATGCTTTGGTGAGGATAAGCCTCCCTGCTAGGTTGAGAGCTATGTAAGTCTAGTTTTTTACCCTCTCCTGTAGTTTGTTGATCAATCCATCCCACGCTTCCATTTTTCAAGCTTTGTTCATCAGGGGAATTCCCAAGTATTTCATTGGGAGCGTTTTGCGTTCAAACCCCAGAAAATTGGCTAGGTTCCTTTGGATTGCAGGATTAGTATTGAAGAAACAGATCATGGATTTTGAGTGGTTGATCTCCTCCCCTGAGGCTTCCCCAAATTCTTCTAAAATTATTTTATAGGTTTTTTCTTCCTTGATCGTGGGTGTGCCATGGAGTAGGGTGTCATCAATGAATTGTTGGTGTGTGGAGGTTGGACAGTCTTCGAAGGGTTTGATTCCTTTCAGTTCCCCTATTGCAGTTGCACTTTTTATGTTGTTGTTGAGACCTTCCATCATCAAAATGAACATGAAGGTGGACAACAGGTCTCCTTGTCTGATGCCTCTTGAAGGCCAGAAATTTTTTGCTGGGGCTCCATTAATTAGGAGCGAGTAGCTTGTTGTTGAGACTAGATTGACAATCCAGTTGATCCAGTGTTGTTCAAACCCAAAGGCTTCCAGCATTTTGGCCATATAGTGCCAGGTAATCTTGTCATAATCCTTCACCAGGTCAAGTTGGATTATCATCCCCCCTCTCCTTTGGATTTTTAGCATGTGTATAAGTTCATGGGAATGGATGATGTTATCCAGTATTTGTCTTCCTTCTACGAAACCTGCCTACTCCTGTGAAATCAGTGTGGGTAGGAGTGGTTGCAGTTTATTAGCTATGACTTTGGATATTATCTTGTAAACAACATTGCATAAATCTATCATCCTGTAGCGATCTGGGGTCCTTGCTTCATTTTTTGGGGGGATTAGAGTGATCATTGTGGCATTTAACGCTTCCAGGATGGAGACCGAACATCTGGAGTCTTCCACCACCCCATAAACATCATATTTAACCACTTCCTAGCAGGCTTTGAAAAATTCCACTGTGAAGCCATCTGGGCCTGGGGCCTTTCCATTGGGCATTTCCTGGACCACTTGGTCGATTTCCTTCTTTGTTATGGGTTTGTTTAGATTGACATTTTGTTCCTCTGTGACCAACATAGGGATGTGTTGAGTTACCCTTTGTATGGCCTCAGTTATGTCTTGGTTGGGTTCCTGGGCTATCCCCTGGAAGTGATTGACCAGTGTATGTTCAATTTCCTTGTGGGATTCGCTTTCGATCCCATCCTGATCCCTAATTTTCAAGATTTTGTTTTGGGTTCTTCTTGCAATGGTGGTTCTATGAAAAAACTTGGTATTTCACTCCCCTTCCTTTAGCCACCTGATTCTGGACTTCTAGCACCAGAGAGTTTCTTCTTGCTGGCATCTTGCTTCCCATTCTTGGGTCATTTGGATATCTTCTCTTTTTCGATCCTCTATGTAACCCTCATCTATGCATAGTTCCTAGAGTATCCTCATTCTATCCTCGATCTTTTTCTTTTCTTGGTTTATGTTCCCAAAGATTTCCTTGTTGCACTCTTTGAGTTTGTGTTTGATGTACTTGAGTCTCTTATAAATTTTGAACATCCTTGTCCCTTGATCCGATAATTCCTCCCACCACCATTGGTTGATGTGCTCCTTGAAGGTGGGATGTTCAATCCAAAATTTCTCAAATCTAAAAGGCTTGTTCTTTGGAGTGGTTTGGAAGTTTGCTTCCAATTGGACTGGCCAATGGTCTGAACCCCCCCATGGCAGTATGTTGCAATCTAAGGTTAGTCCCTACAGAATGATGGATTCTGACACCAGGAATTTGTCTAGGCTTGTAGCTACTTGGTAGTGATTAATTTGTTTGTTATTCCAGGTGAACTAGCCATTGTTGGTTCTGATGTCGACCATCTCCATTGTCTCAATGAAAGCTGAGAATTCCTCTGCATCTCTATCCAGTCTCTAGGTGCCCCCTTTTTTCTCTACAAGTGTCGTGATTATGTTGAAGTCCCCTTCCAAGATCCAATGGAGGTTGCGGGATCTGGCCTTTAGATTTTCTAGGTCTTTGAGCATTCTCCTTTTTTCTTCCAACCTCTAGGGACCATACACATTGGTGCATAGAATCACCTCGGTGTTACCTATAATTTTCATGTTAACCGAGAGTCTGTGTCTCGTAGCTTCAGCTGCTAGTAGGTTCAATGAATGTGGGTTCCATAAGGTGACTATACCGCCTGCCATCTGATGGCCTTCGACAGCCAACATCTGGTACTTACTCCATTGTTTTTTACTGATTGTTTCCATTCTGTCTACAGTGCATTTTGTCTCTTGAATGAAACAGAGTTCAGGTTGTTCCTTCCTCAGTCTATTTTTAAGGATCCTTTGCTTTCATGGATTGTTTAGGCCCCTTATATTCCATGTTATAATCTTCATTTAAACATGTGGGGGGGAGTTGGGAAAGATCCTTTTGATCTTACTTGAATTTATCAGCAGGGCTCCTAGTTCTTGTAGGGCTACATTGTTTGATTTCTTGCCTTTCTTCCACCTCCTCTGCTTGGGTGAATGCTATGAGTTTCCCTTGCATGCTTTGATTCCCAGGTGTCATATTTCTTCATGTGTACACTTGATCCCTCTGGATTTTTCTTCCTCCCTTCGAAGGAAAAGGTATTGGATACAATCTAGTTGTTCCGCTGGCACATTGTCTACTCCCTACTTTTTCCATTGCTCCAAGATGTTTGGGAGATCTATTCCTTCTCTTTCCACAATGTCTCTGAGATCGGGGTCTTCTGTGCCTACCTCACTTGGTGTCATCTCTGAATATCAGTCTACCTCCTGCATTGGGTTGTTTGTGTCTTTGGTTCCTCCTTCCATAGGACTTTCGTTATCTCCTTATTCTCTCTTGTTGCCTGGAATATCGATGTTCTCCTAAGTTGCTTGTTCCCTAGCTTCTCTAGATTTTGTCTTTTACTTTCCTCCTTCCTCCCCTTGGTTTGTCTTGTCCCGTCCTTCTGGTCTAGTCCTGGCTTCTGGTTTGTTTTATGTTGGGGCTTTGCTTGGTTTCTTGTTTTCTCTGTTTCTGTGGCTCAGTTTTACAAACCAGTCCTCATCCTGTTGTGCTTTGGTGTTTTTCATTTCTTGTTTTTTATTGAGCGGACATTCTCTGATTAAGTGTCCATGTTCATGGAATATTATACATCTAAATGGGATCTTCTCATAATTGGTTCTTTGTATCCATTCCTCATCCCTTAATTCCATGCTTATGGCTTCCGGGAGTGCCCCGGACACATCCATCTCTATCCAAATCTTTGCATAGGATGTATATCTCCCTTTTAGGTTTGCTTCCAATGTCTTAACATATTTTCCAAGTTTGTTCCCGATTGCTTTGAAGGTGGACGACAACCAGTAGTCTAGCGGTAAGAAGTAAAACTGCAGCCAGACTGGGACATTTTTAAAGGTCTCTTTCTCTAAGGAGAATTTTTCCTTCCACGGCCGCATGTACAACCCTACTGAGGCGTGGAAATATGCCCCCCCCTCAAAGACTTTATCCTTGTCCTCCAGGTTCATGAAGATTGTTGTGAAGAATCCTTTCAAACCCAAGTGGAATTCCACCTCTCCACTTGGCTTCCATTGATATTTTATCTAGTTGTGCAGCGTTCTTTCTGTGGGCCACAACCCCATGAACTTGCATATTAGCGCATGCGTCTTCATCTGGTCCCGATAGAGTTGTGTTTGTGGGTCTTCCAGTATAACCTTGGGTATTATTGGTGTTTTAGTTTTGCATGGGTTGCGCCCCTCTGCCCCACTAGAGTTCATTATTTCATGTGCAACCTTCTGGGGTTCTCTGGTTTCCTCCCCCACGTGATCCCTTTTTTCCTTGTTGCTCTCCTGGTTCTTTTTCGATCCTGATCCTAAGGTGCTCGTCAGCGGTTCTTTGAAACCAACGCCCTGTGGGCCTTTCCTCCTATCCACCACTACCTGCTTGTATGAAGGGGTGTCATTCCTGCCCCTTTGATAACCATTATGTACTCTGTTGAGACCACGACTGTTAAACCCTAGCTTGTGCGAATGTCAAACCCTAATAGAGCTCTTCTTCATTCATTATACCAAGCTTTTCAAATTCAATTTAGAATGTTTTTTGGAATCTTTGCAATGGACTCCCAAAAGAAAAACAAAAAGGTAAGCGGGCTAGGCCAAGTTAAGTTTTGTTCCGCGACTAGACAACATCCTTGCTCGAGTTTGAGCACAAGACCTAACCTTCGTTGCAAGAATGACTTTACCATCCAGACACCTCTACCGACCTTATTATGGGAGAGAAATGTTGGAATAATGATTTATTTGTTCTAGATTTAATTATTGTTAAATTGTTTATGTAATCATATCTCATAGAGATATTATTGAGATTAAGATCAGATTTGTTGACTGAATTAAGGAGTGTTTATTGAGAGATTGTAGGAGATAATAGCTTCCCCATACATCTTCTTATCAATAAATATATGCTTTGGTAATGAAAAAAATTAAATTGGATGTGCATTATTGTTGAATATATTTACTTCATTATAGTTGATGTGATTCTTCAGTATAGCATACTTTATATTTAATAATATTGAAAATATATATATATATATATATATATATATGAAAAATAATAATATTAAATTTATTGATAATATCAATTAAATATTTTTTGATATAATAAAATTGTTGAAACATTAATTTTTATATTTTAATCAAAATATTGTTTATATTTGAAATGTAAAATCAACTTATCTTGAAATAATATAAAAGTAAATATATTATTATATTTTTTACATATATTATGGTGCCAGAATGCCAACCTCTTTCCCTTACAAAGGTAGAGGTTGATTATATTAATTCATTCCCCTACAAAGGGAGAGTAGTTTTGAGATTTCCCCGCTCCTTTATAGGAATGTAATTTTTTTTTGTGGGAAGTAGAGTAATTTTAGCTATTTTATTATTATAAAAATTTCAAAAAATAAGTAAATATTTAATTTTTTTTAAATAAAAATAAAAACAATTTTTATATTTGGTTTAGAAATTATTTGTTGACTTTTTCAAAGGGTTGAGCATTTAGACATCTTAAATGAGGTGAGTCACTTTTTACTTTGATTCAATTTTAATATTAATTAAAGAGATTTAAATATATTTTATTTATTTTTTTATTTTAAGTTTCAGAAGTAAAAATTGATTTGAGAGATAAAGTCAATCCATAATAATAATTGTTACATCTTTTTTCTCTTCTTTTCAATATGAGCACTCCACCACCTATTCCAAAATCTCAACCTAACAAGGGGAGGCCCCCAAAATCACCCTAGAGATCCTTTACGATTATATGGAATCAATAGAAAAAAAAAGAGAGAGATATCAAAATCCAAATAGAGTTAGAAACATTAGAAAAAAGGAGTGAAGAAAGAGACGTAAAACTCAAAATAGAGCTAGAGGCAATGATTGATAAAAAAAAATTAAAGATACCATTCAAACTCAAATAGAGGATAGATTCTTAGGGTT
>ML797554.1:188126-204000 GCA_009831015.1 Picea engelmannii
ATTAAGCATAAAATAATGAGAAATGACGTTGTATACCTTGGAATGATCAGGTGAAATGATAGTATAAGTCAAAATGCAGGTGATGAAGGGTAAAATAATAGCAAAAAGTATGGGCAAAAAGGGTACAATATGTGGTCCTAACAGCTACTAGAATACTAAGAGTTTACTTTAGACTTTATAGCTACAAGAAGTATTGGGACTTTTTGTCCAATGATATATGTAAGCTATGTATATGACATGCAAGGAACTATTTATTTTGTTTAAAAAAAATTTAACATAAAGTATGATGTAATTTTGTTGTTAGCTTAGCAATAGCTTTATATAATATAAATTCCTCAATTTTGGTTTTTTTTTTTTAAATCACAAAATTATTCAGTTTTTATTTACTTTAAATTAGTCTATAACATTGTATTAATTTTAAAAAAATATTCAACTTTTATTTATCTTAAATTAATTTTTTTAATTTTCAAAATATTTAACTTTTGTGGTGGTGGTGGTGATGATGAACATCTAGTGAGACCAATTGGTCTATAGGACCTTAAAAAGGTAAGAAAGTACTTCGATTTCTTTAAAAGTGTATATTTGTGCTCAAAAAGCATTGAGAGAAGCGTTCCAACATCACCATAGTTTTGATGACTTAGGAGGTTAGAAAGGTCTATATTGTGACAAATATGTTTAAATTGAGATTTAATTTGGGAGCAGGTAAAGCAATCTAAAAGAAAGTATTTTTCATCTTCAACCCTCTTAGTGTCACAAAAATGACAAATCTAGTTTCATTATATAATTAGTAAGAATTAATTCTTATTTTAACAAATTTAATTAAAAATCTATATCATTAAATATACCAACTTATAATATTATCTTTTATTAACTTATTCATAATTCTATGTCATAATGTATTACAAATTGTCTAATTCTATTTCATTATATATGCCAACTTGTTATTTTACTTTCACTTCCAAGTAGTTACTTTATAGATAAAACCAGGTAGTTATCCTCTGCATAGAATTATTTTGATTAATTGGAAACACCTTGCTGTAATACTATAGTTTGAATTTGATTACGAACTAAAATCTGTATGATATTGGGAACAACTTGTTGTAATACTTTGATTTGATTATGAATTAATGAATTAATTATTATGATTTGATTATGTATTTGTTGTGTAGTTGTGATGAGTTATAATTTGATTTGATTATGAATTAATGAATTGATTATTATGATTTGATTATGTAGTTGTGATGAGTTATAATTGAATTGTTATTTGGTATAAATTTAGTATATATTTTGTAATAAAGTAAATATTGTTATTAAGAACAAAAAAAATTAAGAATTTATCAGTGTTAAGTTTTAATTTTTGTGTTTTGTTTTAATCTTTTGTGTTTTAATGAAACATTTGTTTTTAAAGACATCCTCGTATAATGGTTCATTACCATTATATGGTATATATTGAAATAATTTTATGCATCTTTGAGAGTGGATGTTTTATTTCAGTGTTAAGTTTTAATCTTTTGTGTTTTAATGAAACATTTGTATTTAAAGACATCCTCTTATAATGGTTCATATATCATTATATGGTATATATTGAAATAAAAGTATGCATCTTTGAAAGTGGATGTTTTATTTATATGGAGTTTTTAAATTGTAAATTTAGTGTTTCATTGTTGTGCTTCCATTGTTGTGTTCCCAGTTTTCTTATTTATTTATTTATGGATTGTTTTAAGTATCATTTATTGTAAAAGTTTTACAGGGTTGTTTTAAGCATTAGTTATTTATTGTAAAAGGTTTACATGGTATTAGAACCAATATGGCCCTGATCTTTCTCACAAGGTTTGGGGATTGTGATTGCAAGTAATGCTTTTGCCCATGGGAATCCTAGTTGAGAACGACAATGCCGTAGCTCTTTGAAGGCATGAGAGATAAAACTAGTGGAGGGAGAATACCTATTTGTGTTGGTTTGTGCTCGTAATAGTGTTTGAACTTGGACATGATGAGCAGCATGTAGTTAAAAATAATAATAATAAACCGGGGGCTTACTTGTTGGTGTTGTGTGCATTTTTAATTCCCTGGTGACAAGAAAAATGCTTGTATATCGATCTCAAAGTTGCACAAAATGCATGTGAGCCAATATTGAGAGTGTAGTTGCAAGTTGTTGCGGAGAACATTGCAACATGGTACATGGTGCATGGTGTGTGTTTGCAAGTTGCAAGGAGAACATGAAGTGGAGGTCGTGGTTGATAGCTAAAGATAGTTTGTGGAGAAACATGTTGAGAGTGACTCCCATGTTGAGTGTTATTGTTTCCCTTGTGTTACCTCCTAAACCCTCACTTCTAGTGGCAAAGCCCTAGCCACAAGTGAAACCCTAGGGGTAAATATAGAAAGCCTACACATTGTCACCTTGGTAGCTCTTTCACTCTCTTTAGGTCGGCTCTTCTTTGGCACAAGGGGGAATCCCAAAAGGCAACTAAGTCCAATGTTTGATAATGATTTGGAAATATTTCTTACACTCGGTGCAAATTTGGTTTATAATATTTTTAGCAATAAATTCCAAATTTAAATAAACAGAAGAAAAAAAAATTAATTAATTAAATTATAAATTTTGTGTTTTTAAGGGCGGTTGAAAGGAAAAAAAATGTTAAATTCAAATTTTGCATATGGGTCAACAGGTCAGACTAAGAGGGTTGTTTTTAATAAGTAATTAGGGCAAACAAAGCTAGAAAATGCATGCTACAACAAACTTAATATTGTTGTTGATTAATGCAAAGATTTTCCTCAAAAGAGCCCTACAAGATATGTACATTTCGACTTGTTTACTATATGTGTTTTACTATGAAGTAAAATTATGTAACAACTCAAGAAGCTGATAGATGCAACAATAACATGTATACATAAAACAACAAAGAGATTAAAGCAAGGAAGCCCACACCTAATTTATTCTATTGGAGTAGGGCACAAATAGCCCTTGAAACAAATCCTTTGCAAGTAATTTCGAGTGCCAATATTCAGCAATGAGAAGTTCAAAACATATGTCTCACATTAACAAGAATGAACCCTTAACTTTCCAATGGCCTTGAATAGATATCCAACAACAAGATCTCAAAGATTAGCACACTTTCAACAACCATTGTAATAGGAGGAGCTTCTCTTATATAGAGTCCAAATTCAAAACCCGCTCAAATAAAATAATAGTATCTATGTGTGAGATCCTATATCTCTCCTAAACAATAATATCTTCTAACAACTTTTAATACAAGTCGAAATCCCTAAGATCGTAATAATAAAATAGAATATAATAAAGTGGGGTTTTCCAGTTGTCAAGATCCCATGCAAAACATCTCCATAGATCAAGCTAATTTGACTATAAAAAGGCGCTCTAAATGACATGTGTCGACCTTCCAAGGTAGACCAAATCAAGTGCCTAGACACCCAAAATAGGGGAGCGCTTCACTAGAATAATAAGTAAATCCTCATTAAATAACAATAACATGCTCAAGTTAAATCTTGCTAGCATGATCAGTTTCGATGGGCCTCATTCTGCATGGCGACCCAAGTTCGAAACCCACCACTACCGAGAGGAGACACCTAAACAAACCAACCATGCTAAGGGTTGGTGTGGCCCAGGTTAGGTGCAATCCCCAGGTGATTTTGACGACTTAGATGTCCCTGGGTCATGATTTCACAGCCACGAGCTAGTCCCGTAGATCACAGACACGCTAGCAAACAAAAAAAAACAATAACATACTCAAAATAATAAGAACATCCATGACATCCTCTCCAAAAATCCAACTAACCCATGAAAACATAAACCAAAAAAAAGTTTATAGTCGTTATAACCATCTCCCTACATCAAGAAGACCTCAATACAAGGATTAAAAAGTGCATCCATGTAAATGCAACTACAAATTACTAATTAACTCCATAAAATAAGGTGCAACTACAAATTACTAATTAACTCCATAAAATAAGGTGGGCACTCTAGTAATTTGTGCATAAGAATGCCACACCTCCAATTAAGGGCTCAAAAGGAGTGTGGCCTAGTACCAGATGCAAGTCAACCCCATGCCTCCAAACATGTGAAAGAATGAAAATCAAAAAGTGCTCCATCAAAACCAATGACCATGCATCCATGTAAATGCAACTACAAATCACCAATTAACTCCACATAAAATAAGGTGGGCACTCTAGTAATGTGTGCATAAGAATGCCACGCCTCCAATCAAAAGCTCAAAAGGAGTGTGGCCTAGTACCACAAGCAAGCCAGCCCATGCTTCCAAATATGTGGAAGAATGATAATCAAGAGTGCTCCATCAAAATCAACGACCAAACATATCAAACCTCAATCCATGTGCCAAAAATATCCATGTGTGCAAGTCCGTCCACATCCCAAGTCTCAAATCATAACACATCAACCATGAACGTCTAGCCAAATGAGTAGGCTAGCTCAACATAGAAAATTGTGACATGGGGAGCGCTCTAGCCAAATAWAMCAATGATGCCACCACAATGGMAAGAATGCCCATGTGACGTAGGGCACTCCATATCCAAGGTGAAGATCTCATGAAAGTCACAAAAAATAGTCATCATAAAGTTGATCCACCACCAAAATGCATGCAAGATGAGGAGCACATCAATAAGAGAGCCACTAGATATGATAATCAATCCAAAGATGAGATATATCCATGTGCCAAAAATATCCATGTGTGCAAGTCCGTCCACATCCCAAGTCTCAAATCATAACACATCAACCATGAACGTCTAGCCAAATGAGTAGGCTAGCTCAACATARAAAATTGTGACATGGGGAGCGCTCTAGCCAAATAWAMCAATGATGCCACCACAATGGMAAGAATGCCCATGTGACGTAGGGCACTCCATATCCAAGGTGAAGATCTCATGAAAGTCACAAAAAATAGTCATCATAAAGTTGATCCACCACCAAAATGCATGCAAGATGAGGAGCACATCAATAAGAGAGCCACTAGATATGATAATCAATCCAAAGATGAGATATATGAGTCTCCTTTGACCAAGGCACTCAACCAATTGACAAGACCCTTTCCAAGCTAAGCATTAGGGGCAATCACAAAGATTRAGAGATGTGCAAGCAAATAACTTTCACTAAAAGGCCCCAATACCCTACCCATCGAGGTGGTCAACAGATAAATTATCATAAGGGAAGCAATTATGTGAAAGTGTGCACCAAGCATGTGCCCCTAGTCTATCTAATGCTCCATCAATATTATCCTCCAAACCTCTTACATTTGTGACGAAAATCACAAGAATATTATCCTCCAAACCTCTTACATTTGTGACGAAATCACAAGTATTGTTGAGTTGTAATGAAAATCACAATTGGGGTCATGAAAATCACAAGTATAAGGCTTCATATAATATGAAAGGTAATGAAAATTACAAGTGGTGTGATAAAAATCACAATTTGTGTGATTTTATATGAAGGGTAATGAAAATTACAAGTGGTGTGATAAAAATCACAATTAGTGTGATGAAAATCACAAGTATAAGGCTTCATATATTATGAAGGGTAACACCTTCCTAAAGAGATCTTGTTTGTCGATAGTTTGATAAGTTGGTTATGTGATTGTGATGTCTTAGAGGGCTAGCAGTGTTGTTGACAACGCAATGGAGAGACAAAGTTTGTGATTGTCAGGTAAAGACCTTACGCACTGGTTGAAGACAGATATTATCGAGGAAAGCTTATGAGAATGTAATTGTATATAATGGCAAAGACAAGGATTTGTAAGGATACATATGGAAAATGCATTGGATGCTTGGTGTTGCAAAGGATAATTTGCATGGAGCTTGTCTTGAGAAAAAGTATCAGGCATGAAAAGCTATGATGACATATATTTCTTGTACCTATGTAACTTCACATTTGGAGTAACTGTGAAGTGTTGTTGCATGATGTAAAGGATATCTCACTGTAAGACCCGGTGTGGCATGCATAACCCTTGAACTGTTAGTCTTGTAGGGTGTCTATGTAAGTTTGGTGAAGCATGATGGTATCTGTATTATTGGAGACAAGAAGTAGGCATGTTGAGGCATGATGGTATCCCTATTGTTGGAGACAAGAAGTAGGCATGTTGGTGAGGAAGTGTATATCCAGAATATGCAACTTTAGATAATCTTGTTCCTCATGTGTTGTAATTAAATTGATCCAATTACCATAATTCTTGTTGCAGAGTATATTGCTTTTGGGGGAGGGATTCCGAGTATATTGCTTGTAGGGGGGGGATTCCTTGACAAGTATGATAAAGAGATGTCAAGAAAGCCCAACTTGAACTGTATAAGATCATTAATTCACAACAAGTACTTGATATGGGGGAGTGTTAGAAGTAGCTCATGCTTGTTGTGTAGTGTCACAAGTTGTGATTGAGTTGTCATCTTGTGCAGATTTAGTATGTGTTTTGTAATGATTTAGCAAGCTTTAGTGTTGTTGCTAAGAAGCACATGAGAAAATCTTGGAGAGTGTGGAATGTCACTAGAAAAGTTTAATAAACTTTTATACTCAGAGACATCCTCATGTATCATTACATGGAGCACATAAGAATATAAAAATCTTTGAAATCATTACATGGAGCACATAAGAATATAAAATGCATCTTTGAAAGTGAAGGTTTTACCTCATATGGAGATTTTTACTATTATAACCCTGGTGTCCCAGGGTTGCAATGTTACTTCTCTTATTTATTTTTTTATGGACTGTTTTAGGCTGTAATTATTTACTACAAAAGTTTTACACGGTATTAGACCCAACATGGTATTTTCCCTCCACTGGTCGTGTTTCTCATGACTTCACATAACTACAACAATGTCCTTCTTGACAACGACTTCCATGGACAAAGGAATAACCTATATACACAATCCATGAACCTCTCTCATGAAAGAGATCCACTAGTCGTGTTTTTCATGACTTTACATAACTACAACAATGTCCTTCTTGACAACGACTTCCATGGGCAAAGGAATAACCTATATACACAATCCATGAACCTCTCTCGTGAAAGAGATCTGACCTATGTTGGCTCTAATACCATGTAAATATTTTGTAGTAAATAAATAATACTTAAAACAATCCATAAATAAATAAAAAAACTAGTAGCACAACAATTAGACGTCAAGGTTATAGTGGCAAAAACCCTCTTCGAAAATAATACCTCTACTCTTAAACATGTATCTCAAACATGCATCTTTATGTTACCGTGTACTCAATGTAATGCTACGTGAATAACTAATGCTTAAAACAACCCATAAATAAATAAATAAAGGAACTAGCAGCACAACAATTAGACATCAAGGTTATAGTGGCAAAAACCCTCTTCTAAAATAATACCTCTACTCTCAAACATGCATCTTTATGTTCCCGTGTACTCAATGTAATGCTACGTGAGAATATGTTTAAATACAACATATTTGGTTTAGTTTGTAAAAAAAAGGTCATCCATGTTTAAATACAACATATTTGGTTTGGTTTGTACCAAAAAAACGTCATCTCTATAATTGGTAGAGAGGATAGTTTCGAAGCTCCAAGGGTTAGTTCAATTGGTCTTGATGCCGGACATGTGTTCTCTCCCCTGAAGTTGGAAAGGTCACAGATTCGACTCTCATGTGTTCTCTTCCCTGAAGTTGGAGAGGTCACAGATTCGACTCTCGTGCTCCTGAAGTAAGTTGGAAAAGTCACAGATTCAACTCTCGTGCTCCTTGAAGCTATGGTTTACCCCACTTATTATCCATGGATCATAGAGAAGTATTTGTTGGATTTTCCGCGAAGCTTTCTTTGGGAAAAAATTGAGAAAAAAATAGAGAAGATAGTCTATGACATAAAGGAGAAGTATTTGTTGGGTTTTCCGCGAAGCTTTCTTTGGGAAAAAATTGAGAAAAAAATAGAGAAGATAGTCTATGACATAAAGGAGTCCCATTCACAGGTGTATAGAACTAGTTGGTTTGATTCATCTCTTTGTCCAATTTTTTTGATTCATCTCTTTGTCCAATTGGTTTGATTCATCACTTTGTCCAATTGTTAAAAATGACCAACTGCTGCAAATGAACTAGTGACAGTCGAGTGGAATGTGTCTATGGACTTTGATTTAAAGCACGGCATCTCCATATGACACTTGTCAACCGCAAACAATGATTAAATGGACCCATGCGCATGCCTCGAGTGGAGGCATCACCATGCATGCACATGAAAGATCCCAAACTCTTGATGGCAGCCTATTGTTTAGACATAAGGTACTTTGAGGGTGGTCTTGCTGATTTCTACAAAACGAGATGTATCCTAGAAATTTTCTTGGCAATTAGCTAAGTATTGGAGAAGTTTGAGGCCAGTGATGGTTAATTTCCAAACAAAGCTTGAGAGTGTTGGATGGCCTTTTTTCAAATCCCATTCAATTGGTCATAAAAAGAAGACTGCCCACATGGGCATAGGCCTTGTCTAAGGCTAGCTACTCGCTCTGTATTTTGGCCTTTAGGCTAATAAGCATTGTTGATTAATGAAATTTTAACTTCTGAGGATATCTGTTTCTACGCTTGCCATTGCTTGCTTTAAGAGTAACATGTTTCGTGCAAAATTCAAATCTAATCAACAAGTATAGAAGATTACCAAACACTTGTTCTTAGCAAGGCTGGCAATCCCTACAAGTTTCTTTTTTTGTGTGGTTCATCTAATATTTTGTTGCTGCAATCATAAGAGAACTAAATAGTATTTTATATCTTCAAGTTCAACATTGGAGAAACTGAAAATCATATAGATTAATCACATTAAAAGAACAGAAAAAGGAATGGATTAACAGCATTTTGAAGAAAAGTTTCAAGACATTTAAAGAGAACTGTAAATAAACTTAGACATAATGTTGCAATGTAAACGTGATTATAATCCATACTCGTATGTGTTTTGAGCCCAACATCGATGAACAAGAAAAATGCGTACATTTAATGGAATTTACAACTTACAAGAGCAGCATAACATCAAATTCGAAACGCAAAACATCTTATGCATGTATATGAATCCTTAACCAAAAGACCAAACCAGTGTATTCAGCAAGGTGTTTACTACCATTAATTTCTTCATTCCACTCTTATTTTTTCTTCATTCCACTCTTAAATAAGAGTTGTAAAAAATGTCAAATCGAAGTTGCAATATCAACTGAACCCACGTCCACAAAGGAATAATGTTGTTGGACTAATCAGATTCTCATTTCACAATGAGGAGGACATTATTGAACGATAAAATGCAAATGCAATATTTGTCAGTACTGCCTTTACACAAAAACTGTAACCTCAACAAAATACACCTTTTCAGACCCCAATTCCAAGTCAATAACTCATAGTTACAATGCAGTTCATTACAAACACAAATATAAAAAGGGTTGCCATGAGAGGGTATGATATCATTCTCGCTCAAGTAACAGACCCCGAAGTTCCTCCCTTCGCCTCTCCAACTCCTGGTATTGTAAATACAATGAGAACATTATGTCTCAGCTGATCCTAAATCAGATTAGGAATTGCATAGAAAAGGAAAATCTACGTTACCCATACTCATTTCTGAGATGTTCCCATACAAATTTCCAACAAATAAAAGACATCTACCATGATATTAGATATGAGAAATTGTACTAATGAAAGCTGTGTGTCATGATATGAGAAATAAGATCAAGATACATCTACGCAGGCAGAATATCGTCTAGAATTTGAATTCACTGATAATAAGGTCTCTAATTTCAAGATGTGAGAGCTTGACAATTAAAACTTTTTCTAAAGGATCTCTCTAACTTATTCTTCCTGCTACCATTCATTGAGTGAGTTTACACATAACATAAGGAGCATTCTGCTCTTACCTCCAAATCCCTGGCTGTTTGTTCTCTTGAAACTGCTTTGCTTAAACGAGAGCGCTTTAGGCAGCCGCAGCATAATAATCCCTGTCGCATAAAAAGTGCAACGAATTCTCAAATAAAGCGAATTAGCAATGACTGAATCTATTTGATTCAGATGAAGAGTTCAACAATCAATACAGAATTGAAAAAGAGGACAAGAAAGCAGACCGCGATGACGTATACGACACCGCATGCAAGCAGCATGTAGCTTGCAATCTCACTCAAAAGAATGAGATAGGTTTTCTTCGCTGTTGCTGCTGACAGAGCTTTTGTCATGACAGCAACACTGCACATGGAAAGTAAAATAAATATAATTACTGTTTGGCAGTATTGTGTACCAGGATAACATTACGTCATCAATTATAGGACTGGAATTTTTTTTTAAAGTAATGAAACCCTATATTATTCATATGAAGGGCTCGATGAAAGATCATATGAGAAAACAAATACAGAATATTAAACTATGGGAACAACACACAACAAGAACAAGAAAAATTTACAGAGAAAACATCCTATGGAAAGACAGAAAAGACAATATCAGCATAGAGTCAACCATGCATTGGTTCGGTGGTGAAGTTGACAGAGTGTTAAGCCATCTACAAGGTTTCCATGTTTGATGTGGTCTGCCCCATTCATATGGAACAAATTTCGAAGGGATAAGGCCAGGTGTAAGTCATGGGCGGTTGTGGTGGAATAGTCATTCCTTGGCCCTGATGCCCAAGTTAAATGAAGTTTGCAAAAAATTTTGAGAAACGCATCATATATTACTTCATGGATTCAAGAGTTACAGCATGGAACAAAGAGAGTTACAGCAATCTAACAACAGATTTACAAGAAAATTCCCATCATATAAAGCCGAAAATGCTAGCATATAAGCCGAAAATGCTAGCATATGAGCATGTGCTCCAATTGGAAGGTTGTCAACATCTTTACAGAAGAAACTGAATTTAACTTTAACGAGCAAAGCCAATTCCTCCTTAAAAGCCTTGATTCTCCTAAGCTGAGGGGACAGTTCCTCATAAAAAGTAGCCTTACACAGGTTTTTCCACAGAAAACCGATATCAGACAGCCGAACTATGTGCCAGAAGTCTACCCTTTAGCCCTCAGGGTATGTTTCTTGAAGCATTTCCTATATATATAGCACGAACATCAAGAAATGTAAAGACAGATATCGAAGAATGTAATGGCAGTAAACTGGCTCTGTTAACATCTACAACTGAAAGTAAATAACTTGGGATGTAAGTCCACCCATTTCCCTTCAAACATACGAATAATAAAAGTGAAAATATTTCTAGAACCTTAACAAACATGGTTCAATTGCAAAAGTTGCTTGGTGTTCGGATGTTTATAAGAACGAAACCTTTTTAAACTAATTTCCAAACATTAAAACCTAATCTGTACTCAAATTTTTCACAAACAAGAAATGACAGGAACCCATATGCAATTCAATTTGATCAAAAGAAGCAGGGCAGCTGATCTTACAATATTTGAAGCATTCCTCTTCCCACCCAATACTGCAAAATCTGCATTCAAACAAATCCCATTGGCAAACAACATAAAAATACTCACAGCAGAAGCAAATCTTAACCACCTGAATCAATTTATATTAAACTTTGATAAAAATTGATTTTTAATTTCATCCTAACAAAACAGGTCCTGTATAGTATAGACCAGACAGATCTCAAAAGGGCATTAAAAGATAAATATAAACAACAGCGGTCCATATTTGGGTGGCATTCGTCAAGCAAATCTCAAATGAAGAAACCCATAAAAAGCACAAATGGGTTTCCTAACGGGACAACACGGGTTCGATTCCTGCCCAGGCAGAGATAACTTACTATCCAGAACCTCTGAATCCGCTCCCATTCAGTCTCCGCAACCACCACAAAGAGTGCAATAAGTACTGCATAACACCGCAGGATGCCATCAAAGATCTGCAAAATGACACATTGAAATTCAAGTAAATATTTAAGCTTTTGCGCTAAAAAAAAAAAGTGGTGCATTCTACAGCCTGGTTGGGGGTAATCCATCAACTCATGTATATGTGTCCATCCACGCAGTGCATTGGGTCCATTGATTATGTACACTAACACAGACCCATCTAAACCCCAAGTCTCATATGCACCTTAAGGCTGCCAAACTCAAATATGTATATCTTAAATTTACACAAGTAAATCTAAACCATGCATTAGGTACATTGTAAATATATACTAACACGGGACCCATATGAACACAAAATCTCATATGCATCTCATGTTTGCCAAACTCAAGGATGTACATCTCAAGTTTACACAATTGAAGATCAGGGTACATTGAAAGTGAACACTAACACTTATCTACAGCCACTCTGATATGCACCTCAAGATCCCAAGACTTGATTATGTATATCTCTAGTTCACACAATTAAATCTACACGGTGCATTCAATACATTGAAAATGGGCACTAACACAGACCCATCTAAACACAGGTTTTATATAAACCTCAAAGTCGTCATCTAAACACAGGTCTTATATACACCTTAAAGTCGCCAAACTCAAGGATGTATATCGAGTCAAGTTTACACAATTGAAGATCAAGAATACATTGGGTACATTAAGCCTGAATACTGACACAGACCTATCTAAACCAAATCAGATATGCACCTCAAGGTTCCAAAACTCGACTATGGATATCTCTAGTTCACACAATTGAATCTACACGGTGCATTGGTTACATTAAAATGGGCATTAACACAGACCCATCTAAATGCAGGTCTCATATACACCTCATGGTTGCCAAACTCAAGGATATATCCCAAGTGTATACAATTGAAGATCAACAGTATATTGGGTACACTGAAACTGAACACTAACAGGGACCTATCTACACCCAGTTTGATATGCACCTCAACACTAAAAGGGACCTATTTACACCCAGTTTGATATGCACCTCAAGGTTCCAAAACTCGACTACGTATATCTCTAGTTCACACAAGTGAATCTACTCGGTGCATTGGGTACATTGAAAATGGATGCTAACACAGGTCTCATATACACCTCAACGTTGCAAACTCAAGGATGTATATCTCAAGTTACACAATCGAATATCCACAATACATCAGGTACATTAAAACTGAATGCTAACACGGACCTATCTACAGCCAGTCTGATATGCACCCCAAGGTTCCAAAACTCGACTATGTATATCTCTAGTTCACACAATTGAATTTACACGATGCATTGGGTACATTGAAAATGGGCATTAACACAGAGCCATCCAAACACAGGCCTCGTATACACCTCATCAAGGTTGCCTTTGCCAAACTCAAGGATGTACATTCTGAGTTTACACAACTGAAGATCAATAATAAGTTGGGTACATTGAAACTGAACACTAACACTATTTACACTCAATCTGATATGCACCTCAAGTTTCAAAATGAAAAACTTGACTATGTATATAGTTTACACATTACATATCAGACACAGTAGGATATGCACCTCAAGGTTGCAAAGAATGACTATATATATATAGTCATGTTTTGCAAAATTATATATATATATATATATATATAATTTTAAGGTTATGGTCAAGTCAATTACTAAATTGTTAGTTAGTTACCAAATTGGTGTATGAAACCTTCTTATTTATTTGTGGGACAAGGGATCCCTCGGATTTGACTACTAAAATCTATGGAGATGTATATTTCACACAATCGAAACTACACAGTAGACTGATCAATATACTTAAACTTGAGATACACATCCTTTATCTTTGAGTTTACACGGTAGACTGGTCAATATACTTAAACTTGAGATACACATCCTTTATCCTTTGAGTTTGCAACCTTGTGGTGTATATCTCAAGTTTAAACAACAGTACATTGGGAATATTGAAAATAGCCACTAACACTACATATCAGACCCAGTAGGATATGCGCCTCAAGGTTGCAAAGCATGACTATGTATATTTGTAATTCACTACATATCAGACCCAGTAGGATATGCGCCTCAAGGTTGCAAAGCATGACTATGTATATTTGTAATTCACACAATTGAATGTACACAATGCATTAGGTACATTAAAAATGAACACTAACACAAACCGGTGTATACCTTGGTCCAATATCCACCTCAAGATTCCAAAACTTGACCATGCATATCTCACACAATGCATTGAGCACATTGACCATGCATATCTCTTGTTCACACAATTGAATCTACACAAACCCATCTAGACCATGCTCTGATATCTACCTCGAGGTTCTAAAATTTGACCATGCATATCTCTAATTGACACAAATGAATCTCACACATAGGCACAAACCCATCTAAAACAAGCTCTGATATCCATCTCCAGGTTCTGAATTTTTTTGGGCTGGTTTTCTCTTATGACAATGTGGACAGTGATCCACCTCCAGGTTCTGAATTTTTTTGAGACTGGCTTCCTTTTATCACAATGTGGCTAGCGCGCCTACAGCTACTTACCTTGGAGAAAGTGTAATTAACATCATTCAATTAACAATCCTCTGAATGGGATGGTATCTATTTCCCTAAAGATGTCCAAGACTTGCCTACCACAACTCCTGTTAGGTGCACTGACACATACCCGAGCTTATCATGTCATTGGAGTGACTTAAACCTAGCTTATCATGTCATTGGAGAGACTTAAACCTGGTGAACAGCCCATCTGCCACCCACCGAAACACCATTAACAAAGTTCCAAAACTTTAACTAAACACCATTTACAAAGTTCTAAAACTTGACTATGCACATCTCTAGTTCACACAACTGAATCTAACACCATTGACAAAGTTCCAAAACTTTAACGAAATACCATTGACAAAGTTCCAAAACTTAACTATGCATATCTCTAGTTCACACAACTGAATCTAAACAATGCATTGAGTACACCGCAAATGAACACAAACCCATCTAGTCCATATCCACTTCAAAGTTCAAGGTTCCTAAACTTGATGATCAATATCTCTTCTTCACACAATTTTCAAACAGTTGAATCCAAGGTGCATTAAAAAATGAACATTAAGATAGGCCCATCTAGCCCTGGGTCTGATGGCCAGTGCTATTTTAAATTTTCAAGCTCAGGGGAACGGAGAATTTACATTTTCGCCATTTTTGAAGGAATCAATGGCTGAGAGCACGTTGACAACAACGCACAAGAGCGCGCTGAGGATGGTAACGACGCTGAAGCATCTGCAGACGACCAAGAAGGGATCCGTGCGCTTCAAGTATTTGGTTCGCAGCTCTGCATCGATCTGCCCGCCCTCTAAGCCTTCCTGCGCTGCACTCTGGTTTTCGCTTTGACTCATTGTGTGCATAAATCAGTCTTCTGCCATGAACTATTTTCTTCTTCTTAAGCGTCACGAGTTCGACTCTCCGTAGTGACGACAATTGCAGAGATATGAACTTCTACCCGCCGAGTTCAAGATCACAGCGCAACTACACCTGCCCTTCAACGCCAATGGAACTCCCAGTTTTGACCTGCACTTTGCTTGCCCGACTTTGCTTCTCGTCACACGTGGCATCGTTCCAGATATACAGATGGCACTTGTGCTGATATGTCGGCAATGACGGATAGAATACTCCATGGGCGTCACTATCCACGTGGCAAAATTCAAATTTATTTTGCTTTCCACTTTTAATTATTTTTGCGTTAAAAGAGCAAGGAAGGAATAATTAAAGTTCACGACACTTTGATTTCCTCAACTTTCTTGTTTTTTGTTTGAAAGAGCAAGAATGATTGAAATTGTTTATAAGCTAAATGTAATTGATATTCACTAAATAAGATTTCCTCAACTTTCCTTTTTTTTGTTTGAAAAGGAAGGATTGAAATTGTTTATAAGCTAAATGCAATTGATACTAAATAATTTTTCATGGTGTGGTAGAGGGAGTGGATAAACGAAATTGAAATTCAATGTATAATTTATTTTATTTTTTAATGATAAAATAGGGTGTGGGTTAAAATTAATTTTGAACAGCCCCCG